>VWZO01006241.1:3912-18027 GCA_013396975.1 Bucco capensis
CTTCTGGGCTGCCAGCGTGCACTGTTTGCTCATGGGCAGCTTCTCAGCCACCAGCACCCCAAGGCCTTTTCTGCAGGGCTACTCTCTATCATCTCATCCCCCAGCCTGGATTGATAGTGGGGATTGTTCTGACCCAGGGGCAGGACCCTGCCCTTGGTCTTGTTGAAGCTCCTGAGGTTCCCCTGGGCTCACCTCTCCAGCTTGTCCAGGTCCTTCTGGATGACATCCTGCCCCTCCAACTTATCCCCAGCACCCATAGCTTGGTGTCATCTGCACACTTGCTGCTGGTGCACTCAATGCTGCTGGCCATATTGTTTATACAAATATTAAACAATCCAGGCCCCAGTACAGAGCCCTGAGGGACACCACTTGTCACTGGTCTCCAGCTGGACTTCCAGCCATTGACCACTCCCCTCTGGATGTGACCAGCCAGCCAGTTCCTTATCCACTGAACAGTCCACCCATCAAATCCATAGCTCTCTAACTTAGTCCATGATGCTTTATAAAATGAGAGATAGAAAGGCAACTTGGCTTTCCATTTAACATCCATATTCCCTGTTAAGCAGTTAGTCACTTTCCCACAAGCTCAGAGACTCATCCTTCTTTCTGAGAGTCCTTTTCTCTTTGTCAGCAGTTGCTGCTGTTACAATCCCTATCACTGAAGGGACTCAGTGCTGGCACAGCTGCTGCAGAGAGAGGTGGCTGCAGTCATTATGCTAATGGGATCACTTACTTCTTGTATAAACATAGCTGTGAGCTGTTGTGCTACTTCATGTGTCACTGGCTGGGTCAATGGAAGATCTTGAGCAAAGTGTGGAAATGTTAATAACTTGTTTGTTAGTTATTTGTATTTCAGCAGCACCTACAAGCCACAATAAGCAGAGATCGTAGCACTTGAGGCAAAAAATACCCTGTCTTCTTGTAAAAGCCTGTACAATCCTACAACAGGACCTTACTCCCCACCTCTACATCACTCTGCTTCCTCTCTGCTTCACTCTTAGGAGACCTCACCTGGAGTACTACATCCAGCACTGGGATCCTTCATACAAGAAAGGATGGACCTGTTAAGAGTGGGTCCAGAGGAGGATTCAAACACTTCTCCTATGAAGAAAGGTTGAGAGTTGGAATAGTTCAGCCTAGAGGAGAGAAGGCTCCAGGGAGGACATTTTGCAGCCTTTCAATACATAAAGTGGGATTACAAGAAAGATGGAGCAAGACTTTTTACCAAGGCCTGTAGTGACAAGGGCCAATGGTTTTAAACTGAAAGAAGGGGCCTTTAGATAAATAAATAGAGTATAAATAAAAGCTCAGATTGAATATGTAAAATGACATGCTATCCATATCCATCTCCTAACAAGGGAGCAAGCACCTGCTGCCTCTTAGCATGTGCCCAACTGTTGTTATATTCATATTCAAACTGCAGAGCTCTCAGCTTAAGCTCCTTGGAAGATGGCAGCAGTTAGAGCAGCAGACTAGGAAATAATCAATCTTATCTGCAGACAAGACCTGCAAGTCTTCAGAGCTTTTGCAGTCTTATCCCTTCCAATTAAGCTTTCCACAAAACCAGGCAGGAAGCCAGAAGAGATCAGCCATAGCCTGCTCTCAGCAAGAAATGTCACTGAGGTAGACAGGACTCATGGGGCCTTTTTTAGCATCTTTTGAATATGCAGAGGGTGATGTACTTGCAGAGCACATCACAGCAATTCAGACAGCAAGTGTGACAATTGGGGATAACCTAAAAGCTGTGTCCATATCCAAAGATAAGCCCAATGTCCTTGCCAAACCCAGATGGAGAACCTTACTCTGGCAACTGCTGATCCTTGGATCATTACAGGTTTTAAGCTTACATCATGTAATGTGCAAATGCAAGTATGTAGAGGCACAATCCAGAAGGTGCCATGCAAGTACCATTGGCACAGCCTCTTTCCCAAGAATGATTTTTTTCCTGCATTCTGCCTGCACTTAGGATTTGGCACTCAAAGGCTTCAGTTTGTCTTTTCAAAGACAAAAAGAGGTATTTTCATTGTCTAACACCCTGCCAAGAAATGTGTGTAGCAGTTTGCAGCAGCAGTTGAGTGAGGAAGACACATACATGCTGCCTGGTGTCAAAGTAAATGTGGGGAAAATAGAATGTAACCAAGTGGTATGAGCTCAAATAGCTGGAAAAGAAATGTTCCCATGAAGAAAAAAACCCCAAGCAAATAGAATAAGCAAATCAGAAAAGACTGTGAATGTCTGCCTTCTGGTTTATGTTTAAGTTAGTTTTAAGACTGAAGTTGTTGGAGATACCTAAGGTGCTTCTGAATGAAGTAGTTTGAGTGCTGAAGAACATCTGTGTCTCATGGCATTTTTCCAAAGTTGTTTTACCTCCTTTCTCATTGATCCCAATAGGAAGATTGCCACACTCCAGTATTAGTCAACACCTAAACTAAGTTGTTTCAGGCTAGGTCAGTTTGCTCTTTTCAGCTCGGCAGTGGGCCGTGCCAACATCCTTCCCTATGAAGCCCTCTTGGCTAGCTTCAGCATTTGCAACCCTCAGCAAGTCCCCTAAAACTCTGTGTTAATACCTCCATCTTTAAAATTCACCTGAAAATATGGTTCAAAAGCAATTTATGCTGAATTGTTTCCAAGCTCCAATTTTACTGAAAGTGCAAAGGACTAAACTGTATTCATACAATATTAACAAAGCCTCTTCAGTTTTGGGCAGTGTTTGGATTTGCCTTTACACTGGCTGAGAGCACTTATACAACAACATGCTTGGATATTTAATTCCATTCTGGTTTGAGAAAGAAGTCATTTTTTTGTTACAAATATATATTTTGTTAGAAATATGAATGAAATGACTCAATCATACGTTGGTGAAGAATCACTCTACAGAACTTCAATGCTCCTTGAGGATCCTCTAGAGATAATCATTTTAGGATGAATATCTCAACAGTGGACCAAAATACTACAGAACCATAGAATCATTATGGATTGAAGACACCTCTAAGATCATCAAGTCCAACCATCAACCTATCACTCCCATGCCACTAAACCATGGGCCTAAGGAGAACATATATATGGTTTTGGAACCATGTCCTTTCTTGATTACTTCCTTCTATTTGCTCAGGCTTGATAATAGTTTCTGGTTTTAATCTAACTCATCTGCAATGAATAGGCATAAATCTATGAAGATTATTGGAGCATATATTCAATACCTATATTCAGAGGCTTTGCATACTGCATTTGGTCTTAAACCCCAACACTTTTAAATCAGTTTCTGCCTCCATTCTCTTACTTCCTTCTCTGCTACTTTAATCTACCCACTGAAGGTGTTTTTCCTCAATTTCACAAGCACTGTGGGTTGAAGACATTCCTGAGGAGGAATTCCAGGTCTTTTCCATTGGTTTCTCTCCTCCCACCTACTGGCTCAATCCTAAGTTATGTGAGATTTGATTTCAGTGGGAACTCTCCTTTGGCCCAAGCTGTGTTATTAGGATCATGAAATTCCTATTTTGTCTGATTTAGAAAGACAACTGGATCTAAAAAATTAAAGTTCCCAAGCAATATCTTTACATCCAGATTCTTGGTTATTTTAGTGTGATTAGTTATTGTTCCAGCTGAGATTTTCACTCCCTATTAGCTAACAGGACATTCATTAGGACTGTGAGAGAGAAGGAGGACCTGCAGACCTGATTGTAGAGCTTGTTGGTTGGTGCTCTCTTCTGGAATAAGTAAAAGAGTCAGGTTACAAGTTTCTGCTCCAAAATTCAGTTTAATTATTTATAGAATGAGAAATAGCTTCAGTTGTACACTGAGAGGAATTCACACTAGGATATCCAATATCTTGATGATTAGGATGCTCCTCTGGGATGCTGGGAGACCTCTTTTTCTATTCCTATGCTAGTAAACACTTAATAATTTAGACACAGTCAAATTGCTTCAAGACAAACTCAGAGCAGACTGTCCAGCACCTCAATGATTAGGATTAGCAATTCAAACAGACCTTATTTCAACTCTGTGATCAAATCTGAACCCCAAATCAGGAAGCACAAATGTTTGAAAACAGATTCCCTAATCTTAGACAAGTACTTTGAGCTCTGAAGAGGAGGATTTGTGAGAGAGCTGACCTGGAATTGGATATTTATCTCCTGAAGAGGATTCTTTATTGGGAATATATCACAGAATCATTAAGGTTGGCAGAGAGCTCTAAGCTCCTCAAGTGCAAGCATCCCTAGCACTGCCATACCACTAACCCATGGCCCTAAGGAGAGCAGCTCAATGGTTCTGAAACCCCTGCAGGGATGGGGACTCCAGCACCTCCCTGGGCAGCCTATTCAAATCTTAACAACCCTAAATATAATATGAAGTGTTCTCAATACCTCTGTCAGAGTGCTTCCATGGCTTGGCATTCCCACCTTGGGTAACTCCTAGCTGTGAATCCTACTTGTACGCACCAAATTCTCTACAGTGAGTATTAGAAGTCTGGCCTTTAAATTTGAGACCCAAGCTTATTGCAGACTGCAGTGTGCCTAAAGGTTGTAAAAGTTAAAATTCAACAGTAGCCAAGCTCATTTGTATGGATGAGAGAAGAGAGAAAATGCTCATTTGTAGATAAATTGCTTGAACATCTCTATCAGACAGAAATAAGGCTCCTTCCAAATGAGGAACACTACAGGTTGGTTCTGACTGGCCTCAAAAAGAATATTTTACTGAAATCTATTCTCTGTGTAATCACATGGAAATGCTTAATAATTACAAGTATTTTTTGAAGAGTTTATGAGACCAGAAATAAGTGATAGAAAAGTTATGCTTTTTTTCTAGCATCTCATGGCTCATTTAATCCTTATTATTCGGCCTCTCTAAGGTAGATTCATTTACACAGTACGTTAGATGCATCTACAAGTATCCATTTGTGTAGAAGGTAAATAAAACACCAATGACCTCGTTGAACATTGGAAGACAAAACTAAGGTGGAAACACATTTCTTTCTCTAGAGCATATTAGCTTTTCAACTGTCAAATTCACACTCCACGTGAGTCAGTAAGAGTCAGGTGAGAATATCATACTTAAAGATGCTTATTCCCCTTGGCCACCTATAATTATTAAGATATCCATAAGGTATTTAAATCTCTCTGATAATCTGAATGAATGTCCTAGTTTGAGTCCAAACAAGCTATTCCATGCCATAGAGGTCACATTCAGTCCTTGAGGCTGTGATATTGAGCTTGGGCCTTGGGCTCTCTTGCATGAGACCTAGGACCCAAGCAAAAAAGGCACTTCATCAAGCCAGTGAACAGCTAACTGACACCTACTACATGTAAGGAGAGGTCTAGGTCTCCACCATTGCAGAAGACAGAGTGTTCTGAGCCCTGTGAAGCTCAGCAGCCCAGCTCTGTTCCTCCAGGACTCTCTCTGTTCTGCCTTCCATCTCAATGCAAGAGTTGCTGAGTTCCAGGATGCAGCTCCTGAGCCTGAGTCCTGCCTGCTGCTCAAGTCCTGCTGCTGCAGCATCACTGGGGAGGGAGTTACCATCAAGGGGGTTTGGGTCTGGTATTGGGTTTTTGTATGTGTGTACATATATATATATATGTAACAGGAAAAAGGGACATTTAAGCACTATCAATTTTATGAGATGACTGACATTTCATAGAGAAGACCTTGGGTTAGACTTTACATGACTGATACAGACCAAAATAAGGGGTTGCACAGCAAATAATCATTCAAACTTGTCACTATCATTCTTACTGTTACTGTAAATAATAAAAATAACACAAAAATAATTTTTTCATCATTTTATTACTTTTAGTAGGTGTATCTGAAACTGCTAAGTGAAAGAAAAACAATTTAAGAAGCAACTGCCAATTTTCATATCTCCCCTGAGCAATGAAATTACTCACTCAGCAACAATAAAAATGTGATTTATCACCATGAGCCCAAATGCATAATTGACACTATGCAGAGAAATAATTGTAGCAGTAATAATAGTCATAAAAATAATAATGGTGCTATCACTTCATCCATAAAATGTATATTCCCTTTACAACCACAAAAAGTCTCTAACACTTGTTTACAGAGAAAAAAAAAGGGCTTTAATTGAATGTAATGTTTTCCCTTTTACATGCCTGCTATTTTATGGTACAGCAAGTGTAGAGCTCATTTTCTTGTTAGTTTTTCCCATTGTTTTCAAACTGCATGTGCATCACAGGCATTGATCAACACAGAGGTAAAAAATGAAACTAAAGCATACAAACCATTAAAAGTTGGTGTGAAAACTGATTTTCAGAGAAGGCTGTGTCATGATACACTTAGGATGAACGTTTTTACATGTTTTACTGTGTGACCTCCTACCCATCCATCAGTTATACATTTTAGAGTCCACTTGCTAGGTAACCAGCACTTGAAGTACCTAAAGCTTCCACTGACATATTTGATCAATATGTGTCCAGCAAAGAGACAAGAAGGCTGCAGAGGGCCTGTTTGCAAAGGCCTGCAGTGAAAGGACAAGGGGCAATGGTTTTAAATTGGAGAGGAGTAGATTTAAACTGGACATTAAAAAGAAGTTGCTCCCCACGAAGGTGGTGGAACACTGGCCCAGGTTGCCCAGGGAGGTGGTTGAGTTCCCATCCCTGGAGGCATTCCAGGTGAGGCTTGCCAGGGCTCTGGGCAAGCTGATGTAGTTGGGGATGTCCCTGGCCACTGCAGGGGAGTTGGACTAGATGAGCTCCAGAGGTCCCTTCCATCCCAAACCATGCTAGGATTCTAGGATTATGAAGCTGGCTACAAGTCACTGATGAAGATGAGTGCAAAATCAGTTTGATCTGGACAGGCTGAGAGCTGGGCAGAGAAAAACCTGATGAAGTTCAACAAGTGCAAGTGTAGGGCGATGCACCTGGGGAGGAATAACCCCCTGGAGCAGGACAGGTTAGGAGCTGATCTGCTGGCAAGCAGCTCAGTGGAACAAGGCCTGGGTGTCTGGGTGCCAGCAGGGTGCCCATGAGGCAGCAATGTGCCCTTGGGGCCAAGAAGGCCAATGGCATCCTGGGCTGCATTCAGAAGAGTGTGGCCAGCAGGGCCAGGGAGCTTCTCCTTCCCCTCTCCTCTGCCCTGGGGAGGCCACAGCTGGAGGATTGGGTCCAGTTCTGGGCTCTCCCCTGGTTAAGAGAGAGAGGGAACTGCTGCAGAGGGAACAGAGCAGGGACACTGCAATGCTGAGGGGATGCAGTAGCCAGGGTGTAGTACTAGCTTCTCTATTTGTATATTTATATTTACTGAAACATTGTTTAACACTGAGGAGAAAATGAGATTGAAACTACGCATTTGAATTTTATTTGCTAATTAATGTCATGCATTGGTAACCTATTATTTTTCTTTTAATGATATTATGGAGGTCTATATCAGGGAAATTTCTGTGACCTATTTACTTATCTGGATCATTTAAGAACTACTGTGAAGGATAATGGTCTATAAAAATAGATTTCTTCTCTGTGTTTTCTGTGCCAAATGAAGGCTTTTGGCATGTCTCATGTGCCCATGTGTTGTTTGTCAATGTGAGAAATGAATCAAAATCAGCAGGAAACAAAGAAGTTGCTAGAAGAAACACTGTCAAGAATAAAGCAAAACAATAACAATTGACCAGTAGTTAATGAAGATGGATGGAAAAAAGGAGGAGAAAAAAAGTGATGCAATAAGATTGCTCCTACTAAGGATAAGAAAAAATGAAGTAGCATTCTTTATCTTCATTTGCCCACCTAGCTTAAAATAAAGGACAAAGCCCAATGTCAACACTATAAATAAAGAGAAAATATGAACCCTTTTTTATCATAGAATCCCAGCCTTGTGAGGGTTGGCAGGGAGCTTCCAGCCCCTCTAGGTGCAAGCCCTGTGCCTGCCCTGGGAAGGGACACCTGGCACTAGAGCAGCTTGCTCCCAGCCCCAGCCAGCCTGGCCTGCAACACTGCCAGGGCTGGGGCTGCCACCACCTCTCTGGCCAACCTGGCACAGTGGCTCAGCACCCTCCTGCCCAACAACTTCTGCCTCACAGCCAACCCAAATCTGCCCTCCTCAAGCTTGTGTCCATTCCCCTAGTCCTAGCACTGCCTGACAGCCTAACAAGTCCTTCCCCAGCTCTCTTGGAGCCCCTGCAGATCCTGGAAGGCCACCAGAAGGTCTCCTGGGAGCCTTCTCTTCTCCAGACTGAATAATCCCAACTCTCTCAGCCTGTCCTCATAGGAGAGGTGCTCCAGCCTCTGAGCATCCTCATGGCCCTGCTCTGGACACCTTCCAGCACCTCCAGATCTTTCTGTATGAAATACTGAATCCTCTTGTACAATCTTCTACTACCACTTTTCTGTTTGTTGTTTTTTTTCACATTAAATATTTCAGGCACAGTCTGACAATCCCTTGTGGTCTCCTGTGGCCCCTGGTGCCATAACTGTGCCCACAGCAGAGGGAGCATTAAACTCATTGCCCACGGGAAAGTGTGGGGAGTGATACCCATGTTCCTAGAATCCTTGGATGGGTAGGATGAGCTCATTAGCCTTCTGGCANATTAAATATTTATAAATAAATTTATTTATTTATACTGAAGGAAGTAGTTCAGATCCAAAAGAATTTGGTAAATTTTCTTTAACCTATTCCATTTTTTTAAAACTCAGATTTCACAGCACTGTGGTCTTTCCAAAGGTTGTGATGATTATAAATACAGTGAATTATTTAAAGAGGTAAATCACTTAGAGGTAAGCTGTCATTACCTACAACCAGTTTGCTATGACTTTTTAAAGGTAGAATTCCCAGCAGTGGCAATCATGAAAGCTAAAATCTCTTTGGTTCCAGTGCTTCATGTTTCATGTGACTTTATTGTTTTCCCCAGACCGCTAAAGGAAAAAACATGTTTTCTTTTCCTTGCATGCTGAGCACACAGCCTTATCTCATTTATCAAGTGTTCAGTCACTTTGGGTGCCAAGATCTGAAGAAATATCTGCAATTTTGCTTTTCCTTGGTCTATTTTTTACCACTGCCAAAGATCAGTAGAAAACCCAGACACTGAAAGCACACAGTTTTATAATCTACAAGCTGCTATAGAATTACTCCAGTAGCTTTTTGGCATTGCTGTGCTGTTATCATTTTTCCTGACTTTAAATAACAGTCTATCATCACACAAATCAAGACATAAACCACATCAGAAATACATATGTCACCTATTCCTATTATTGTATTATTCTATTTATTCCTAATTATTGTATTATTCCTCTTTATTGTATTGTGAACTAATATTCCTGGAGAAAGAAGGCATCTTCCTTTAGTTACTCTTAAAATGTTATCATTCTTGCATTGAGAAGAAAATGCCACTCTGTGGGATTTATGATCCAGATCTAAAGATCCAATAGGCAAACATACTTCCCTTGACCTCAGTGATTTACAACAGGTGAGGTTAAGCTACTCTATGGTCCCTCAAGAAGCCCCTTCCAGAAGATCATTCATTGTGCCAAAGACACATAGTTTAGGACAGGATAAATCATCCTCCAGAGATGCTTTTGTTACTCTGTCTACTTTAGAAGGAGGCCAGATGACTCTCTGATATAACAACTTTCGTCTGTGAGATGAAAGCTATTTCCAGCATCACTTCTACCTTCCCATGACACTCAGAACCTGGAATATCTGTAGCATTTTAGGCCATAGACACATACATGGGTCAAGTCTTGGAAACTGATCTCTTCACTCTGCATCTAATTTACATTAAATTCAACATTTAATGCAAATGCATACAACTACTGACCTTTCAATGCCCAGATTACTTCTTTCTCATACTCCAGAAGGTACTTCTTGATCGTTCGCGTGCCTCTGTCAATGATACATCAAGTTGTAGTGTTCCTTTGTTAGCTCATGACTTGCACTAGTCATGCTTGCAAACTCCTGCTGAAAATGCTTGGCTTTTAAAGTGGCAATCATTTAAATCTCTTTAACTGGCTTTATTTGAAGAAATATTTTATTATACTATAAATACTACTGTCCTAGTTTGAGTCAAAATAAGTTATTTTGTGCCATAGAGGTCATAGTCAGTCCTTGAGGCTTTGAGGCTGAGCTTGGGCCTTGGGCTCTCTTACATGAGGCCTAAGACACAAGCAAAACAGGTGCTTAATATATACATATATATATATATATATATATTATTTTATTGTTTTTCATTAAAGGAGTTTCAGTTTCATTTCCAATTCCCAAGTCTCTCTCTGTTAATTTCCCCTTTTCCTGCCTGGAGTGGGGGCACAGGGGATAATAGAGAATCTCTGTCCCTGGGTTGGAGGTTGACCCAGCACTAACCCTTGACAACTACTAACAGTAACTAAGTGAAAACTGATTTCTTATGTTGCTGCTGAAGGATAACTCCAGGCTCTTCTTGATGATTATAAAGTCAAACATCAAGAAATTCAACAGAAGACTGTACTATAAAAACTTTAGTTTATAAAACTCAACACACACAGTCTGCAGTTTGCCTAAATCCTAAAGTACTCATGTGGGCTTCTTCTGACCCACTGTATAAAGGCAATAAAACCTCACCCAGAAATTTCTGCATTCAGCCACCATCTTCTACTTAATTTAGGACATAACTTTATGACATCCAACTTGGATCTAATGGCAGCATAATATGGTTTGGTTGGGGGAAAAAAAAACGTATTTAAGTTTAGACTGAACTTTAGGGATGAAGTCATGAATTCACTAGAATAAATTGGACTTTTGCTCCTGATAACTAGCAGATTAGTATCTCTACAGAGAAACTTCACCATCCATGAAGTCCTGCCCACCAATCAATTGCTCATCAGAAGATGGAAGGGAAGGACTCCATCAGGTGCTCATAGTCTTGAAGCAAGTCATGTCCCAAGTCTGGGAATTAAACTACCAAACTTTTACTGTGGAATGAAATTAGTTGGAAGAGCTGATTTCCACTTCCTTCCCCTTTATATACCAAAGACCCTGCTAATCACTGAGAGTTTAGAACGGCATGAAAATTGATTGTGATTTTTAAGGCTCTGCAGGAAAACATTGATTTTTGCTAAGTTTCATATGACTTCACTTATAAAACAGTGTGTTTCCAATTTCCAATAAATCATACATAGGTTTATTTTTCTAGTGAGAGGACCTGAGACAGATTTTCCTTTGCTTTATCTGTCCTCCAGTTAGCTAATATTGATTTTCCACCAGAAACTTGCTCAAGAACTTTAAACTTTCTTCCGTTATTTACTTTTTTTCTCCTATGTAGTAGATTAACATTATTAAATTACATGTGGAGACGTGTAGGGCAGAATATTCCTTTCATATTGAAAAGATGAGATTGGAAGGCATTTTTAGGGACAGAAAAAGATGAAGTCACTCTTTTAATATGCTGCCAGCTGTTGCAATACATCAGGCTGGGCTGGGCCAGGCTGCTTTTGCTATTGCTTGACCTAGGCTGGGCTTCCTCCACATATGCTTCTGCCCCTTCATGAAGTGGCTCCTCTATCTTGATATCCCTCTTTTTATTCAGCCACTAAGGAATCTTAGAGTGATTTCTCACTTTTTGCTTACAAACTCTCCTCAGGTTCTGAAAAAGGAAAGAAATCACCTGGAGAAATCACTGCCATCATGATCTGATTGTTTGAATCAATAAAAGGCAAGAAAAAGACTGCTTTAGTCTTCTAGGGAATGCTATCCCATGCACCAACATTCTAAAGCTCTCCTATATATTAGAGTTAAGTAATAGATGTCCTATAGATCTCTGTTATCACTCTTTTCTGTGCAGTTTGTCTTTCAGATATTGGCTGGTTCTAAGTACTTAGGATGCACTTTCATTTCTCTTCTTATTTTGTTGCTCTTATTTTTCTGTCTGTTCCTCTCAATACTAGGTCCATTCCATCATCTGACTGCTTACTATAAAATATTCCCTCTCTCATTTGATACATTCATCTCACAATGTCTCCAGTGTTCAGCATCACTCTTCCATCTCCATTTGATCTTAGTAGCTTGCCCTAATTCCATTTTTCAAATGAAAATGAGTACTTACCTTTTTTTTCATGAAAAACATGCAATTTACTGGTTTCTTCAGGATCTGTTCTTTGTGACTCTTGTCCAGGATGCTGGATAAGAACAAAAATCAAAGGCTGCATTATGTCATTGAATCCTTCTCATCATTGATGGAGATGACAATTTTTCTCTAATCAATGACTAGTTGATCCAGGATCCAGCTGATCTCCTTAGGGCCATGGTTTAGTGGTATGGGAGTGATAGGTATGGTTGGGCCTGATGATCTTAGAGGTCTCTTCCAACCTCTATGATCAAAGTAAACCTAAATAAAAAGCCTTTGACATGTCTTTCATTAAATTAATGCTCTCTAAATGGAATTCCAGCAACTTGGGCTCATTATACTTGAGACTCTTTTGAGGAGTTGGGGTTTATAAACTAATGAATGAGACACAAATATTATACACCAATCTTAATAGGAAACTGTATCCATGTTATTCAGTCTGGATCCTCAAAGTTCAGAAGCATTTCTCAGTGTGATTCAACTGTGGAATGTTTTTGGAGCTAATTACTTCTGACAGCTGCCATTAGACACCTATTTGTAAATACATCTTATAATTCCTGAACAGCAAGAAATTGTTGTTATCTTTTGAATTTTGGGGCTCTGTTGTGAGCAACAAGGAAAAAAACCTACTTCTGTATTAAGTGTTTCAGCATCATCTAAGAGAAGAAGTCACAATTCTAAACTACTACAATCAAGAAGGTTGGGGGGTATAGTTGTTTTTGACCTCCTCATGTTTACCAGTTCAGGTCTGCTGACAAAGTGTAAAGCACATAAATAAATGGCAACAGAGTTATCTCCTCTCAAAGGTTCAAAATCTAACTAGCAAAAGACAAGAGGGAGAAAAAAAGGGAAAATTCCCATTCATATTTAAATTATTTGAGCAAAAGCTGGGAAAAAATTGATCTAGGAATAATGAATCACCCTTTTCAAGTGCTTTTGCCTCTCCATTGACTCTAGACAACTTGGATCAGATGTCTTCCCTTTACATGGTAACAATTAATTGGGATGCATCTCATGGACCTATTTCCCCTAAATCAAGAATCTTCTGTTTTTACCAAGACTTGGTTCAAAATCTGATGCAGTCTAGTTCCTTACCCACAGGAGTGTGAGACCTGCTCTACAGAGTGATGAAGGAATGGAGTGTCCTTTGTCACATCTCCTGCTGAAGTGAAATTACTCCATAGATAAAGATGATGAGCTACACAGTGCTGGTGTCAAAGGAAAGCAGAGTGAATCCTTTTGGCAATGTGCACATTACAAGCCCAGTTAAAATCAAATCAGCATCCTTACTTCCTGATTTCCAGAGGCTTTTTTGCTAGCTCATAGGAAAACTAATTTTCTTTGGAATAAGCAAAGATAATCTCCAGTGGAGAGAAATCCATTTCAAATCCAGGGTTTGAGTCCTATCTATAGATACCTAGGCTATTCAAATAAAGTGAAGCTTTCAATAGGAGAGATTTATCTCCTCTGCTCTGCATAGACAGTTCTTTAAGTAACTACTGTAATGAACTAGATGAAGAGATATTTCTTACCCCCATAATACTCTCATTTTCTGTGGCTCTCCAATCCCTAAAGAGAAGAAAAATAAGTTCATGTTCATATAATGCTAACACTACTACCAGAAACTACTTACAACTGCTTCTCACTTTTAGACTTCCATTGAGTAAGTCATTAACATTTGGGATAAAATGTTAATGTCATCACCACTCAAATGTTTGTGTCCTGTATCAATCTGAACTCATTGTGTGCAGATGTGAATTTTCCAAATGGTCAGTGTCTGATCACTGAGTCCAGAATGTAATCTTGTTAAATAAAGTTTTCTGTGGTTACTGGATCTAGTAAAGCCCATTACAGACAGTCCTGGTCCCTTCTAGGAAGGCACATAGAATCCTAGAACAGTTCCAGCTGGAAGAGACCTTGAAGATCATCAGTGCAGCCTTTGTCCTAGCCCTAGCAACCTGCTAAATGATGCCTCCCAATGCAACATCTCCCTGGCTCTTCAACACCTCCAGGGATGGGGACTCAAGCACCTCCCTGGGCAGCCTGTTCCAATGGCTCACAACCCTTGCAGCAAA
>VWZO01006241.1:18140-42298 GCA_013396975.1 Bucco capensis
CCAGATCCCTCTGGAAAGCCTCCCTGCCCTCAAGCAGATCCACACTGCCACCCAGCTTGGTGTCATCTGCAAACTTGCTCAGGCTGCACTCCATCCCCTGGGCCAAATCATTGCTGAAGATGTTAAACAGGAGTGGCGCCAGGACTGAGCCTTGTGGGACCCCACTCGTGACTGGCTGCCAACGGGAAGATGAGCATCACAGGAAAGGAAGGGAAACATATTGAAGGCAAATATAGGAGCATGCACCTTTACACTCCGGGTCAGTCCCAAGTGAAATCCAGAGATAACAGCCCTTGTTAGCACAGCCAGACATTCTTCTCAGAGACACCTTGTGCTACAGAGAGGAGGCAGAACTCTTAGTAGATGAAGCAAGCATATTAAAGTCCTTTATACAACAGCCAGACCTTGTGTTTTTTATGTTCCTGGCTCAGTCTACTTCAAACCGGGACTGCACTAACAGTAGATAATCATGGGAGAGCAGGTTATTTCCTTTCTTTGATTTGTGACAAAGAATAAAGAGCTTCTCTCCTTCCAAACCCAAAGCTATCCTTCAAAATCTTAATAATACTACTACCCCAACCAGATGTGTTTTGCAGGATGATCTAAAACTGGCTCTCTTACTTCTGTCACAGCCTTGCTTGTATCACACCTGCACTTACCCTGCTAGTTTTGCTGGGTTATTTTGTTTGTGTGACAGACAGGCATCTATCCCAGCTGTCAAAGAGATGCTCTTTGTATTGCTTCAGAAGGTTGTACAGGTCCTTCAAACAAATATTGCACCTGAGTCAGCCAAAACTCCTCAGAGATCCACTCCTATATGTGTTTAAATGTACACTTAGGACTCCAACTAATCTAAATTATGGTGTTGTACTGTAGAACTTTAGGACAGAGCTTCAAAACAACAAGGCTCATGTTTAAAGGACAAAGCAAGGTCATGCAGAAGGAAGCTAGATAGTAGCTATCTCTTTTCTATGTACTCTTTAAATGAATTAAAGATGATTTGACTTAAGGTCAAATCTGTCTGGACCTGAGTTTAGAGGGAGGTCAGGACTGAAATCCAGTTATCAAGAGGACCTCGATCTTTCACAGGTTATTTTCAGATCTGAATATTTCCATTTTAAATTCAATAACTTTGCTCTTCAGGGCAGCAGGAGCTATAGTTCATAGCTGTCTTACAGATATCTTTGTAACACAAATGGTGTCCCAGGAATATGCTGTTCTTCAGAGGACAAGCATGTATGATAGGTTTGCACCCCAAACATGTTCTGGTGTTCATCAGCTGTTCTTTGTTTATACAGTACCCATCTAATAACTAATGGCATGAAACAAGGCTGTGTTCTTGCACCAAGTCTTTTCACACTGTTTTTCAGCATGATGCTCCAAAGGGCCATGGCACAATTTGATGACCAGGATGGTATCTACATTAGATATCATACTGATGGAAGCCTATTTAACCTAAGGNCATCTGTCCTAGAACAAGCAGCAATTCCAAGCCTTGAGGCCATGCTGCTGAGAATGCAGCTGCGTTGGGCAGCTCACGTCTCCAAGATGAAGAACTCCTGCCTGCCTAAGATCATGCTCCATGGGCAACTTGCCCCTGGCTGTGGCAAGAGAGGAGCCCCAAAGAGGAGATGCAAGGACTCCCTGAAACAACAGCTCAGCCTTGGCCATATTGCTCCCCTGAACTGCTCTCCTCTGGCCTCCACTCAGGAGCTCTGCACACACACTTCCACCCACCCAGTGTAAGCTACCAAACCTCATCCTTCTTTGTCTGCAGGCAAGCCTGAATTCTCTCTATGCCAGGAAAAATGCCTGCACCGATAGACCTGACTACAGGTATGTATGTATTCAGGAGGAAAGGTGGCAACAGGGGAAAAGGAAAGGAACAAAAAGAGGATTTATTCTTCTGTTTCCAGCAGTGTCCTCACATTCATCAATGTACATTGCCAGCACAGCACAGTATTTCCTCTTCCCATCTCCTTTACATTCAGAGCAGAAGCTATAACAGAGAATTGTCAAGGAGGATGCAGTGCCCTGCTGCTACAAGCCCACAGCAGAGCCTGGTTTTCCACTGGGACATAAAAACATGACCCAATAATATACTGGGGAAATACCACTGGGCTACAGGAATGTGTTCTGGAGTGACTGGGAAATGAAAAAAAAAACCCACAAAAACCAACCCCAAAACCACAAGACAGTTAGATGCAGGAGTGCTATACAAGGTTTAGCAGAAAGCTGTCACAAATATCCACAGAGAAGGGCATGATAGAATGACTGTTGATGAAATTGCCCCAGCTGCCCAATACCCAAACCTGAAAACCATGGTGGCACTTGACACTAGTGAAGAAATCCCTTCAAAGGCACTTTTAAAAAGGGCTGATTAGAGCTAGAATGAAGAGGAATGATTCAGAGGGCTGGAACACTCATCCAATGAGGAAAGGCTGAGAGAGCTGGACTTGTTCAGACTGGGGAAGAGAAGGCTCCAGGAAGCCTTGTTTCAACTTTTCAATATATAAAAGGGGCTTATAAGAAAGACAAAGACTTTTTACCAGGTACTGTAGTGACAGGGCAACAGGCAATGGTTTTAAATTGAAGGAGGGTAGCTTTGGATTGGACATAAAGAAGATATTTTTTATGATGAGGGTGGTGAGACACTGGAACAGGTTGCCCAGAGAAGCTGCAGATGTCCTGTCACTGGAAGTGTTCAAGGGTGGATGGGGCTTTGGACAAGGTGATGCAGTGAGACACATCCCTGCCCATGGCAGTGGGGACTGGACTAGATGATCTTCAGAGGTGCTTTCCAAGCCAGGCCATTCTGTGACTATATGATGCTGTAACAACCATTTCTTTTGCTAGTTCTCCTACATAGACCCTCATAGATCTAGTGGGAAGTCAAAACAGACTTAAGTGTATACATTAGCCATGTACATGTCTTCCAAATTTGCATGCTCTAGTCAATTCTTAAAACAGGATTTCGCTGATAACTCTTACCTATTTTCATAGTCAGGGTTGGCAGGGAGCTTCCAGCTGCTCTAGGTGCAAGCCCTGTGCCTGCCCTGGGCAGGGACACCTGGCACTAGAGCAGCTTGCTCCCAGCCCCAGCCAGCCTGGCCTGCAACACTGCCAGGGCTGGGGCTGCCACCACCTCTCTGGGCAACCTGGCACAGTGGCTCAGCACCCTCCTGCCCAACAACTTCTGCCTCACAGCCAACCCAAATCTGCCCTCCTCAAGCTTGTGTCCATTCCCCTAGTCCTAGCACTTGGTTTCTTCTTTATTCCTGAACTCTAGGAGTGTTTCTCCCATGACCAGTGAGTTCATGAAAGATTACAGAAGCATAATTCAAAACACTTCTCTAAGTATGTTTCTGAGTGTGGTGACAGTACTGCATGGCAAAAGTCCCCAGGGTATGGTGTAGGATGCTCTCAACCTCACTAAAAGTTGTTCAAGAAAGGTACACAGAATCCCAGCATGTTAGGGGTTGGAAGGGACCTCTGGAGATCATGTAGCCCAATCCCCCTGCCAGAGCAGGAGAACCTAGAGCAGCTTGCACAGGATGTGTCCAGCTACCTTTGGAATCTCTCCAGAGATGGAGACTCCAGCAGCTCCCTGGGCAGCCTGGGCCAGGGCTCCACCACCCCCAATATCAAAAAGTTCCTCCTCTTGTTCAGATGGAAATTCATCCACGTACCTGAAGGTTGTTCTTTACAGTGGAACTTTGTATAACACATTCAAAATGCCAGGTTTTGACAGGTTTCTTGCTCAGACAGGACTCAAAATCATTGAGAAGAATCTGAATGACATCTGTCAGTGTTCATTTAACCTTTGGTAGCATGACAATGGATTTCCTTGTTTCAGCACTTGTCTACTGTATGATGTGGCAGGATCTCATGGAGATGGCAAATTATGTAGGCCAGGATAAATCTAGCTACTTCCACTCATCACAGCAAATTTTTTTTAGAAAGCATGTTTTCTTTCTTTATTCTGTTGAGAAGTTAGTGGCTAGGGAACAGATGTTACCAAAATGAAGATGAGTTTGCATGAGGAAATCAGAATTCCCAAGTCACCCCAAGAGAGGTTTTTAATTTGTTGAGAAACATGAATTACCTTTCTAATATTCAGTTAATTATATCATAGATAACAAAGATCTTAAAGGAAAAGCTTGGTTTAAGTCTTCCTCATAAAAAACATCAAAAACCTGCAGTTGCTTTTACTAGCATTAAGGAAATGATGACTTTTGGAACATTAGTAACACAGAAATGCATAAGGGGTCCTCTGAGCCTGATTGACACATCTAAGTCTGACAAAATATGCCTGGTATTGACACCCAAGCTGGGCTCTTAGGGGTGGATTTTGCTTGTGTTCAAGATGAGTGACATGGTCACCTAGTCTACTTGTGTGGGAGTTGGAGAGTTGCAAGCACAGAGTCACATGCACAAAAGTATTTATCTTACTTCTTTTAAATGCAGATTGTAGTAATCCCATTGGATTCCAAGAATCCTTATTGTTTTGTGTTGACCACGAAGAAGACTCACCTCTGTGCCTGGGAAAATCATGGAGCAGATTCTCCTAGAAGGTCTGATAAGGCACATGGAGGAGAGGGAGGTGATCAGAGACAGTCAGTATGGCTTCACTAAGGGCAGATCCTGTCTGACAAACCTAGTGGACTTCTATGATAGTGTGACTACCTCAGTGGACAAGGGACAACCAATAGATGTGATCTAGCTGCGCAAGGCCTTGGACACAGTCCCCACAACATCCTACTGGCCAAGTTAGAGAGCTATGGATTGGATGGGTGGACTGTTCAGTGGATAAGGAACTGGCTGGCTGGTCACATCCAGAGGGGAGTGGTCAATGGCTCCAAGTGCAGCTGGAGATCAGTGCCAAGTGGTGTCCCTCAGGGCTCTGTGCTGGGGCCTGGATTGTATAATATTTTTATAAACACTATGGCCAGCAGCATTGAGTGCACCAGCAGCAAGTGTGCAGATGATACCAAGCTATGGGGTGCTGGGGATAAGTTGGAGGGGCAGGATGTCATCCAGAAGGACCTGGACAAGCTGGAGAGGTGGGCCCAGGGGAACCTCAGGAGCTTCAACAAGACCAAGTGCAGGGTCCTGCACCTGGGTCAGAACAATCCCCACTATCAATCCAGGCTGGGGGATGAGATGATGGAGAGCAGCCCTGCAGAAAAGGCCTTGGGGTGCTGGTGGCTGAGAAGCTGCCCATGAGCAAACAGTGCATGCTGGCAGCCCAGAAGCACAATGGCATCCTGGGCTGCAGCAAGAGAAGCGTGGCCAGCAGAGCCAGAGAGGTGATTCTGCCACTGCACTCTGCTCTGCTCACACCTCCTCTGCAATACTGGGTCCAGTTCTGGAGCCCTCAACACAGAAAGGACATGGAGCTGATGGAGCAGGTGCAGAGGAGGCCACGAGAATGCTCAGGGGCTGGAACACCTCTGCTCTGAGGACAGGCTGAGGGAGCTGGGATTGTTCAGCCTGGAGAAGAGAAGGCTTCAGGGGACCTACTAGTGACCTTCCAGGACCTAAAGGGAACTTGCAAGAAGGCTGCAGAGGGCCTGTTTGCAAAGGCCTGCAGTGAAAGGACAAGGGGCAATGGTTTGAAATTGGAGAGGAGTAGATTTAAAGTGGACATTAGAAAGAAGTTCCTCCCCACGAGGGTGGTGGAACACTGGCCCAGGTTGCCCAGGGAGGTGGTTGAGTTCCCATCCCTGGAGGCATTGCAGGTGAGGCTTGCCAGGGCTCTGGGCAAGCTGCTCTAGTTGGGGATGTCCTGCCCACTGCAGGGGGGTTGGACTAGATGAGCTCCAGAGGTCCCTTCCAACCCAAACCATGCTAGGATTCTAGGATTCTATAAGACCTTTGAGTAAACACCTAAATTTGTCATGCAGAAATGGAGATTTGTTTCTAGATCTCCAAAGAGAGCTCCTGTCTTTCTTTGCTGATGCTTGCCTAAGGATCTAACAGTGTGATGTATCTTAGAGGTGCTTCTTTCTATCAATCTACCCAACAGATTTTCCTGAGACAACACTATATGACAACCTTCAGGTGCTGTAAATAGGTGGCTCATTCTACATAAAAGAATAACCCTTACAAGTTTGAGGTTGGCCCTTAAGAGTTTCTTTCCTCTCTGAGCTGGCCTCACAAGCACAATCACACGTGATCACTGTAATACAACAACAAAACACCAACTAAAATCCACCCAATAAACAAACCATTTCTTCATATTTTGAATTCTGTCTTGCAAACCTCTCAAACACAAGGCATAACATTCCAAAGCTCCTGTGTGTGTAAGGACAACCTCTTCAACAACCCCTGGGGCCACTCTGTGGGATTCAACCTTTCTCAAATGTCATATCTGCACCACTCTGCAGCCAGGAATAAAAGAGTCTTGGGAACCAAATGTTGAGCAAGTAAGAAAGGCAATTTTCACAAAGAAAAGGCACAAGTGTTTACTCATCCCTACCCTCTGCAATCTGTAGGTGTTTTAGAGGAGATATGAAAAGTGAAACAAAATAAATTTTTCCTTCATAAGTAGAAAAAAATGATGCTTGGTTTCCTATTGCAGATCTGCATCTGTCCTTGCACCTACCAGCTCCTCATCCTGCCATTACTGCATCCATTTGACACATCTGGGCACATATGTGGCCTGCAGATGTTGAGTGAACAGGCAGAGGTTGCCTAAAAAGTATGAGCAAACTCTGAGCTTTCCTCAGCTTCCCACAGTGAGGTCATAGAAACACAGAGATTAGAAGAGATCCCCAGAGGTCATCTAGGCCAATATAACAGCAGATTGCCCAGGGCCTTGTCTAATTAATACTAAAGTATCTCCAATGATTAAGATTCCTCAACATCTCTAGGACTCTTTTCTAACCTTTGACCAACTTCATGGAAAAATGTTCCCTTTAGATGAAGTCAGAAATCTCTTTGTTTCAGCTTGTGACCATTGCCTCTCATCTTTCCATTGTGAACTTGTGAGAAGCATTTGCTTCTCTCTTGTCCTGTTATGCACCTGCAGAGCTGCAGATCACTAGCAGGGCTTCAACCCAAAACCAAGAGCCTATTTTTGAAGTCACCAAGCCATTGTCAAGGACATGGTGAAAAATGCATAAATGCATATTTGAAGGGATGAGAAAAGTGAATAAGGGTGGTTTTTTTTAACAGGAAATCATCACTATAAACAGGCTGAGTACCAACTAAACATCCTAATCAGTAGGCTGAGGTTAAGTTCTATTTGGCTGTTTTTCTATGATCCTTGTGTACTTGCCATTTTACATAAGGTTTGAAACCTGTTTTACCACTTCTAAGGTTTCATTTGCAGCATCTAAGCTACTGGAATCCAAGCCACAGTCTTCCTAGCTCAAAATGAGCTTTGTTTGCTCATTTGAGTAGCAATCATACTCGTGATAGAAAGATATCCAGGATACTCACTGCTTCCAAAAACTTTTTCCTGTCTTTGTGTTTACCACATTTTGGGCTACTATGTGAAAAGACAAGGAAAATAAAGTTCCCCCATCCTTATTTTGTTTTGCACATTCATCAAACCTGAAACTCCCCAATTTCCCTTTTGGTATTGATGTACCTCCTGAGGAATACTTCTTTCTGTTTCCTTTTTTATGTTCATGCAGAACATCACACAAAATTCACTCTGAGTAGCCAGGTTCCTCTGTGCAATGTGAGTCATTTTTCTTTTGTAGCAGAGCAGATGGCTCCAATCTGCAGAGACTGGGAGATAAAACTCAGGAACCACAATGTCTGAGCTCCATTCAGGTTGCTGACTCAACAGCTACCATTACCCACTCGGGAGTGCTGAGAGAGTTAAAACATAAATGGAGGATCAAATAATGGAGGAGAAGAGAGTAAAATGCAAATTGAAGACTATATTTCATGGGAAGTCATTTCCCAGGACAGAAAATGGCTTGCATGCTCTAAATCTGCAATAACAGTTTTAAAGCCACCATGTGGTGTGGAATCTGTACCTCTCCCATCTTGCTTTAGGGCTGAAAGGGGAGCTACTGGAAGCATGAAGTGTCCTTTCTAAAAAGTCAACATATTTCCTTATGTTATAATTATAACATCATGGCTCACAAAGGGCTGAGTTAATGGCATCCTTCTGGAATAGAGGGACACATATATCTTTTGATCCCTGTCTCTAGTTCCTGGGTAGTCAGCAAGACTCTATAAAGCTCTTTTTCCTATTGTCTATGAACAGAAAATATCTGCAGAGTAAGAACTCTGCACTTGCCTTTATGGTTCTTGACACTCATAAAGTTATGAACAAATAAATCCAGGTCACTGAAAGACATCCATGGCAGGGAAGGGGAAAAAAAAGTGGAAAAGGAGTTGAAAAAGCGGGAAAGGCATACACAATGTGAAATAAAAACTGTTTCCTCTAAGAATCTGAGAGTAAGAGGAAAGAGAAGGAAGATAAGAAACCCAGTGTGGAACAGTCTTGGAGAGCCACAGAGTAATCATCACAGGGTGCCTTGATATTGCTTTGCAATCCACTTTTCAGTGGCATCAATACAAGGGCACATTGGGTCATGTCAGGGGGACAGCTTGCAATTATTCTGTAGTTCTCTGTGACTGTATTCATTGACTTCATCATCTCTTCACTGTTGAATACCACTCAGTTAGGTATTCAAAGCTCCTAATCTGCTTTAAAATCTGGCACTTGTGTGTACTCTGTGATTTGTCAGACCACTCTTACAGAGCTAGTGCTGGAATGAAGCCTGGGAGGCAAAACAAAAAGATCAGCTCATGTCATCATTATCTAAGTCCATGGACACAGGAAAATACCAAGTAAGAATTGGCAAAGCAGGGCAAAAATGCTTGAGTGGTGGTTTTAAAATATTTGCTGTTAAAGGGGAGTTCTACATCAATTAGAGACATTTGTAAGAAAAAATGATAGCATCAAATCTATTTGCTTGCAATAAACTCTATGGTCCTGAAAGTCAAGAGATTCTTGTAGAGTTCCTGAAGCAAAGCCATGGTGTTCAGATTGATCCACTAGAATCATTTACATCTCAGAAGCATTTAGAAATCAAGAAGCATTTCAGCAACAAAATCAAGTGAAAGAGGTCTGAGTGAAGCCAGAGAATGGAGCCACGTGCTCAACATGGTAATAACAACTCAGGCAGAATATTTCCTGGCAATGACTTGCTCATTTGCAATGATGATCTTGGTGGTCGTCGTCATCATGGCTAGGCTTGGCGAATGAAGCTCCAGGGAGGGCTCCATCCATGCTCCTCCTCAGCGCCTTTTCCAAGCAATGATAAAAAGAGGATAGCAGATAGCACCCTCGAGCCTGCACTAGGGATTTTTTTTAGGTGAGACACAGCATGTGCAGAGCTGGACCCACCCTTTAGTCCTAAGGTTCATCTGCCAGGGCCTAGCAAGCTTGGACACTGGCAGCCAAGTCCTTAGGACGGAGGTTTTATTAGAGTGTCCTTCTCTTAGATGGAAGGTCTTTCAGGGCTAAACGAGCTCCATCTGCCCGGGTTTGGAATCAGAGTTGTCCTTCTCCTAGGATGACTGCCAGAAGGCTAATGAGCTCATCCTACCCATCCAAGGATTCTAGGAACATGGGTATCACTCCCCACACTTTCCCATGGGCAATGAGTTTAATGCTCCCTCTGCTGTGGGCACAGTTATGGCATCAGGGGCCACAGGAGACCACAAGGGATTTTTAGACTGTGCCTGGGATGATCTTGGTGGGAAAGAGAAATTAAGTCAAGTCTAAACTCACAGATGTCTCTCAAGAAGTGGTCTCTTCTAGCCTTAGCAGATCTATACTTCAGAGCACAACAATCCCTCTGCATCATGGAGAAATATGACACCTAACCCACATCTAANGGGTTAAGGGTATACATACAGAGAGCAGAAACATCCTCCTGGCAGTTAGATGATCTGTCACACTGCCCAGCTACCCCTCAGAGCAGGTACCTAAATCCTTGTAACAGTAGTGAAAGCACTGCACACATAAAACTAGAATCCAAACCTTGTAAATTGTTGATTTCTTTTGTTAAAGGTCTTCCACATTTCTGTGAATTTTAATAGGCCTGTATAATTATCAAGGCATTTTTCTCTTCAGTAGTAAATATTCCAATGAAGCAATCCTCTTATATTATATTGCATTATTATTAGAAAAGCCATGCAGCAAATCTAGGCCTTTAATCTGCCAAAGCTGGCCTTAAATAGGCTAAACTTGCCAAGAGCTATTTAATCAACGAAGTTGCTGTGACTGTTTTATTTTTTTACCCCCTTTATTGTCCACTTTTTCCTTTGGCTTTTCTGAGAAATTGTGTTTTGCTTTTGTTTGTATACCACAGGCTGGCTCAAACCATCATCATATTGCCTTTAGGCTGATTCTGAGTTCATTCAGCTATGATACATGGGGAAATGTTGACTTTTAAAACTAATCTATATTTTCTGTCCTGACGTGGCTTCATGTGGTAATTAATAGGAATTCCTGTTGGACTCAGAGCATATTCTGAATGCGGAAAGAGAAAATCTGTCCATTGCCTTGTCAAGGCTCATAAATCATTTTCTGTCCAAAGCAAGGAGCTCATGCACACTCTGCTCTCTTGGTGCTTTCACACTTACTTCATGTTTCCTTCAACAACAACAAAAAAAAATGGAGTTAGAAGGTAGATATAGCATCCGCTGTTATAAGAGATGAGAATGACTCAAAGTCATGGAAAATGAGACATGAGACATGGACAAGGACATTGGATATCTTCACTCACCTGCCTGAGCTGGCCAGCTGGGTTGGGTTTAGCATCTGTAACACTTCAGGTACCCAAGAGAATTTTGACTGATTGTTCTATGAACCATTCAAACTCTATGTGTGGCACACATACTTAATTATATTTGTATGTGGGTACTTGAATTCTGCTCCAAACCCACCACTGACAGGAAGAAATCATTGGAATGTGGGACCACAGAAAGGGCATGCTCATCTATGTTGAAAGAAATCCTGTGCCACAAACTTTGGAAGATGTAACATAACTCACTGTGCCAGTTACCATTCTCTGGTGGGTCTTTTTTATGAAAGGAGAACATTCAAGGCAGAGTTGTCCTTTCCTGGGCTTTGGTGATGCAAAAGTGCAGCAGAACATTAAGGATTGAGTTGTCCTTTCCTGGGCTTTGGTGATGCAAAAGTGCAGGAGAACATTAAGGATTGAGTTGTCTTTTCCTGGGCTTTGGCAATGCAAAGGTGTAGGAGAACATTAAAGAATGAGTTGTCCTTTCCTGGGCTTTGGCAATGCAAAAGTTCAGGAGAACGTTGAAGGCAGAGTTGTCCTTCACTGTGTTTGGTAATGACAAAGGTGCAGTTAATTTGGCAATCTAGGAGAGCACTGTCACTGAGTGGGAAAACTCAATTTCCATTTTGATCCTTCCCCATTCTTCTGCTTCCAGTGTAGAGCTTCCCAATGTAGAACTATGAGCCAGGGCAGCTGGCTGCAGCCAAGACAGGCAGTGAAGAGGAAAGCCTTGGTGCAATATTTTGCCAGTAAATTGTGGTACCTTTACCAGCAATTTTCTGTACAAAATCCTACAGAGTCTTTCCACTCCATTCAAGGTAAGGGAAGGTTTTTTTAAGCAAGATCTAACGACTGCACAATGTCTTCATTTACAAATTCTTGACATTTTTCTCACTGCTCTTCTTCCTCTGTTCTTCTGCTTTGGAGCTGATTTGCTCTGTTTATCTCAAGATATTTTCAATTCCTGAAGCCTTATTTTTATCCCTCAGCTTCTTAATGGACTTTAAATAAGTCTTTATACCTTTCTACTTAAAACTCACTGTGACAATCCAAAACTTCACCTTTGCAGTCTGTTTGTTCTATGTTACATTTTGGCTGGTACCAGAATTTCAGAAGAGATGGGAAAATTAGATCCATTAACTTTTGCACTTTTCCCCCCCTTTAATTTTGTGCTGATAAAAGCATTAGTAAATGATTGTTCCTGCACTCAATCCTGTCAGGAAAGATTTGTTTATTCTTCTGGTTTGGTTCAATTAAGGTATTATCTTAAGTCAAGTACTGAATATAAAACAAAAATCTAAGCCTTTCTTTGCTGAAGAAGGAGAGTTCATTCCTTTCTCTTACAAATAAGCAGCATATTGTCATTTTCAGCCTCAGTATTGCCAATGCAATTGCTGATGCTGAGACAGTCAGTGTTGGTCCTCTGCTTAGCAAGAGCAGAAAGCCAGGCTGGACAATGGCTTGAAGTAGTGATATCACCTGCAGGATTGAAAAGCTTTTTACAGGCAGTAACAGGAACATTTCCTGAAGAATAGCTGCGCTATATGCAGTGTTTTTAAATTGGCTTTTCTTTGTTTGTTTTATGTCCTATTGCTATGACTTAATAAACTCTCACAATGGTTGATGTTGGTTGCATCATAGAATCCCAGCCTTGTGAGGGTTGGCAGGGAGCTTCCAGCTGCTCTAGGTGCAAGCCCTGTGCCTGCCCTGGGCAGGGACACCTGGCACTAGAGCAGCTTGCTCCCAGCCCCAGCCAGCCTGGCCTGCAACACTGCCAGGGCTGGGGCTGCCACCACCTCTCTGGCCAACCTGGCACAGTGGCTCAGCACCCTCCTGCCCAACAACTTCTGCCTCACAGCCAACCCAAATCTGCCCTCCTCAAGCTTGTGTCCATTCCCCTAGTCCTAGCACTGCCTGACAGCCTAACAAGTCCTTCCCCAGCTCTCTTGGAGCCCCTGCAGATCCTGGAAGGCTCCTGGGAGCCTTCTCTTCTCCAGACTGAATAATCCCAACTCTCTCATCCTGTCCTCATAGGAGAGGTGCTCCAGCCTCTGAGCATCTTCATGCTCTGAACACCTTCCAGCACCTCCAGATCTTTCTTGTCCTGGGGGCTCCAGAACTGGATGCAGTACTCCTTGCTGGTCAAGAAATTGTAGAAAACTGGAAGGTAGCTTAAAGATTTTTGGAGATTGCTTGCTGTTATGGTTTGGATGAAATAACGAGACTTGTGGATTGGAAAAGGCAGAGTAAGTTTAACTATTTTAATAGAAAACAACAACGGCAGGCAAATGTATATACAAGCAAAGAAACAGAGGCAGCAGCAAGATCCAAACCTCCCACCTTCCCTCCCGGTTGCTATANTGCTGAAGAAAAACTTCATCACAAGGCCCTTTAGACCACAGGGCACTTACATGGGACAATAGTGCTTGTTTTGGTGGGGTTTTCTTCTCTTTCTCTCATTATTCTTACAGATTCTCTCCTTAGCAATCAAGATTTGTCGAGGAATTTTTCTTCTTTCTCCAAGAGGTATTTGTCCAAAGAAAAAGCAGTTTCTTTCATGCTCTTTATGTGTATGCTTTTGAACAGGAAGATTAATCAATACAATATCTGATCTTCTGGCTTCAAACAGCCTGTGGAAATCCAATAGGAAATGTATTTAATCATTGCTGGTGCTCAGGCAAAGTTCTTACCTCTTTTAGCCTCTGTAGAAGTGGTGCTCATCACAAAGGACATTTATTTAGGTTTCTAGGTTGCCTAGAGATGTGATAGATACCCTACCCTTTGAAAGTTTCAAGGTAAGGTCATCTGGGGCTCTCAGCAACCTGACTTAGATAAAGGTTTCTCTGATCATTGCAGGGTGGGTTGGATGATGCTCTCCTTAGGGCCATGGGTTAGTGGTATGGCAATGATAGGTATGGTTGGAATTAAGGATCTTAGAGGTCTCTTCCAACATTACTGATTCTGTGATTTTGTGACTAGATGACATTTAATGGTCCCTTCCATGCCAAGCTATTGTATGATCCCATGGCTTTTCTGGTGCTTGCTCTGCATCAGCATTGTACAGTCACTAATGAAACACACTATAACATCACATCATGCTCAGCATCCATTTCATTTACATCTTGCTTCACCTCTTCTTCAGAAGCATTCAAACTCTCTGGGAAGGGCTCAGTATTACATAGCTAAGATCTTTTGCTTCATGGATTTATATCCATTGTCCTTAGTCTTATTGAGGACATATCAACTGTGGGTTTTTTAAATATCATTTTTTATGTCCTCAGTTCAACTCTTAATACATCTTGATCCAATCTTCTTAATCTCACCTTGCAAGTGTTTCTGGTTTCACCCATGTAAGAGTAGATGCTTTTTCCTGATAAAATCCAGCCAACTTCTTGTCAAAAGAAAGTCAAAATACAACTATTGAAGAATAAATGGAATAAAAAGCTTCTTTGACAGATCACTGTTTGGTATCAAGAACAGCTACATTAATGATTAGTAAAACACTAACATTTGTTCTGTTCTGTGCAGTAGTATAGAGGCTGAGTATTTTCACCATTTCCAAACACAGGCCTGAATAAAAACCATGGTTGTAATCCATCCACAGTACCCCAGAGGTTCCTCTTCATGGATTTGACAGTTCTCATAACTAGCTTGTCAGTCACAATCTGAACCTTGGTACCTCTTGGTTTATGTTTGCCTCTCACAGGAAATATCTTTGCCTAACTAGATTGTTGTAGATGTGCTCTGATACAAACAGTGTCAACAGATTCCTTATGTAGTTAAACATGAGGTGGGCTAGGAGTTCAGAACAGGATAATTAGCATTGCCCTGGCATGCAGAATTCATTCCTGGGGTTCTGATAAGCCCACCAGGAGCTGCACTAGTCTTAGGACACATCTCACCTGTTCCCAGCATTTGCTCTGGTTTTGTTTTTCAAATGCTGATGTTGAAAACGTAATAAATTGTCACTAGTTCACTCTCCTGCTATGGAATCTCTTTTTTTCCTGGAGTTTGATCCCTTTTAGTAGAGAGTGGCTCTCCCTTTGCCTATCTTTCACTGACAACCTTCATCAACCCCACTTGTTTCCTCTACATTCTCATTTAACAACCTCTTCTATTTTCACTGAAAAGAGAAAATATTCCTTCTTAGTTCTACCTGCTTGCTTTAAGATAATGGACTGGTTAGGGCTGGGATGGAGGTAACACTCTTCCTACTAGCTAGTATGGGGCTATCTTTGGGATTTGTGATCAAGGCAAGGTTGATAACACAGGGCTAGTTCTGTTATTGCTGAGCAGTGCTTAGACAGAGTCAAGCCCTTTTCTGCTCCTCAGTCAGCAGGCTGGGGATACACAAGGAATGGGGAGGAGAGGACACCTGGGACAGCTAGTTCCAACAGACCAAAGGGATTGTCCAGACCATACAATGTCCTACTTCACAATAAAACTGGAGAAAGGGAGGACACTCACAGTTATGGTGCCTGTCTTCCCGAGTAACCACTGTGTGATAGAGCCCTGCTTCCCTGGAGATGTCTGAACACCTCCCTGCTGATGGGAAGTAGGGAAAGAATTCCTTGGTCTGTTTTGCTAGTGTGTGCAGCTTTTCCTTTACTTACTACACTCCTTTTATCTGACTTTTTACCTTCTGGCTCTCTTCCCCATCCCAATGAGTTGATAAGTTGAAGGGGCGAGATATCATCCAGAAGGACCTGGACAAGCTGGAGAGGTGGGCCCAGGGGAACCTCAGGAGCTTCAACAAGACCAAGGGCAGGGTCCTGCACCTGGCTCAGAACAATCCCCACTATCAATCCAGGCTGGGGGATGAGAGGATGGAGAGCAGCCCTGCAGAAAAGGCCTTGGGTGCTGGTGGCTGAGAAGCTGCCCATGAGCAAACAGTGCACGCTGGCAGCCCAGAAGCACAATGGCATCCTAGGCTGCAGCAAGAGAAGCGTGGCCAGCAGAGCCAGAGAGGTGATTCTGCCACTGCACTCTGCTCTGCTCACACCTCCTCTGCAATACTGGGTCCAGCTCTGGAGCCCTCAACACAGAAAGGCCATGGAGCTGATGGAGCAGGTGCAGAGGAGGCCACGAGATTGCTCAGGGGCTGCAACACCTCTGCTCTGAGGACAGGCTGAGGGAGCTGGGATTGTTCAGCCTGGAGAAGAGAAGGCTTCAGGGGAACTACTAGTGACTTTCCAGTACCTAAAGGGAACTTCCAAGCAGGCTGCAGAGGGCCTGGCTGCAAAGACCTGCAGTGAAAGGACAAGGGGCAATGGTTTTAAATTGGAGAAGAGGAGATTTAAAGTGGACATTAGAAAGAAGTTGCTCCCCACGAGGGTGGTGGAACACTGGCCCAGGTTGCCCAGGGAGGTGGTTGAGTTCCCATCCCTGGAGGCATTGCAGGTGAGGCTTGCCAGGGCTCTGGGCAAGCTGCTCTAGTTGGGGATGTCCCTGCCCACTGCAGGGGGGTTGGACTAGATGAGCTCCAGAGGTCCCTTCCAACCCAAACCATTCTAGGATTCTGTGAGTGGTGGGGGGAAGGTGAGAGAGGAGCTGGTTGGAGTTTAGCTCTCTGCTGAGGTTTACCCTCAATAGGTGCTTAACTCTGATGCCTTTAGTGTATGTCTTCCAAGGTTTTGTTTCCTTCCTATGCTCTTTCTCTAAATTTCTTCTCTGAAAACATCTTTTCTATCCATGTTATTGATTTTCTAATGTTGTTTTGCTATATTATATGTTGGGTTTTGGTTGGTTGGGTTTTTGTCCCTTAGGATTTGATGATGCCAGTGCATCATGGCTTTGATCAGCTCTAATCCCTCTGTCCAAGGAGTCCACTTATCTATGCAATTATACCACATGTTTTTAGACTACTCACTATTACCTGACTAGGTTTTTGTGTCCAGCATAATTTCTTATTTTTAATGAAGACATTTTCATCTGATTTCTTGCTGCTTATATTTGCTCTCAGTTCTTTTGGAATCACTCTCTTCAAAGCTTTTAGGAAAAGCACTGCTCTTTCCTTTGAAAGTCCTGATCTCTCCACATTCTGGAGCTGTTTGGAAGAAAACTTGAGATTCACACAGTGTGAACACAGCCATTGCCCAGGGCAGAATTTCCAGTGTAAATTGATTGCTTGTGTTTTAATTTCCTCACTTTTCTTCTTCCTGAGTACAGGATGCATTGGCATCCCTATCTTTGCATAAATACAGCTATAAAGCAGAAGAGTTTGCTTGTGTTTATCTTTCAGACAAAATATTAGCTAGAAAAAACATCTTCATTTATCACCTATCAAGTTTTACATGAGGATGCTTGCTATCTGTTTGAATACAGAGAATGAATGAAAAGACATTCTACCTTCCAGTCCATCTAATTGTATTCATGGGAATGCATTGTATATAATGTATAGACATTACATCATGTCTATAATTGTTATATCATGTATATGATGTACATATATATTGTATTTAAGAGTATATAACAATTCCTTTTCTAAGGAATTCTATTATACATCCTAAGATGATTTCTGAAAAGGTAACAAAGAAAAAGAACACAACAAACATTTCAACAAAACTGAAGAGAAAGAACATAAAATAGGGAAAACAAAGTAACAGACAATTATTCCAGCTTGGGATCAATTTTATTTTCTTGTAAATGAAAACTACTAAGATGTACAAGATTGTTCCTGGATTTTTAGTCCATGAAGTCCTTCTATTGAAGTAGTTGAGGAAGTAAAAGAGTCCTTTTAACTATCTGAAGAAGAAATGAAAGCACATTTGAATACTACAGAGTAACAGTGAAGGGTGTACCTAGAGCAAATTGAAGGCTTTGTGAGTAGTTATTCATTTGCAGCAAGTGTGTTGGCTTGGGGTGTTTGTTTTGGGTTTTTTTCTTTCTTATTTTACTTGCTGTTCAATGTTTGCTTTCAATTATTTCTGCCTACAGGAGAGAAGCTTATCCATGCCAATAGCTTTGCTGGAGCAAAATTGAATAACCAGTGTTCAGGGGGGAAAAAAATTATTTGACCCAACGTTTTTTTTTTGTTCTGCAGAGGAGTAAACTAAAGACAGGAAAAAAAAAAAAAAACCAAGAAGAAAATCTGCTCAGAGCAATGTTTGGAATCTAAAGGAAAAGATATGTGTCTCTCCTGTAATAACTTATTGTTCACCTTACTCATCAGTGAGCTGGATGAAGGGATAGAGTGTCTCCTTTGCTGATCATACAAAGGTGGAAGGGGTGTCTGGTACCCCAGAGTGCTCTGCAGCCATCCTGAAGGCTCTCAATAGGCTGGAGAGATGGACAGAGAGCATACTTCTGAAATTCAAAGGCAGGTAGAGTGTCCTGTACCTGGGAAGGAATAACCCCATGCACCAAGACAGGCTGGGGGCTGATCTACTGCAAAGGAGCTCTGCAGAGAAGGACCCAGAGGTCCTGGTGAACAACAGGTTTTCCATGAGCCAGCAACATGTCCTCATGGCTGAGAAGATCAATGGTCTCCTGGGCTGCACTGGCAAGAGCATTGCCAGCAGGTTGAGGGAGGTGATCCTGCTTCTCTGCTCAGCCCTGATGAGACTGGTGAAGGGGCTGGAGGGGAAGCCATATGAGGAAAGGCTGAGGGAACCGGGACTGTTGAGCCTGAAGAAGAGGAGACTCAGGGGTGACCTTATCACCCTCTACAACTACCTGAAGGGAAGTTGTAGTCAGGTGGGCTCTTCTCCTTGGCAGCTAGCAACAGGACAAGAGGCCATGGCTTGAAGCTGCAGCAGGGGAGGGTTAGACTGGACATTAGGAAGCACTTCCTCACACAGAGGGTGATTGGGCTCTGGAATAGGCTGCCCAGGGAGGTGGTGGAGTCACCATCCCTGGAGGTGTTTAAGAGAAGATTGGATGTGGCACTGAGTGGCATGGTTTAGATGTTGTGGTGTATTGGATCATAGGCTGGACTTGATGATCCTGGGGGTCTTTTCCAGCCTTGGTGATTCTGTGACTCCACCTGGAGAAATGTGGTCACCTCTGGACCCCTCTGTACAACACAAACAGAGCTTCTGCAGGGAGTCCAACAGGGAGAAATAAAGATGCTGAGGGGCTGAGATATCTCCCTTCTGAGGAAAGGCTGAGAGAGCTGGGCTTGGTTAGCCTGAAGAAGAGAAGGTTGAGAAGGGACCTTATCAAGGGATAGGAGTATCTAAAGGGATGGTGTCAAGAGGATGGAGCCAGGCTCTTCTCGATGGTGCCAAGCAATAGGACACGAGGCAATGGGCACAAACTGGAGCTGCCACCAAAACATGAAGAAGAGGGTGATTGAGCACTGGAAGATGTTACCCAGAGAGCTTGTGGAGTCTCCTTCCATGGACACAAACTGCCTGGCCACAATCCTGAGTAATGTAAGGGTGATGGAACACTGGAACAGGCTGCCCAGGAGGGCTGTGGAGTCTCCTCTGGAGCCATTGCAGAGCTGCCTGGACACATTGCTGTGTGAGCTGGTCTAGGTGATCCTGCTCTGGCAGGGGGGTTGCACTAGATGATCTTTCTAGGGCCCTTCCAACCCCTGACATACTGGGATACTGTCCTCCAGGGGATCCTGCTAGAGCAGAGAGGTTGGACTAGATAACATCTGGTGGTCCCTTCCAACCTTAACCATTCTGTGATTCTGTGAATTGTGTCTAATTGTCAAATAGTAACTGATTTGTGCTTAAAGGGCTGAAAAATGAAGCTTGCATACTAACTAGGTAATATACCCAGATTACAGAGGTAGCCCATGAGAGAGACTTGAGGTAAATCTAGATCTCCACACCTTGTGCCTAATACAGTGACTTACTTGCAGAAATTAACTGGATGACAGTTGTACTTACTTTCTTTACTTCAGTACTCTTATTTTCTTCCTACCTTCCAACATTAGCTGTCATGAATAATTCTTTTTCTATGTATATAAACACATCTATAATATAGGCAAATAAATACCTGATGTTAATTGAATAGACAGAGCTCTCTTATTTACTGCCAACATATTCCTGGCTTCTATTAACAAAGGGCAGATAAGGAAATTTGGGGCTGCCTCTTGGTTTAGTCTCTAGGGCACTTTCTCCAATGTATGTGCTCTGTTTGCCCTCCACAGAGCCCAGAAAAAAAAGGGGGGGAATCTCCAGCTGCAGCTCCTCCAGGAAAGGAGCTAGCTCTGAAGCTTTGGGCTACTTCAGAGCTTCCCTGGGCCAGGCTGTCCTAGGCCAAGGAAATCTGGGGCTGCCTCATTTGCTTTAGTCTCTAGGGCACTTTCACCTCCTGAGTGGAGAAGGAGGGGAAGCAGGAAGGTGGAATAGGAAAATAAATCAGGAGATAATAGGAGCATTCCCAAAGGAGATTTGAGGGAGGTAATTCAGGCTTTGTGGCTTGCCCATGAGGAGCCAGGCCCTGCCTCTCTCCCTGCTGTAAGCAGTGTATGGCAGCAGCATGCATTTTGCAGCTCAATCATCTGGCCTTTCTCCAGCCAGCCTTCCAAAGGCAAACCTCTCTCCTTGGCCAAGAGAGCAGATCATCATCATCATGGCTAGGCTTCACAAACGAAGCTCCAGGGAGGGCTCCATCCATGCTCCTCTCAGCACCTTTTCCAAGCGCTGATAAAAAGAGGATAGCAGATAGCACCCTCGAGCCTGCCAAATGGATTTTTTTTTTTTAGGTGAGACACAGCATGCACAGAGCTGGACCCACCCTTTAGTCCTAAGGTTCATCTGCCAGGGCCTAGCAAGCTTGGATGCTGGCAGCCAAGTCCTTAGGATGGAGGTTTAACCTCTTAGCTGGAAGGCCTTCCAGGGCTAAACGAGCTCCATCTGCCCGGGTTTGGAATCAGAGTTGTCCTTCTCCTAGGATGACTGCCAGAAGGCTAATGAGCTCATCCNGATAAAGGGCACTGGGTGGGAGAGCAAAGAGCCACAGCTGGGGAGGGGAGGAGTCTGCAACTGGGCCCAGGTGCTCTGGGATTTGGGGGAAAAGAGTGAGAAAACAGGGTGGGAAAGAGGAGGTGGGGACACAGGAGGGAGATAATGTGGGAGAGGGGTCAGTGGGGCTCATTTCTGGAGATATTCCAAACCTGACTGGACACATCCTGTGCAAGCTGCTCTGGCAGTGGGGTTGGACTAGATGATCTCCAAAAGTCCCTTCCAACCCCTAACACTGATTCTGTGATTGTATTTCCACACTCTATATTCAAGATTTCATTACATAAAGAATGGTTCTGTGGATTTTCTTTTCTTTTACAAATGTACCTACAAAACTTTGGACTCATTTCATTTGGATGAATCTTTGCTTCACTCTGGTTACTTCAGGGCTCAGCTTCGTTAGGGCAAAGGTGTAAATTAACACAAGTTAGTAATTAGAACTATTATTAATGCAAAGAGTGGTACATTTATAAAGTCAGATTTGGGAATATGTGGGGTTTTGAGGTCATTACATGCCTGATATCCTAAAGTGAACATGAAACCAAGTTACATGTAACTGATTTATTTTACTCCATTAAAGCTGAAGTATTATAACCCAGACAATTACAGATGATACTTCTGGCAATGGAAAGCAAGCTGCTTTGCCAGCATTAAGTAACTTTGTCACAACCTTTTATAAACTAGCCTCCCTGTATACAATACAAACAGTTAGTCTTTTTTCATTGGCAATATTTTCTCCATGAATTAACATTCTCGAACATCCAAGGTGATGTGAAATTCCTGGCTGTAGCCTGTTGAATTACAACTCTGTTGTTTGGTATAGCTTATTAAAGATGAATAGCAGGAGCATTTTCTCTTAGACCACAGCTCAGTGGATAAATCATGCCAACAAAAAAACTGCTTTGTAGCAAAGGTAACATAACACTTCACATATATTTTTCCCATTCAAAGTATGTTCTTGAACAAAAGGTGAGTTAATTATTCATATGATCCTGATGTGAAACTCCTTCTACTCTCTATCACAGAGATGAACTAGTTCATGCTTTGCAATGGCAGGTTCATTTAGTATGAGACTTCCTTGCTCTTTATTTGTTTTTTCACTCACAACTCCAAACTAAATTCTCAAGCAAATTTCCAAGCCATTAACTCCTACAAAGTCCAATACTATGACAGTAGAAATGACTCCCAATAACATTCAATTCAGATTTACATAAACATAACAATATGGAAAGCTCCTGAGCTGTTTAGGTATTGATTCAGTCTGGATCCCTTTTCAAGAGCATTAAAGTCCAGGCAGCTGACTCATCACAGTTGCTCAATAATAATAAAATATCCAATTAGAATGTTCATGCTTTCTAATTAAGTATCTGCTAACTATTTTGCATTCACTGGCACATGATGGATCTTGGCTCAGCTTTGAAGTTCCAATGAAGAGGAGTATAAACTATTCATCTGTTTCTCTGAAGCACACTGCTTCAGCAATTAGTACCTTTTCAGGTGCAGAAAAGCCATCTTTTCCTCCATTCCAAATGCCTCTCTCACAATTGGGTGTTTCACAGAGAACATTGCACACAGGTGCCACAGGTCTCTCTGCCAAGATTTAAGTGCTTCAGATGGTGCATATGTGCTTTTTATATGGATTGCTACTTGTGGCCATGAGAGTCATTTTCATTCCCACCCTTGGAGTCACTCTTCTCATTCCAGGCTTCCTGCTTGAAAGCTTGGAATGCATAGCCTGAGGTTGAATTGGATTGCCAGTTGCTTATTCCCACCTAGCAGAAGACCCTCCTATTCCCACTATACCTTGTCACCTGATGTCATCTGACATGCATGTTGTTCAGTAGAGCAGCTCTGGAGATGAGGTAGGAGACTTCTTGAGTTCACCTCATGGTATGTTTCTAAATAACATATTATATGTATAAATCACTAAAACTATGTGACTTTTGCATGGAACTACATCATGTCTTTCATTCAGAGCTCAAACACTAGGTCTGGTCTACAGTGTTTGCTTTGAATGGTCTGAGGAAGAGAAACATATAAGTGTTGAAAAAAAGGGTGAGAAAAGAATCTAGGGATTGCCCTAGAGCAGGTGCAGGACCTTGCACTTGGCTCTGTTCCTGATTCTAGTATCATTTCTTACGTAGAATTTTTACCTTTCCCCTTCTTAATAATGGAGCATGAAGCTGAAAAAAGCTTGTAAGCAAGGTACATACTTTTTCAAGGAACAGAGATAAGCACCTAATTTCAGGTACTCTCTAGGTGAAACAAACCTTAAAGCTCTTCTCTCACATTATTCTGTTCTTATCAGTGGAGAAAAAGGTGAATTGTTCCTCCCAGACATCAAACATTCTGGTACACCCCATTCTGGTACAGATGCTCCAAGCACAGATGCTACTGCTGGTAGCCTATATATAGGGGATGTGAACATCCTCTTCCTTGTGTAAGAAGTATTTTCATGATGGAAGCAAGCAGGTAGCATGCTGAAAGAAGTTATCCTCCTTTTTTCATCTCTGCTTCCTCAGTGTAAAGTGAATGTAAAGCATAAAGCTCTAGCCTTTCACATTCTCTCTCTCCTTAAGAAATTGATGTAAGCTGGAAAAGTCTAGCTTCTATCTTTAGTTACTCTAGCCATCCCGAGTGCCAATGCAGAGTCAGAACAGTGCTTCTGAAGCAGAAAACACACAACTTTCCATTATCTAGATTTTCAGTCACCTCGTGTGTTTTAAAAAAACAACTAAACAGATAAAATTCTCATTGTATAGAATGACAGCGTTAGCATCACACATCTAACTAGATTTTGGAGCCCTTGAGAGGCTTTAAAATGGGTAGTGAATACCCACAGTGGTAAACTCTGCTCTGCAATGTGCACAATCTCATGTCAAATCCTGTGATTACATCCACAAATCAATACATATGTAATAATGCTACTTGTAGTTCTGCAGTAATTAAAGCAATGCCAGACAACAGAAAAACTATATGGAACAATGTTTGCTCTAGAGGATTGAATTTCCTATCTGAGGGAGCTTGAAGCCACATATGCACAAGTTCCTGCTCTATTCCAGGAAGCAAAACTCTGAAGGAGCAAATGTAGTGACATTACTGATAAATAAGTAAATACACAAACATACATATAGAGCATTGCAGGTGTCACTCACAGTCTGTGCACCTTCCTGTGTGTTAGCAAGCTGATATATCAAGTGAAGCACAGAATGTTAGGGGTTGGAAGAGACCTCTGGAGATCATCTAGTCCAACCCTTACCCTGCAAGAACTGAACAACTGTGTCTGCTCTCATTTCAGGCTGTGGAGAGACAGAAAGCTGTCTGTCAGGAGAAATACATCTACCCATGGAAAGGAGGCAGGGAAGACAACTTCATGCATAGCAGCAGAACTGGCTGTAGACCAAAGCCTGCTGTTCTCTCTTATCATAGAATCCTAGAATCCTAGAATCCTAGA
>VWZO01006241.1:68219-92957 GCA_013396975.1 Bucco capensis
CATCTCATCCCCAGCCTGGATTGATAGTGGGGATTGTTCTGACCCAGGTGCAGGACCCTGCACTTGGTCTTGTTGAAGCTCCTGAGGTTCCCCTGGGCCCACCTCTCCAGCTTGTCCAGGTCCTTCTGGATGACATCCTGCCCCTCCAACTTATCCCCAGCACCCCATAGCTTGGTGTCATCTGCACACTTGCTGCTGGTGCACTCAATGCTGCTGGCCATAGTGTTTATACAAATATTAAACAGTCCAGGCCCCAGCACAGAGCCCTGAGGGACACCACTTGGCACTGATCTCCAGCTGCACTTGGAGCCATTGACCACAATGCCAGAAGTAAAAGTCTAAGTTTGGGTGAAGTATACTAGCTGATTTTAAGCAGGAATTTTATCAGAAACATGGAAAGAGTGAATAATGTACCAGGACAGGTCAGGGGTTGATCTGCTGGCAAGCAGCTCAGTGGAANAAGCTGCTTTAGGTTCTCCTCCTCTGGCAGGGGGATTGGGCTAGATGATCTCCAGAGGTCCTTTCCAATACCTAACATTCTGGAATGCTGTGATTCTGTGATATTAATGATATAGAATGGACATTGATCATTCTTTCCTCAGGATACAGTGTGTCCCTTCAGCAGAAGACTGACACATTTCAGCCATGTCACATCTCACTAAAGCATAGAGATAAACAAGACAACTCCTTAATGAATCATAACTATCTGAAACATTCTATGTACTGTATACATAACTAGGAAGAGAGCAAGTGGACCTCTTCCCTGTCACCTACCTAAGTGGCATGTCCTAGGACTATGACACAAAGCAACAGCAGCAAGCAGAGCAGTAATAGGAAATATCAGTGTTTCCATAGAGATGAGTTAATCTCACAAGGAGACATAATGCAGGGATTAAATAATCATAAATTAGAAGAGATTTCTTTACAGAGCAACTAATGAGAGGGGAGAAGGTCTGCTGACCTCAACAGACTTCACCTTCTGAGCAAAAAAAGAAATGCAGAAAATCTAACATCTTCAATTCTCTGTACAGTTCCACTTGCTTCATTTGAAATCTTTGGGAGGGATAGAAAGAGGTATGGGAAAACTGATAAAAGTTTATCATTGCTGTGGATTAATTTATGTGTTGCAGAAATTGATTAACCTTTTTTGCTTGGAAAAAGGGACGAATCATGAACAAATGGCAATGGTACCAAAATCACAGTTAACAAGGAGGAAATGAATACACACTGATGGTTCCTAATTCCTCACAGTGATTAACAGGTCATAAAATGAAGCTTTTTGGTGCAGACTCACAAAAATCAGTATTTACTTAAGCTCTGGAACTCTTTACCTTGGGATATTGGTGAATGCCAAAAGCACAAATGGAATTATGTAGATTAGTAGAACAGAATTCCACCAAAGGCTAAACACAGAGATAAATGTAACACTTTGTCTCTGAATCAACAACTGCTAGAAGCTAGAAAGCTGTTGGTGCATGTTTATCTGTTCTGCTGCCTTGCTTGGTGTTTGGGACAAGGTGTTTGACTGAGGGAATCTACCATTGGCATGCTTCTTATCTCTTAGCCTACTACTTGAAGAGCAAGGAGAACTCAATCCTTCTGTTTGGAAGAAAATATCAAGGTAAAATTCAGTGAGATTCTTTAGTGCTACCAAAAGAGGAGGACTCCAGAATGAAGTTAATTACTTCTCCTTTTAGCTGTCTGCTTATTTTTTGTTCAGAAATTGTCTGTTGTTTTGAGCTACACTCTGACAAGCTGTCCTAGCTGCTGGGGAGTTGGAAGAAAAGATTACTGTCCTCAGCACATTGACAGCTGTTCAACCATGTCTTGCTGATAGAGATTACTCTTCTTGCAGATATGCCAAAATAAGGAGTTTTTCCCTAGTTTTATTCCATCAGAATTATCCATGTCAGGAAACCCTAATATCACAGTGTTTAAATGAGCTTGAATCATTTTGGCATAACCAACCACACTGCCACAATCATTTTCTGTCTCCTTTCAAGCTGCAAGAAAACACTCCTATCCTAAACTATTTTGATGGAAGAAGGAAGGGAGGAGAGAAGGAAAGGAGAAAATAATGTGGTGACACAAAATAAGTGCAGCTAAATTGCTGTGTGAATTCATCACTATGGTTTTTCATCTGAGGTCTTGCCCCACATTTTGTGAAGCATCCATGAAATGTAATTGTCATGGCAGAAACATTTTTAAATGTCATTTGTAGTACAGGGCTGCAAAAAGCTTTCCTTAGCACCTTCTCTACCACTCTAGCCACGTCAGGGCTGTGTCTGTACAGATTAGCCCTCATTAAAAGGACATTTTGAAACCATGGCTCTTTTCTTTTATGGCATATTCTTTTCCCTTTACCTTTGTAATCTACTTAGAACTTAGGGTCTTGAGGATAGAGATAATCCATCACTTTGTGTTTGAAGAGCTATAAGCACTGAAGATTTTGTCCTCAGCTCTTAGGCACCTCCATGGCAAAAATTACAGTGAAAATGCAATTACTGTTGTGCTTAAGCCAAATAAGATGATCTTAAACAAAGCTTCTGAATGAAAGAGGTCATTTTACTCACACCACAAGCTGCAGCTCCTGAGCAAATGGGTTAAATTAGCAGATGATGAGCCTGCCTGCCTTTATCCATGGTAATGTTCAATGGCCATCTGTTTGGAGGCTGCTGTTAATCACACTGCATAGAAGTCAGAGCTCTCAAGTGCAGAAAGAGCTATTACTCACTTGGCCCTAAAGTGAGGAACCTAAAGTGCTTAAAGTACTGAGGTCTGAGACAAATGTGGTTTTATATGACAAGAAACTAAAGAGACTTTGGAGATTTAGCTTCAAAAAAAAAGCGTGCAATGCTTGATTAAGAAATAAAATGGCTAAGAGAGAGGGGTTATACATGGAGGTGATTTTTAAACTCTCTTAAGTAAAGTAAGAGGATAAAATAAAAGGCAAATACATGTAGAAATGATTTAAGCAGTGCTTCTCATAGAGGAATAGCAGTACTCTTCATAGAGCTCTAGAGCTCTCTGAGGAAACAGAGGGAAACAACATATAGGAAAGTAATTCTCCTAAGAATTCAGTCTAGAACAATAACTATAGCTGCAAATCCCATAGAGCCAGGACTCCCAAATGCTTTAAAGCTTATGATTTATGAAGAGGAACTTGACATGTAATTACCTGATGCAAAGGCTCTATCATTGGTGTCTACAGTGACTTCTCTGCTCTGCACTCCTCTGATGTACTGGACTGAGTAAAGCACCAATCTGATTCTCTGTTGTGCTTTTCACAACAGCCCAGGACCACAAATGAGTCTGAATTCCACTCGGTCCATGCTGTGCAAACAGAAGCCACTCTCAGATGGTGTTTGATAATGAAACAGAAAAAATAACAGGATCTTTGTTAGACAGAGTCTGATCTGCCATTACCCATAACTCATCTGTCATTATCCAAGAGTGCCAAATGTCACCTGGCCAGTGTCACAGCTGGATGCCACCCCTCTCCAGTTACACCAGGGGAGGTTTAGATTGGATATAAGGAGGAATTTCTTGACTGCAAGGGTTGTTAAGTGTTGTCCCAGGCTGCTGGAGGTGCTGGAGTCCCCATCCCTGCAGGGGTTTCAGAACCATTGAGCTGCTCTCCTTAGGGCCATGGGTTAGTGGTATGGCAGGGATAGGGATGCTTGCACTTGAGGAGCTTAGAGCTCTCTGCCAATCTTTGTGATTCTGTGAATTTGGGAGCAGGTGCTCCTGAGACAAGGCTGTGGCTTCAGCCTTCCTCTTCCTTGCTCTTTCCTGTGCCAGTGCTCCCTGTTGTGAGCAAGGGGAGCCATGGCATTTGCTGTGGGTTATGGGGGTTCTTGAGAAGTGAGTACAGGGGAACTGCAGTATTCCAAACATTTATGGTCTGGCTGTAGAGAGACAGACTCTACATGCCTGGTAAGACCCATGGCACTTGGTGAAGGTGACCTCTCCCTCAGACTGTCCTGGTACTACCTCAAAGACAGGGCTGTTCAAAGCAAAGCCCTCTGCCTCTATTTCAAGATGGGTAACAACCACATTTCATGTTTGCTAAAACGTTTGAGAAATGTACTGTGAGCATTACAAGAATCTAGCCACCAGAGACCTCCAGGGTTTGCCATTCTGCAGAACCTTAGGGGAGATGTGAGCCACCTTAGGTCAGCCAGAAAAGATTTCTTCCAAACCAGGACTTTTTCTTCCACTAAGCTTCCCAACTCTGTGCTCTACACCCACTCCTGTTTTAAATGCTTCAAGAGACAGTTATATTCTAATCTATGTCACATCCTCACCTCAGCTTGTTATGGCAGAGCGCAGTGAAAAGAAACCCCACAAACATCTAAAAGAATGAGTTCTTCCATGAAATTTGCCCTTATTCACTATCAGGTTGATTGGCTCAGTGAAAAGGGCATATTTGAAATGGAATTTTTAAAGGAAAGCATTTTAAAAGCAGATTTTGATGTTTATTTTGAATAATCACATGCAAGAACAACCTTGTGTGATTCTGGAGGTAATGGATTTTTGTCTGCTCATTCTATTACTCCTTTAGCAAAAGCATCTAAAAGCCCTGTAATTACTTCTGGTCCTAGATAAATAATTCAATTCTCAAAGAGTAAAATCCTAGACAATCTACTCTATTATCCAATGGAAAGGAAAAATTAAGAGGAATAGATAGCAAAAGGCAAAAAAATGTAGAAAGAATAAGATGGAAATGCCGCTGAGGAAACTTCTGATTCCTGAACTAGAAATCTACAGGTTTTTTCTTTTCACTTTAACTCTGAAGTTTGGTTAACAGAAAGGTTTTTTTCATTGGGCAGAGAGAGCTCTTTTCAAAGCAAGAAGTAGTCATGATCTTTATTCCATCTATTGCATTCAGCAAGTTTCTCCCAGAAGAGCTAGATGGAGACCCCAGATCCCATCAAACACTGCCAGGCTTCATCTTCTACACACTAACCAGGTAACTAAAACCATTTTGGTGTTTCTGAGAGCTTCTCATCAAATATTGCTGAATGACTAACTCAAATAGTTTGGGTCTGTTCACAGTGAAAAGAACCACAGGAGATCAATACTTGGAATGGATCAAAAGGAGATCTGCCAGAAACACTTGACCTTCTGAGCCTGAATTAGCTGAATTAATAAAGGATCAAGTAATCAGAATACTGCCTTAATAAGATCTGGAATGAAACTGTTTAGAACATGTTTATTTTGTAAATAGAAATATCATTTAACTTGTCAAAGATCCAGAGAAGCAAGCCAGCAAGTCCTTGTGTGGCAACACAGTCTTATGCTCACATGCAAGGCGAGAATCAGAGAATCCTAGACTGGTTTGGGTTGGAAGGGACCTCTGGAGCTCATCTAGTCCAANGGATGCCATTGTGCTTCTGGGCTGCCAGCGTGCAATGTTTGCTCATGGCCAGCTTCTCAGCCACCAGCACCCCAAGTCCTTTTCTGCAGGGCTGCTCTCTATCATCTCATCCCCCAGCTTTGCTATAATCAGAGCTAGACTGCTCCACTGCTTCCAGCAAGTGAGCTTCAGTCACTGCAAAGCCAGAGTGTGTCTTCTGCTAGTGACACATGCAGATGAATAGCTTTCTACAGCACCAGTATTGCAGGACACTGCTTTCTCATTCTTCCTTCTCAAGTGCTAATTTTGCAGCAATTAGAATAAGTACCATTTTGTCACTTTGAGCCTGTATTTTCCTACTCTTTCCTACATTCTAAAGCCCATGCCACCCAAAAGACATTCAGAAAATAAAACCTCAGCTACAAAATCCCTGTTTAAATATATTGAAGTTGATTTACTATATGTGCTAAGGATAGGAAAAGAGAATACTAAGTCCCTTGGGACTGTTATTCAAGACCTCAACTCATAATACTAACAGGCACACATAGAGATTCCTTCTGCCTTATACTATTATTTAAGTCATAGGTATAAACAATTTTACCTGTTATCAGATTTGACATATAAAACCCCTCCTTAATCTCATTTGTGTGTACTCTAATGAGATTCTTGGATGCAGATAAAAGAGGATGACATATATGACCTATTATGACCTATTAAGATTACAGTGCCTCTGGCAATGATTAGTAAATGCACCTTGAATTTTAAATAAATAGACATCTGACTAGGAATCAAAGAAGAAAAGGGGTGGGGGATGTACATATGCCATTCCCTAAAGCCAACAGAAAAGTTCAGTCTGATTATAAGCTGCTTTAATGTCTGATATGAATTTCAACAGCAGTAACAAAATGCCTGTGTATGTCTCCTTGTCTCTCTATACATAAAAATACCTACCAAGGGCATAGACATAATTATCTGAATAAGCCTATTGTGCTGAAAGGATTTTTTTGTACCTCTCCAGTTCACTCTGCTGCATTACATACTTAAAATGTAACACAAATTCTTCACTGTCTCTACTAATGTGAAAGTTTAGAAGCAAAAGAAAGGTCTCTAACTTAAACTTGCATTGTATTCTATTAAACTTGTAGTGGATGAATACAACAGCCCTGGGTTCAGGGGCTAATTAAGACAATAGAAAAGTTAATGGGTTTTCCTCTTTTAATTATACTGTCTTTTTTTTTTTCCCTATTAAAGAACTAGAAACAGAAGAGCAGAGAAAGGAAAGAACCATAAAACTAACAGGTAAGTCAGATGCGAAAAGTGATTTAAGGACTCAGAGCAGTGATAGGTATGGTTGGACTTGATGATCTTAGAGATCTCTTCCGACCTTTGTGATTCTGTGTTATACAGAATCCCAGCATTGTCAGGGTTGGCAGGGAGCTTCCAGCTGCTCTAGGTGCAAGGCCTGTGCCTGCCCTGGGCAGGGACACCTGGCACTAGAGCAGCTTGCTCCCAGCCCCAGCCAGCCTGGCCTGCAACACTGCCAGGGCTGGGGCTGCCACCACCTCTCTGGCCAACCTGGCACAGTGGCTCAGCACCCTCCTGCCCAACAACTTCTGCCTCACAGCCAACCCAAATCTGCCCTCCTCAAGCTTGTGTCCATTCCCCTAGTCCTAGCACTGCCTGACAGCCTAACAAGNCAAAAGGAAAGCTGAGATCTAGGACAATCTCTCTTAGCCATTGGTCAACTGCAAGGAAGCCTAAGCTACCTAGGAAGCTCTGCATCTACCTTAGCATTCTCTTGGCACCTGCAATGTCTTCAGATCTGCTCTAACCCCAACCCTTGGGCTTCCAAAACTAGACAGAATAATATTTACATGTAGAAACTGTAGCCAAGCTATGAATAGTGGGAGCTGCCTGACTGAGTGAGCTGGAGGTCAGCACCAGAGTTTCCCTCACTTTATAGATGAAGACAAGTGGCATTTCAATTGCTTAGTCCACGACATCTTCAAATGGCACTTTGAAAGCAGATGAGAGAGCCTAAACATGTTTTTTTTCTTGCCTCTCTCCTGTCTTTAAGAGCACTCTGACATGATTAGAATAGGTGCAGCTGTCTAAATCTGTTGGAGGTGATCAAAATAACTTCCACTGCAAATGCTAACAGGCAGCAGATAATTGGGCCCATGTGTGTCTGTGTGGGCAAAGGGCTGAAATGGAGAGTTTTTTTATTCTCAGGCAAAAACTTACTACTCAGTAGTTGCAACCTGTGTGGACTGGTCATAAATTCTGATAACACTTGGCCTGAACAAAAGTGACACATCCATAATCCTGTAATTAACAGAGAGATGTGAGAGACAGCCACCAGTTAGGAAGCTAAGCATGTGCACACACACTCTTTAGGTGGGAAAGCTCAGGGTTTGGCTTTCTGCAGAGAAAATTGGTGTTGAAAAGGATTAGTCCTCAGAAGTGGTCTTAGCAAGATAAAGAGGGCCTGAAAAGAAGGGAGTCCTGGAGTCCTGGAATGGTTTGGGTTGGAAAAGACCTCTTAAAGGTCATCTGGTCCAACCCCCCTGCAGTCAGCAGGGACATCTGCAACTAGAGCAGGTTGCTTACAGCCCCAAACAACCTGACTTGGGATGGTGCCACCTCTCTGGGCAACCTGGCACAGGGTCTCACCACCCTCAGTGGAAAACATTTCTTCCTTCTCTCTAGTCTAAATTTCCTCTTTTAGTTTCAAACCATCACTTCTTGTCCTGTCCCAGGAGCTCCTGCTCAAAGAACTCTCCCCAGCTTTCTTCTAGGCCTCCCTAAGACCACCAGAAGCTCTCCCTGGACCACGTCTAGATGCTTTTTGAACACTTCCATGGATGGTAACTCCACCACCTCCCTGGGCAGCTGGGCCAGAGCTTGATAATCCTCTTGGTGAAGAAATCCTTCCTAATATCCAACCTGAACCTTCTCTGGTGCAATCTGAAGCCATTTTCTCTTCTACTATCATGTGTTCCTTGGGAGAAGAGACCAAGCTCCACCTTACCACCACCTCCTTTGAGGTTCTTCGCTTAAAGAGAGTTTCAGGTCTACATCTAATTTATCTCAGCATGGACCAAATCACTCAAGAAGAAGGAAAGCTCGTGGAAAACCATCTGGTGGAGAAGTATCTAGACCCACCAGCCGTGCTGTAAGCACCTAGAGAAGGTTCTTCAAGGCATGACACTGAGTGGAGTTGAATGCTGGGGGATGCTCAGGGACTTGGACTGAAACTGGTGGCTGCAAGCAGGGGTGCAGCACAAAGTGACACTCGTTTGTGTCTCACCTTCCTAGGCAGCAAGGACCTCTCTGTGGGGAGGGGAAATGGAGCCCCAGTGAACAGAGCACTCTGTGGAGTGAATGTGTGAGGGGATCAAAGGCTCAGTGCTGAAGGTTCTTCAATCAATCCCAATATGCAGCTCCACTGCAGCTTGTGGGTTATTCTGTCTCACCTGTGATGAAACCTCATGTGCCTGAATTCGGGGAAGGTAAATTCTGTTTAAATTGGGCCTATCATGAAGAGCATTTATAAGCAGGTGGGAACACCTCCTCTTCTTTCTTAAGCTCATGAAAGCTGTCATCACATAAAGATGTGGTGGTTTCTTCAGGTTTTTCCGTTGGAAACTGAGGTCCAGAGAGAGATGAATTTTCCACAGTGACATACTCAATAGATATCACAGATAAGGAAAGGAAATAACTGTGTCCTGCCAGTCATCGTTGTGCTGAAAGCAAGCCTTCCCTGTTCAATGGATCACTAAAAGATGAATAGATGCATTCAGTCAAATAACAATGAGAATAATGGTGATAACACACTAATGTTATAGTTGTTGCTGAGCAGTGCTTACACCAAGACAAGGACTTTTCAGCTTCTCATCCTACCCTGCCTGTGATGAGGCTGGGGTTGCACAAGCTGGGACAGGGGACCCAGAGAGGACAGCTGGCCCAAACTGGCCAAAGGGATATTCCACACCATAGGACATCATGCTGAGCATGCAGGTGGTGAGCCATGGCATTATGCATCACTTGTTTTGTGTGTTCTTGTACCACTATTATTATTCTCTTTCCTGTCCTACTACAGTGTCTTTAGCTCAATCCACACGCTTTACCTTTTATTTTATTGTTCCCCATTCCCTCCTCCATCCCACTGAGGGGGTGAGCAAATGGCTGTTTTTTCTTTAGCTGCCTAGCAGGTTAAAGCACAGCAATGCCATCAACCAGGTCTTAAAGAATCCTCTGCAGAGGAGAGAAAGTGTGACAGCAGGCACTGTGTCTCCTGCTGTGCCTGGGAGCGTGTGTGTGTTCTGCAGGCAGAGCCTGCCACGGCTTGCTCTGTTTAGGCTCTGCTGGATGCACTATTCTTGATCAAGGCACAGCACAAAGAAATGTTCTTTTCTCTCCCTGGGAGAATGAAAGTGCCTCTTTTTATCCTTTCTTTCTTTCTTTGCAGCAGGTTCCTAAGTGGTGTGAACAAATCCAAAGGTCTTAGTTTCCCTACTGCCCTGAGCTATCAAGAGCACATGAGTATTCATCTCAGCATACTTGGGTAGGACAAAAAATGTAATCATAATGGCTCACATTTCTTCCTTTGCATGCAGTGATTTTTACACAGCTCCAAGTGGCAGCAGAGGAGATAAAACAATAATGACAAAATCAAAATCCTAGTGCCCATGATCTGAATGAAAATGTTTGCCCCTTTGATCTCACTTCCCTGCAGTGAGCACTGAAAGAGCTGTACTCAGGGGGACAGGAAAGGGGACACCATGGCCTGGTAGTCTGAAGGGAAGGAAAAGGCTTTTGCTGTTGCTATTATTTTGGAACACAGAGCCTGCTTTCTTTTCAGAACCCACCAGGGAGGGAGATATTTCCAAAAGGAAGTAAAGAATGAAGACATGGCACTGTGTCTGCAGGAGCATCTGCTGAGGTAAATGGAGCGGGCTGCATTGTTCTGCTGACTGACATGCTCTTGGAAATGTTCACTTCCTGAGCCAAGCAACCTGTTGTCACTTAATGATGTCAAAAATGCTCTCAAAATAAGGTGAACCATTGCAATATCACTTATGGAACTGTGCTCATTTTACAGTTTGTGAGGCCATCTTCTTACAGAATCACAAAGGTTGGCAGAGACCTCTAAGCTCATCACATCCAACCATCCCTAGCACTCCCATGCCACTAACCCATGGCCCTAAGGAGAGCAGCTCAATGGTTCTGAAACACCTAAATAGCACAACACAAAGTGCTGACCACTTGGCATAGCCCTGGCAATATTTGGAGTGCTTTCCTTTCCTCCCATAATAACACAAGACAATCCCTGAATGTCCTCATTGTTACCTTATTTGCTTTGCTTGCTAAGGCCACAAATTTTCCAAGCACCTATTCTACTCTCTAAATGTGACTTTTATGGTTATTTTTAAATGAGATGGGCTCTTATTTTCATGGAGATAACTCAATTAACACATTCACATTTTGCTCTAACAACCCCTCAGCTGGAAAGACAATATTTCTCAACCACAGCTATAGTCTTAGCTACTTACAAGCATACAGTGATGCTGAGATCTGGACAATGCTCTTAGAGCTTTTATTCATATTTTAATAACAAGTTTCATCGTGTCTGGGAATATTTTACAACTCATGCAGAAATAATGGTTGGACTTGATGATCTTAGAGGTCTTTTCCAACCTTCATGTTTCTGTGATATGCATGGATACCACATTTCCTTTTCCATTGCACCAGGTGCTTATTACTTGTGAATTTCCTGTCCTCTTCAAAAGGTGTCTTGGGCTTGTTATATCAGTTGAGCTTCTTTACTTCTTCCATGTGTTGCATACTCATTTATAGTACATAAATCTAGAAAACAGACAGGAAATCCTCTAAATAAGCCTAGTGGTATCTATACAGAGCTAGAGAGTCACAAACAGCAATACAACAGAGCTGACAGATCTGCCATTTAGGTATCAAACCAGTGCTAGTGAAACCATTATCTGACATAATTATGTACTGTGTCTAGTTGACATATACTCTGGAAATACATATTTTAGGAATGCTATAAAGGTTATTTTCTAATATGAAGGTTAATTATCTGATCTTCCATCTGCTAGGTTTCTAATTTTGCACCCAAACCGATGCATAAAAATGTGTGAAAAATGACCAAAGGAAATGTCATGTCTTGAAATAGTGAAAGAGGAGAAAAAACAGAAGTGGCATCTCTTGAAGAAAGGACAGAAAAAGAGGCTGCAGGCATTTGTCAAAGTTAGTTATGCAGGCCCTTTCAAATACATCATAGTGCTCCAGAATCTGGATTTCTCTACACTTCTGTGATCCTGTTCTCTTGTTTGGATCACACTTTCACTTGAACTAGACATGAGTAGGAGGACAATGCTTGAACCTTTAAGGAATGAAGAAATAATCACAAAGATCATCCCTTTAAATCACTCAGTTCTACACAAATGATGCCTGATTCCTCTTCTGGACTCAGTGACAATTTCTCCCTAATTAGGCTGAACTCCAGTTGTCTCCAGGAGACTTGCTCTTTCAAGTGGGTTAGAGAAACAGCCTTTCATGGGAAAAGAAGAAGCTTTTTTCTTGTTTATAAATAAGCACTGCTAGTAGGACCAAATGTTGGGTCCCTTATCAAAGCTGAAGAGCACCTGAGTGCCACATTGTGTTTTGATGTGAAAGACACAAAGAGCAGAACCAGAAGGTCAGATGCAGTAACAGCATACAAGAAGACTGTGAAGTGTGTGCATGTACTTCTGTTTATCTATTGCTTAGCTACACATACACATCCATATGAAATTTGTGTATTTAGTTATGTACACATACAACTATAGAATCCCAGCCTTGTGAGGGTTGGCAGGGAGCTTCCAGCTGCTCTAGGTGCAAGCCCTGTGCCTGCCCTGGGCAGGGACACCTGGCACTAGAGCAGCTTGCTCCCAGCCCCAGCCAGCCTGGCCTGCAACACTGCCAGGGCTGGGGCTGCCACCACCTCTCTGGCCAACCTGCCACAGTGGCTCAGCACCCTCCTGGCCAACAACTTCTGCCTCACAGCCAACCCAAATCTGCCCTCCTCAAGCTTGTGTCCATTCCCCTAGTCCTAGCACTGCCTGACAGCCTAACAAGTCCTTCCCCAGCCCTCTTGGAGCCCTGCAGATCCTGGAAGGTCCCAAGAAGGTCTCCTGGGAGCCTTCTCTTCTCCAGACTGAATCATTTGAAGAAGAAAAATCCATTGCTTCTTATCTGAGTTCTTCCATGCAAGAAACATTAAAGGAAGCCATGGAGGGAATTTTTCACCTGTGACAGTGACACTTTTGGCTTTCTAAAATTCATCCTGTTATCTTAGTATCTTTTCACTTTATTATCTATCCATCTCTAGCCACATCTAGCACAGTGAAAAACTGCAAACAAGAAGGAAAACACTCTTTTGCATAACTGCAATCTCAATTAATTCATGATATACTTTTACATCCAAACATTCCTATTAAATGAGAAAGGAGTTAACACACAGATTCACCAATAATCATAGAATCCTAGAATGCTAGACTGGTTTGGGTTGGAAGGGACCTCTGGAGCTCATCTAGTCCAACCCCCCTGCAGTGGCCAGGGACATCCCCAACTAGAGCAGCTTGCCCAGAGCCCTGGCAAGCCTCACCTGCAATGCCTCCAGGGATGGGAACTCAACCACCTCCCTGGGCAACCTGGGCCAGTGTTCCACCACCCTCATGGGGAGCAACTTCTTTCTAATATCCAGTCTAAATCTACTCTTCTCCAATTTAAAACCATTGCCCCTTGTCCTTTCCCTGCAGGCCTTTGCAAACAGGCCCTCTGCAGCCTGCTTGGAAGTTCCCTTTAGGTCCTGGAAGGTCACTAGTAGTTCCCCTGAAGCCTTCTCTTCTCCAGGCTGAACAATCCCAGCTCCCTCAGCCTGTCCTCAGAGCAGAGGTGTTCCAGCCCCTGAGCATTCTCGTGGCCTCCTCTGCACCTGCTCCATCAGCTCCATGGCCTTTGTGTGTTGAGGGCTCAAAGGAAAATGCAAAGGAAGTTCCTGCCATCTCCAGGGAGCACAAGCTCTCTCAGATGAGGCTGTGAGAGCCTATGTGAGGAGCACAGAGAGCTGTGTGCTAACCCTGCAGCCCCTATCACTTCAGAGCCTTGGAGCCTGGGCTGTCCCACCATTCCCAAGCAGCAGACTGTGGCAGCTCCAGTTCCCCAGGTGACACACAGATCATAGAATCCTAGAATCCTAGAATGGTTTGGGTTGGAAGGGACCTCTGGAGCTCATCTAGTCCAACCCCCCTGCAGTGGCCAGGGACATCCCCAACTAGAGCAGCTTGCCCAGAGCCCTGGCAAGCCTCACCTGCAATGCCTCCAGGGATGGGAACTCAGCCACCTCCCTGGGCAACCTGGGCCAGTGTTCCACCACCCTCGTGGGGAGCAACTTCTTTCTAATGTCCACTTTAAATCTACTCTTCTCCAATGCAAAACCATTGCCCCTTGTCCTTTCACTGCAGGCCTTTGCAAACAGGCCCTCTGCAGCCTGCTTGGAAGTTCCCTTTAGGTCCTGGAAGGTCATTAGTAGTTCCCCTGAAGCCTTCTCTTCTCCAGGCTGAACAATGCCAGCTCCCTCAGCCTGTCCTCATTGCAGAGGTGTTCCATTCATGAGTCAAGGTTCCTGGGCACAAAGCTAGTAATCTTTTACACTTAGGATTGGCACATGCAAAGTCTAAGATGTTTAAAGGCTGTATAATTACTGTAGGTGCTCTCACCAGATATTCCTTGCCAGCTAGAAAATAAGAGAACATTGTAGTGTATTGTCAGTCAGGGATAAAAAAAAAATCAGTTGTATTTCAACCTNTTGAAGAAGAAAAATCCATTGCTTCTTATCTGAGTTCTTCCATGCAAGAAACATTAAAGGAAGCCATGGAGGGAATTTTTCACCTGTGACAGTGACCCTTTTGGCTTTCTAAAATTCGTCCTGTTATCTTAGTATCTTTTCACTTTATTATCTATCCATCTCTAGCCACATCTAGCACAGTGAAAAACTGCAAACAAGAAGGAAAACACTCTTTTGCATAACTGCAATCTCAATTAATTCATGATATACTTTTACACCCAAACATTCCTATTAAATGAGAAAGGAGTTAACACACAGATTCACCAATAATCATAGAATCCTAGAATGCTAGACTGGTTTGGGTTGGAAGGGACCTCTGGAGCTCATCTAGTCCAACCCCCCTGCAGTGGCCAGGGACATCCCCAACTACATCAGCTTGCCCAGAGCCCTGGCAAGCCTCACCTGCAATGCCTCCAGGGATGGCAACTCAACCACCTCCCTGGGCAACCTGGGCCAGTGTTCCACCACCCTCGTGGGGAGGAACTTCTTTCTAATGTCCAGTTTAAATCTACTCTTCTCCAATTTAAAACCATTGCCTCTTGTCCTTTCACTGCAGGCCTTTGCAAACAGGCTCTCTGCAGCCTGCTTGGAAGTTCCCTTTAGGTCCTGGAAGGTCACTAGTAGTTCCCCTGAAGCCTTCTCTTCTCCAGGCTGAACAATCCCAGCTCCCTCAGCCTGTCCTCGTAGGAGAGGTGTTCCATTCATGAGTCAAGATTCCTGGGCACAAAGCTAGTGATCTTTTACACTAAGGATTGGCACATGCAGAGTCTAAGATGTTTAAAGGCTGTATAATTTCTGTAGGTGCTCTCACCAGATATTCCTTGCTAGCTAGAAAATAAGAGAACATTGTAGTGTATTGTCAGTCAGGGATAAAAAAAATCGGTTGTATTTCAACCTGAAGCATGTACATTTTTTAACAGAGAGATCTTTGTGTCTACTAATAGTGAATCAGTGGTGATATCTCACATAGAATCATAGAATGGTTAGGGTTGGAAGGGACCTCTGGAGGTCATCTAGTCCAACCCCCTGCAGTGGGCAGGGACATCCCCAACATATCTAATGACTTATCTTGTTGAAAACAAAACCAGCTGCAATTGTAATGTTTATTTCTTTGTTTTCTTCCAGTCTGTGTTAACTNTACACAAATGCAATACACAGCTTGGATGATTATAAAGTCAAAAATAAAAGACTTCCTGCAGTATTTTAGAGCCAAATAACAGCTTACATCTATGTGACACTAACCACTTTGTGCAGAAACTGACAAACCTCACAGTAACCATGTTTCCAAAGGCTAGTGGTTTCCTGTTAAAACATAGCCAGAAGAAATGATCTCAGTGTCCTTTTCCTGCTCTTTCTAGAAGGACCAGATATATGCTGCTTTTCTCAAGGATTCAGACACTTGGATTTCAAGTCACAGAATCACAAAGATTGGCAGAGACCTCTGAGCTCATCCAGTGCAAGCATCCCTAGCACTGCCATACCACTAACCCATGGCCCTAAGGAGAGCAGCTCAATGGTTCTGAAACCCCTGCAGGGATGGGGACTCCAGCACCTCCCTGGGCAGCCTGGGACAATACTTAACAACCCTTGCAGGGAACAAATTTCTCCTTAGATCCAATCTAAACCTCTCCTGCTGCAACTTGAAGCTATTTCCTCTCATCATCTCACTGTTATCCCTGGAGAAGAGACCTACCCTCATCTCCCTGCAACCTCCTGTCAGGGAGCTGTAGAGAGAGCTAAGGTCTCCCCTGAGCCTCCTCTTCTCCACACTAACCAACTCCAGTGCCCTCAGCTGCTCCTCATCCTCATAGTCAACATATATCCTAGTGGGAAGAGAGCATCCTAACAGCATACAATAGTGGAACACACTCCGGAGCCTTCTTGTTAAAACTGGGGTGGTGTTGAGAAAGGAGTGTGTGACTTGAGGACTGCAAGGAAAGAGCCTCAGCAGGAACATCATTCTCTAGCTGAGGTGTTCAGTTGGCAAAGTGGTTCTTGGCTCTGCTACCACAATCACTTCTGAAGTTTATCTAGTAAGCTTACAGTAAAATGTACAGTAAAATTCAAGGAGAAGAACAGCTGCAGTGTATTTCCTCAGTCTCCCAATCTTACCAATGTGCATTTGGAAGGACTACTGGCATAGTTTTGACACAGGGAGGAGTGAGCAGGCATACACTGCAGGATATAACCATTTCATGTGTGTTTGGAAGCAGACCAACAAACATGCAAAGACACATTTGCAATGGAAAATAATTGGGGTGCCATGTAAAACAAGGTATGAATTTGCATTCAGAACAGGCCCTATCAATCATTAAGTATTTATTGTTTGATTCATGGCTTTTAATTCTTCTTTAACCATTTTGTGTTACACTTATTAAGTGTGATTCCACTCACTGACTTCTTTGTCAGGCTCTCTGGGTTTTTAATAGCCATGAAGTCTTGTAAATGAAGATTTGCCTGCATGCTTGGGTTCATTGTTGCCATGATTCAGGTCCACACTGCTCTATGCATTCTAATTCTAGTTATGCAACTATTTCATCATCCGTCCATTTCTAGCAAAAAGACTTGTTTATGAGCCTAATAAACACACAAAACATTATGGAATCATGAAACTGCTAATTAACTTTGTTAATTTAAAGTCCTGTCCTTGCACAGGAAAAACTCATTAGTGTGTATCTAGACTCCTGAATCAAACTTTCTCCCTTTTGCTCTTCATGTGGTGGTTAACTTAAATTCAAGAGATTTGTAGTATTTTTTTCCCTTAAAAAGGATGCTAGAGTTTCTAATTAATAGGCTTTTAGATTACTCAGTACTCAGCATCTGCTAATCTGCAGAGGAAATAAAGTTATAATGGGACATGTCAGCATATTGATACAGTCTCCTCTGGTTAGTGGGAACTTAGCAAGCAAACTATTCTCATCTTTCAAATCCTTTCAGAATCAAAGCTGGATAAATATTGAAAGAGATTTTTGACTGTGATTTTTCAGGGCAAACAGTACCTCTGTTCCAACTACAAAATGAATAGGAAAGGTAGCACAGAAGAAATGAGCTGTGTGCTGGGGCTGCTGACAGGAGGAGGGGGGAATGATTGCACTGAGAAGAAATCATATGAGAAAACAGGGTTTGTAGCTGCAAAGGACTAAATGCCAAATGAACACAGCTGGATTCTTAATTGCTTCTCAAAAATTTTGTTCACTAGAAAGTAAACTACCCTAAAAAGCCTTCATCTACCATGTCTGCTCTGAAAGAAGGTTATCTCCTAATAAAAGCTGCATTTCATTATTAATCTGCAAGTTTTCTAAAGTCCAAATAGACTTCAGTCCTAAATAAATTAGCAATGTTTAGCATGAGAGATTAAACTCTTGAGCTTTAATATGAACCTACAGATCACAAACAGCTATTAAATTATTTGATATATGGGTTAAATGACTACCAAAGGTACTTCAGGGAATGTCATCTCAAGTGTAAATGTTGAGATTAAGGCAAGGCAACTTCAGAGTAGACACAGTGAGAGCAGAAATAGGTAAGTCTGAGGTACTCCTTGCCTTCTTAGTTTTCACCACTAAGGTCTTTGTATTTAGAAGCAAGGCTCAAGGAGGAGAATACACAAGAGTGGATTGAGATCAATTACTTGACCCATACCAATCCACATGCTGCATTCCAGGAGGCTGAGAGAAATGATTCTTGCAAGGTCTCTTTCCATCATCTTGGAAAGGTCATGGAGATCAGGAGAGTTCCTGGAGAAAGAAAATGTTGCACCCATCTTCAGTAAAGGCCAGTCACTCTAGCATCTGTGATGGAGGGGAGAGGGAGGGATGCCATTCTCCTTGATTTCAGGAAGGCTTTCAACACTGACTCCCTCAGTATTCCAGTGTCCAAGTTAGAACACTACTGTCTGGAGAGGTTTGGGCCTCCACCATCCCTGAAGATTGAGCACCTGAGCCATCTGGGGTGATGAACTGGGAACTCTCCTGGTGAGGATCAGAAGCCCAGCTCTGCTGTTGCAGGAATCTACCTGTTCTTTCTTCAATCTAGATCCAAGTGTTCCTGAATCCAATTCCAGGATCCAGTCCCTGAGTCTCATTCCCANTGAGGTAGGTGCCATCAAGGGGGGGTTGAGTGTGGTATTGCTTTTGTATATATTGGTCTATGTTTTATTTTCATTATTTTTTTAATTAGTTTTAGGTTTCATTTCCAATCAACAAGTCTCTCTCTCTCTGTTAATTCCTATTTCCTTCCTGGAGTGGGGGGAAAAGGGAGGTAACAGAGAGTATCTGTCACTGGATTAGTGGTTAGTCCAGCTCTAACCCTTGACAGATGCATGTCGCAGTGCCTGGGGAGGAAGAGCCCCTTGCAGGAGATGCAGGCAGTGGTTGGAATGGCTGGAGAGCAGCTCTATAGGAAAACCCCTGAGGCTTTGGCAGATAGGGAGCTAAACATCAGCTAGCAGTCACCTGGTAGTAAAGAGGTGTTAATAGGAGCAAAATATGGATTTCAAGGGAAGGGATTATCTTTCTCTACTCAGGAGACTTTGGGCAGTGTCCAGAAAGTAGCATGCAGGTTTGAGCTCCTGGTATCAGACAAACATTAGTTACAAGGAGGCTGCAGAGGGCCTGTTTGCAAAGGCCTGCAGTGAAAGGACAAGGGGCAATGGTTTGAAATTGGAGAGGAGTAGATTTAAAGTGGACATTAGAAAGAAGTTGCTCCCCACGAGGGTGGTGGAACACTGGCCCAGGTTGCCCAGGGAGGTGGTTGAGTTCCCATCCCTGGAGGCATTGCAGGTGAGGCTTGCCAGGGCTCTGGGCAAGCTGCTCTAGTTGGGGATGTCCCTGCCCACTGCAGGGGGGTTGGACTAGATGAGCTCCAGAGGTCCCTTCCAACCCAAACCAGTCTAGGATTCTAGGATTCTATGAACTCAGCAGAGTTCAGTGTAGGGTCACCAAAATGGCTTGGTGTTGGAGCACTTGTCCCATGAGGAGAGGCTGAGGGAGCAGGCCATGTTCACCCTGGAGAAGGGAGCTTCAGGGCAACTGAGCAGTGGTGCTCTGTCATATACTGGAGGTATATTACTTTAATATCCATCTTAAGTATTTAATTTGACTTCCATTTTCCTTAACTTAATGATTTCAAGGATCTTGTACTTTAAATGACTTAACACACATTTCAGAAAGAGATCAGAAGAAAACTGTGGAACTAATGGCAGCAAATTCTACTCATTCTGTTAGACAAAAGCAAGGCTTTGTTATATGTCAAGTTACTGGATTAGAATGTGAACAGAGTAAGTAATAATGCTGTTTTGACAGTGAGTGATAAGGAGATTGTGATCAAATATTTAAGAGCTTGTAGGGTTTTGACACCAATGATTGTGACTATTTTTAAGGTCACCATGACACTGAAGAATTTTGACAAGATCTTTACAAAGGCACTGTGGTCCTACAGAGGAATGGAGATCTGGAATTGGTGTCAATTAGATGAATTCACTGAAGACAAATACATCAAGGGTTATTAGCACAAAGATATTAATTCTGACCCAAGAAGTCAAGACAGCTTAAAGCTGGGAGGTTGTAACAGAGAAACATCACTGTCTGCTTGTGATGTTCTGAAGTGCTTTTTATAAGCACTATAGAATAAGTGAAGAGAAGATACTCTGTTAACTGTATCATACAAGCAAATATCCTTTTTTGCTTTTGAGAATCATCATAAGTAATTTAATTTAGCATCAGCAAGTACAGCTTAGTCTTATGATGTTACTGAGTTCTTCAAGTACATGAATTTCTCTCCTGGAAGAATGTACCTCCCAGATAGAGGAGATCCATATGTCCTGGAGGACTATTCCCCTAGGGCAGCAGTTCAAAGGAATCGTTTGATAATGAAAATAAAGGCAGAAATGATCAGATAATATATATATATTATATATTATATTATATTATTATTATTTTATATTATTATATATTATTATATTATTAATATATATTAATATATTATATATATATACTAATAATAATCCTGACTCATTTGTACCCTTGTGACACCAAACTGCAACCAGGAAAGGGATGACAAGACAATCCAAGGACTAAGGCACAACCCATCAAAAGATTAAATTCATCCAGCTTCAGGCACCCAAAAGTGAAGTGTATAGCCTAAAAAATGGTCCAGGCCTTAGATTAATGAAAAAAAAATAATTTTCTGTCACCAACATGTCTATTTTAGAGTGGCATCTATCATTTTCTAGCTGAAGTTAGAAGACATAAATCTCAATCTTCCCATGCAACTTCAGTCATTCAGTCTGTGCCAGCAGATCCAAATACAGGAGCAAAATTAATACCAGAGGATGTGATGGTACCAGCTGTGCTTTCAACACTTCCATGTTTACACACACAAAATAAATGAGTGAATTCTACTAAGGGGAAAGATAAAATCTCATATCCTAATATCCACTCTGGGCAGACCTCACCTGGAGTACTGCATCCAGTTCTGGAGCTCCCAGAACAAGAAAGACCTGGAGGTGCTGGAAGGTATCCAGAGCAGGGCCATGAGGATGCTCAGAGNAGTGCCAGGACTAGGGGAATTGGACACAAGCTTGAGGAGGGCAGATTTGGGTTTGCTGTTAGGCAGAAGTTGTTGGCCAGGAGGGTGCTGAGCCACTGTGCCAGGTTGTGCTCTGAGATACATAACCCACACTGAATTCTGTGCTAGTTGCTTTAGTTGTTTAGAGGAAAGAATTTAGCCAAGAAGATGATGTTGTCTGTGAAGACGTAAGTTAATTTACCCTTGTCTTTTGTATACCTTTTCAGTGTGTGCTTTTTTGAGTGTGGACACCTCCATATTTCACTGGCCAAGTATTTCTGTGTCTGTATGCTTTGGTTTTATGCATATACCCAAGCTTTTGATACACTTCCTTGCAGGAAGTTACCATGATTCTTGTTATCCTTGAACCTCTAATTAAGCTGCTCCTTTACTAAATCACTTGTTCCATTAAGTGCTCCTAAAATCAGTCTTTGTTCCATCTCTGTTATTAAATCTTAATACATAAGCAACATACCTTTTTTCTTTTCCATGTATATAGAGAGCACACAAATCATTCTATTGCACTTATTTTCTACTCTGATGTTCAACTTTGTTTCCACACACAATTGCAAGTGTTTTAACTTCACTCTGTGAACATCTTCCAGCAAAACAAATCATTGGAAAATTCCTGAATGGAAATGCAAGGAAATTTACAAATGATACAATATCATTCATTTAAAAATGAAAAATAATATTTGGATGTCTCTATTTGTTTCATTCTGTGCACAATGCATTTTAAGTGTTACATGGCTATTACTACTCAACTTTTAATCACCATTTTATTTGTAATTCTTTTCATTGTAAACTTTGAAGTCTTCCCTTTGAAGGAAAAATATAGTGGGTTTGGGTTTTTTTTTTTGCTTTATGTTTGCATAATTTGTTCTTCTACTAATGCTCAGAAAAATCAAGCATCAGTTAAATAATACCAAAACTATTATTCCCTTAAACACTGATCAGAGCATTTCATTGAAAGGAATATCACTATTTGGATTTTATTCCCCTCCTGCTTTGGAGGTGGGGACAAATTTTGCATTTGTTGTTAGTTTTCTGCTTAATATTTTCTTAAACAGGATGTAAAGCAAGAAGTTTTCAAACACATGGAACAGTTTCTATTTGACAGTACTAACATGGATGCAAGAAGCAATAAAAGGAAATAGGGTACACTCTCTCAGACCTTTTGGGTATAATTTCCACCATAAAACAATATTAAAACTTGGGTTTTTTCCTTCAAGCTCCTAGTTGTTCTGTTATTTGCAATGAAGTTCTTTTCAGCTCAGATGCCTTCAGCAATAAGCACAGGCTGGTTTAGTGTCAGCAAAGGCTATGCAATTTCCCTGGCCACAGAGGATTGTTGGCAGCAGGAAAGGTTAACCACAAGATTTGAACAAGTTTGGTATCTAATGTTGTGTTTGCTATTATATTCCATCAAATACTGAAGAGCTTTCTACCCAAGGCAATGCTGGCTGCTGATTTGGAATGGCAGAGAAGTGACTTCAATATTAAGAAAGTAACATGGATGACCTAGACATAAGAATCTTAAAATTTAGAAGACAAATGTCTTTTGCTTTAGAGGCATTTGGATTCAGTGATGGATATGATGCAGAGGCCAACTTGTGAAACAGGTGTGTTGTAAACAGAAACTCTGAACATATACTTTAATATTATACCTAGAATATACTTTACATATAATATGCATATAAGTTAATACTATGCATATATACTTTATAACTACAATTTTCTTTCACTCTTACCTAGAAGAATACTCAGCTGTCTCTTCCCTCTGTTAAACACATCTCTCAAACTCAATGCATGAACATTCAGGATCATTTGGGTTAGGATATGCTTATTATAAGAATTATTGCATACTTACATATTAATTCATAAAAATCAGTCTCTGGTTTAATCCTCACCTGTATTTTAATGATGAAGTGTCACACTAAAGGTTGCTTACTGCTGACATATTGATAGGAGCATGCTTGTTGTATTTAACAGCAACAACTGCTGACAGAGAGAATATATCATTAACAGAATCATTAAGGTTGGTAGAGACCTGTAAGCTCCTCAAGTGCAAGCATGCCTAGCACTGCCATACCACTAACCCATGGCCCTAAGGAGAGCAGCTCAATGGTTCTGAAACCCCTGCAGGGATGGGAACTCCAGCACCTCCCTGGGCAGCCTGGGACAACACTGAACAACCCTTGCAGGGAACTAATTCCTCCTTCTATCCAATCTAAACCTCCCCTGCTGCAATTTGGTTAGCTGCAACTCTGCAACTGGCAGCAGCGCATCAGTTTATACCTAGAGGATGTCCTGTTGCAATCAGCCACTTCTTAAAGCATCAGCATTAGGCATTCCCAACAGTGACTGAATAACAGGATTTTCCTGACATGTTTACAATTCCTTCTATGCACAAGCTTGCTGGAAAATTATTCCATTAGAGTTCTGACCCTTGGCATGCCTCATTTGAAACTGCAATTTACACGGACAATGCTACACATCTATTTTTAGGATCGGTTCCCATTTTTGTGTTCAGAAGAAGTCATTTTTGTTCAAGAAGTCTTTTAAATACAACCTTTGAGACCTAGTAAGCTAGTGCCAACTTTCATACAAAGCTGCGTATTTTTTAGCTTATTCTCAGACAGAGGAGGATTTAAAATTATATAAATATATAATTTTATATATTAAATATATATATAATTATATAATTATAATATAATAATATTATACTATAAATAAAAAATATAATATATGTGATACATATTATATAAATAATAAACTACCTTTTTATATATATATATAAAGATTTCCCAGTTTTTCATGCCTAAAATTTATATTCAAACTGATGAAAGCTGGAAGCCAACTAACAGAAGAATGTAGTAAGCTGAAATTTGGAAAACTAACCTCAATTAATCTTTTATTTTCCATCTTTTCCCCTTCATCTGAAGAGAAAGAATGCCTAGCAAATGGCTCTGCTGTTTCCCTGGTGGTGTGGGAAACTTACTATAACCAGTCTGTGTTTCTGTGTTGTTGCTGTTAGTTGGGAGCTCATTGGCCATTCTAATGTCTTGGGGGAAGGCAATGTCTGGCAGTGACTCTTCCAGAGGCTGTCAGGAGGAATACAATGCTCTTGAGGTGTTCCTTGAGATGCTCACGAGCACAAAGGCTCCAATCTGCAAAGTGCTGGGGAAGAAAAGAGCCATTTGTACTGTGTTAATACTTGGAGCACTCAACACTTGCCCAAGAGTCATCACCACCTTCCTGGATTATCCCTATGGAACAGAACATTCAAAAGGATGGAAAAAAGCATAACTAGTCCCCAGCTCATCTAGCACTTCAGTGTCTGCAGCAGTAAGCACTAGCTAGTAGCTACGAAATTGAGCATTTGGCTCTTTCTCAAGGAAGAAAATAGACATGATCTTTGATTCTGTGAAGGGTCTGCTGTGTTTCTTTGGTAGAAACAAGGCATCTGCAGTGTGGTTCTTCCACTAATAGAATCTTAGAATCCTAGACTGGTTTGGGTTGGAAGGGACCTCTGGAGCTCATCTAGTCCAACCCCCCTGCAGTGGGCAGGGACATCCCCAACTAGAGCACCTTGCCCAGAGCCCTGGCAAGCCTCACCTGCAATGCCTCCAGGGATGGGAACTCAACCACCTCCCTGGGCAACCTGGTCCAGTGTTCCACCACCCTCGTGGGGAGCAACTTCTTTCTAATGTCCAGTTTAAATCTACTCTTCTCCAATTTAAAACCATTGCCCCTTGTCCTTTCACTCCAGGCCTTTGCAAACAGGCCCTCTGCAGCCTGCTTGGAAGTTCCCTTTAGGTCCTGGAAGATCACTAGTAGTTCCCCCTGAAGCCTTCTCTTCTCCAGGCTGAACAATGCCAGCTCCCTCAGCCTGTCCTCA
>VWZO01006241.1:95789-122260 GCA_013396975.1 Bucco capensis
TAATATAATATATTACATTATATATAATAATATAATATATTAATATATTAAATACAATATTTATAAATACAATATATAATAGATAATGTATATAATAATATAATATATTATATTATATATAAAAATAATATAATATATTGTTATATATATAATTAATTATTATAGATATTATATATATAATTATATATATTATAATTTATACATATTTATCAGATAAACCCAAGCCTTCTTTTTTCTGGGCTGAACAGTTCCACCTCTCTTGCTCTTGCCTCATATGAGGTTCTCCAGAGCCTTCCTCATCTTGGTGACTCCTAGCTGGACTGTCTCCACTAGCTCCCCCTCTCTCCTGTGCCGGTTGTTTCCATAACACTGGTTACTGGCCTCCAACTACATTTGGGCCCCTCACTCCAAGAGGGACATGGAGGTGCTGCAGAGGGGACAGAGGCTCCCAAGCTGCTAAAGGCCTTAGAACATAAGCCTGAGGAGGAAAGACTGAGGGATCTGGGCCTGTTTAGCCTGCAAAAGAGAAGGTTGAGGGGAGACCTCCTGGCTCTCTAGAACTCCCTGAAGGGAGGCTGGAGAGAGGCAGGGACTGCTCTGTTCCCCCTGGTGGAGAGTGATAGGACAAGGGGAAATGGATGGGAATTGCCCCAGGGAGGTTCAGGCTAGACATGAGGAGGAATTTGTTTGCTGCAAGGGTTGTGAGCCATTGGAACAGGCTGCCCAGGGAGGTGCTGGAGTCCCCATCCCTGGAGGTGTTGAAGAGCCAGGGAGATGTTGCATTGGGAGGCATCATTTAGCAGGTTGCTAGGGCTAGGACAAAGGCTGCACTGATGATCTNAAACAAGAATTGGTTTTAAATGTGATCAGATGGGGATTTACCACTACACTTGAGAGTCATAAATGAAATGAAATGGGGAAAAAAGGATTATTAAACAAAAAGTCTATATCATTCAGTTGTTCTTGTGAGAATTTTGCAATATACTACTACTCAATAATTGAATAATGTTCTTCCCAGTTGTGACTTATTGGTATTGCAGTAGAGCAAGGATTGTGTTATTGATCATAACAGCATTGAGCCAACTCTAATGTACATTCTCTGTGTAAAGATTGTCTTTCTCATAGCCACAGCTGCCAGGCAGATCCAAAATCTGTTTAGTCTTTCTAGTCTTTGGCAAGTTGGCAGGGGAAATTAACCAAGTAGATTTGAATGAGGAGGGGAAGAGAGCTGAAAGCAAGAAGTTCAGAAGCTGTACTTTGAGCAAGTAAGAAAAGTCACTTGATGGTGTTGAGGTTGTACAATCCTTATCCCATACATGAAATTCCAGAGAAGACAAGGTGGTAAGTAGCTGTAATACAAAGACAAGGACTATCCCTTGGCTAAATCTACTGTGAGAAAAAAAAAAGAATGGCTGAATAATTCTTCATGCCTGCTAAATGAAATTTGGCTATGAAGAAACAGCAAAGCCAAGGCAACAGCAAGACTGCAGCCATTGCCAATATGAATTGCCTTGCACATTTGCCACTCTACTACCTACTTCTCTACCACTGCACCTTTGCCAGGCTGTAAACCTCAGGAACACCATGATCACGTAGCAGTTAGGTAACATAAAGAAGTTTAATTATTCACAATAAATTCCTGCAGCTTGGGAAAATAGAAACATCAAGGAAGAAAAAGCCCAGAAAGAATTATGTGTCTGTCTATTGCTCTTAGGTACTAGTAGGTAGTGCCAGTGAGGTATGAAATTAAGTGGGTATAGAATACATATAATACAGTGCATTCTTTATTTTACATCTAGAATACATTATTAATATCTAGAATTAATAAAATTTTAAGAGTGCCAGAAATTTGTTGTATTTTCTACATAAACAGATGACTAAAACCAAGAAAGGAACCTTTCAGAATGGTAATGTGTATCATTCTCAAGGACTTACTTTTACCTCGTTATTTGGGACTGCAGAAGGAAAACAAAAATACATATTTAATGCTCCTCCTACTATAGAAATCACTACACTAATTAATTAAACAGTTATAATCTATTCTGCTGATGGCTTTATAACTAGCTTCATTCGTATTGATTGTGCTTGTAATTATCTTTATTACAACAACACGCATTTGTAACAGCATTCTAAACACTTATTTCCTCAGGCCACATCTATAGAAGGAAGGTGAAATGTTATTAGCTTTGCCACAATGAAAACACTTCACTTCAGACTTTACAAAAAGCATTTGCAGTCAATTAACCCTAATGATGAGATATTGGACCTGTCAGATGCTGCTAGATTGTTAGGGTCTACTGAAAATGTTTCCCTCCTACAAAAGGTTTGGAGGGAAACCATCTTGAAGAAGATGAGAGTGAGTAGAATAACTTTTCTCTGTTTCTTTTTCCCTCGTGTGTCTACAAAGCAAGAACAGCAAGAGTCTCTTCTACAAGGGGAACGTTCCTGCTCCTTTTTTGAAGGCAAAGGGAAATAAGGAAGAACTTTTATCTGTAGCAGACACCTTGTCTTTGGCAATTATTTCTAGAACAGTATAATACACCAGACACTGAAGTTCCCATCAGAAGCAGAAGTATCAACAGAGAAAGAGAAGGAAGTAAATGGAACTCAGAAAGCTGAAGGCTGCACCAAATAAGCTCACCAGGAGCGAGTTCTTCCATTCTTTCCAGAGGAGCTAGAATTTCACTCCTCAGGCTGTACAATTATAGACCGTAAATGTATTATCTGTGTAGCAAGGAATATCATAGAATCATAGAACAGTTAGAGCTGGAAGAGACCTTGGANCCCCAAGCCTATAGGGGAGGATATATCATCACAGTGATTTCTACTAAACAGTCCAGACATCCCACTAATAGAAAAAGAGGATTGATAACTCTTGAGTGCTATACAAGAAGATGCATTTTATAAGCAAATAGATATTACTGTCAGGGAGATTTGTTTGATGTTTACTAGACATCTAGATATTTCTGTTTTCTGTGTTTCATCTTTTGTTTGCTATCTAAAAATAACTTAGATTCTCCTACTGACATCCTAGGGCAGGTATAGGTGTTGTTTGTCATTACCAGGAGGAACTAATACCTAAAGATGTCTGAAGCAATGAAAAACCTTTGTGCAACTAGTGCTTTCTGTCATGGCTCTGACAACAGAGACATATGGACTCTGTCTTTGATGCTCCCACCTAGATCCTATTCCAGTTTGTGGATGGCTCTCTGTTGAAATATCCATTTTTATTCTTATAAGGACACAGAGCAACTACAAAAAGTTAGAAATAAATACATTTCTGAACAACTTTAGAGTTAATTAAAACCATTTCCCTCTTGGGCCTCTCAGATAATGTTATTAATCCTTTCACACACAATAGCTCTATGCAGGTAGAGGTACCTGTGAAAGCCAACCTCAAGATTATCTCCCTGAGGTGCATGCCCCTGGACCTTACTTAATTATGATTGTTATCCTCAGTGAATCTAATGCCAATAATACATCTAAAATCTCCTGCTTAGAGAACATTAATGAAGTAATTCTGATGCTTCTGGATGCTCTGGGCTACCTGTTGCTGTGCAGAGACCAAAGCTGGGATGATAATGTGGTTTGATTTTCTTGTAACACCACCCTAAAATGCACTAGGCAGGCTGACTCTTTAAGTCTTTCTTTCCAAACTATAGAAGTGAAGGCAATTAGTGATTTTAATACTTGCTCATTAATAATGATGGTATGTATCTCCCTAAGCAAGATAAACAAGTTGAACTAAGAATAATAGAGTCATTCTCTGCCTACATCTAATCAATATTAGGTAACCAACTTCCTATGTTAGTTGATATCCAAAAGACAGCTGTATCTATTCTTCATTTAATTTTTTTTTGCTGACACAGCAAAACAATGGCCTTAAATTGTATCAAGCTTCACATCAGTATTACAGAGCTTTGCACAAGTCACATTTCATTATGTGTAGAATGTTCTCAGGGGCACAGCACTGGGAAGCAGAAGGCAGAGCATGATTTGTCAGGCTAGAAGAGCCAAGATGTTCTACAGAGAGCAATGTACTATGATTTAGATGAAATCATCATTTATTGGGACCTACATAACTCAATAGACACAGAGATCATCATCTTATTTATTTAACTTCCCATGCTGTTCAAAGAACAGGTAACAACTACAATATTTTAGTATTGTCAGGGTTGGAAGGGACCTTAAAGATCAGCTACTAATTGCAAGTTAGATCTGACTCTTGTAGTAATAACAGGCTTTGGGTGTTTAGATTCTTCCTGGAGAAGCTGATTAAGCCACAGGTGCTAGAAGCTGCACCCTGAGCCCCTCAGAGTTATCATTCACTAGCTGAAAGCCCTCCAGCACATGAAGGCTAGACTCCCAGTTTTACTTCTAGGACTTGATACATTTTCCTTCAACAGGACATAAAAGCCAGGCAGTAAAAAAAAGACTATTCCATGGTTACTGCTGCTGCTCAGTTTCCTCTCTTAATCAACCAAGATCTGAAGCTGTTCAGCTACTAAAGAAATTAAGTGCCCTTGGCTTGGCTGGGCATACACTTCATTGGGTTAAAAACTGGAGAGATGGTCGAGTCCAAAGAGNGAGGCTGCCAAGCTGCTAAAGGGCTTAGAACATAAGCCTGAGGAGGAAAGACTGAGGGATCTGGGCCTGTTTAGCCTGCAAAAGAGAAGGTTGAGGGGAGACCTCCTGGCTCTCTAGAACTCCCTGAAGGGAGGTTGTAGAGAGGCAGGGACTGCTCTGTTCTCCCTGGTGGAGAGTGATAGGACAAGGGGAAATGGATGGCAATTGCCCCAGGGGAGGTTCAGGCTAGACATGAGGAGGAATTTGTTTGCTGCAAGGGTTGTGAGCCATTGGAACAGGCTGCCCAGGGAGGTGCTTGAGTCCCCATCCCTGGAGGGGTTTAAGAGCCAGGGAGATGTTGCATTGGGAGGCATCATTTAGCAGGTTGCTAGGGCTAGGACAAAGGCTGCACTCATGATCTTCAAGGTCTCTTCCAGCTGGAACTGTTCTAGGATTCTATATGAATCCTACTTCTTTCCCTAATGTTTTACAGCATGCTGAGTCTCACAGGTAGAAGAAGCATTATTAACTGTTTATAAACAAAGAAAAATAAGAGAAAATTCCATCCCTCCCCATGACAAAATCATTTGGTACTACAAAATAATACTAAATAATACAAAACCAATAAAAATCTGGTGTCCTTTTATGTTAAAAACCTAAAGTACATCTATTGACCACATTTATTTTCCATTTTTACCTTCTGCTCTTTTCATCAACAATCAAAAGTATTATCATATTGATTTCATTTTTGTTTCCCATTCCACACATTTTCTACAATCATTCTACTTGTAGAGAATAAATTTGCTGTGTTCCTAAATGGTAGCTTCAAACAATAAATAAGAATCAAGAAGGATTTAGGCAAGAACATCATCTCATAAGCAACAGATGTCACAAAAACATGTTGAAGGCTCTAAACTCCTTCAGGAACAGGAAATTATGCTACCAAATATGCTTGAAAAGGTGCCTGAGTGAGAATCCTCATGCTACAAATTGCAAAACTCGTTGAGTTGAGACAAATCGGACAGAATATATTTTTCAGGTTTTGTTTCTGTTTCTGTTTTTGATTTGGTTAACACAAGTAGACAAGTTAAAAATACATTGAATTTCAAAAGAATGAAAATCTTTTAAGGCATCCCACCTAGGAATCCAAAGACAAAACCTACCTTTCATAAAATCATGCTGACTGCCATGAATGAATTCCATTTTCAGCCTCCAAGTCATTATTAGAAATCCTAAGTCCTCCTCAGGTCTTAGAAGTGATGTTTGTTAAATTCAAACCACAAATTCCCCTGGTTTGGCCTTTCATTCTTTTTGTGTCTTCTGCTTCTCTTATTAAAGCATTGGTAATTACAGTACTAGCAGTTGTTTTCCTGACAGAGTAAAAGTCATAAGTCACTTGAAAAACAGAACAGAAATGACCCATACGTTGTAGGATGGTTTCACTTTTCAGGCAAAATGAGAAGTATTTATACAATAAACTGACATAAACAGGGTAAATTATTTATCCTATGTAAATACAGAAGAAACAATACAGTGCCTATGAAGATTGCATCTCTTTAAGTCAACAATTCCAGATGATTTAGTCAAGGATCATGAAGGAATTATCTTGCAACCTCTTTGCACAACTCAGTTTTAACAAGTTTTAGGAAACAGGAGCAAACCCAAGGAATTAAAAACTGGTAAAACATGCTTAATCCTGTGAAAAGATCAAAAAAGGACAGAACAGACAACAGTTTGATGTCACTCCTGTGTCAAACAATCAAATGACTCCCTGACAGGAGGTTGCAGTGAGCTGGGGGTAGGTCTCTTCTCCAGGGTTAGCAGTGAGAGAACAAGAGGAAATGGCCTCAAGTTGAGCAGGGGAGGTTTAGATTAGATATAAGGAGGAGTTTCTTCCCTGCAAGGGTTGTTAAGTGTTGTCCCAGGCTGCCCAGGGAGGTGCTGGAGTCCCCATCCCTGCAGGGGTTTCAGAACCATTGAGCTGCTCTCCTTAGGGCCATGGGTTAGTGGTATGGCAGTGCTAGGGATGCTTGCACTTGAGGAGCTTAGAGCTCTCTGCCAACCTTAATGATTCTGTGACTGTTTTGGGACTCTACCAGTAGAGATTTAGAGAATGGAAGCAAGTAATTGACAGTTACCATGGTTTCATGGAAGGTAAGGCTCCTCAAGCAGAGGCACTGGAGGGTTTTGGTAGTTTATTTGGATGGAATTACACATTGATAAAAGTAGTTCTATTGTTTTGACACACCTTTGTCTCCAAGGCATTTTAATTCCACATAACATTTTGATTAATAAGACTGCACTGGGGAATTAATCAGTCACACATCAGAGGGACTGAAAATGAGCTCGCTGACATGTCTCAAAATGTAATTGTTCCAGAGGAGGTAATAATGAGCAGGGACATTTCTGATGAGTCTCTTAAGGGACTTGATTTCTGGTTCTGCACTTTTTAGTAGTCCTGTTGTGATCTCAATAATAGAGAAAATGTTCACTTGAAGAGTCTGAAAACTACATGCTAACAATAAGATAACAAATACTGAGAAGGACAAGTTGCTAATGCATACTGGATGATCATTGGCTGCACTGATATTTGTGAGAGTGATTGGAAAGCAGAAATGTAGTAGCAGCAGAATCATAGAATCATAGAATCCTAGAATGTTTAGGGTTGGAAGGGACCTCTGGAGCTCATCTAGTCCAACCCCCCTGCAGTGGGCAGGGACATCCCCAACTAGAGCAGCTTGCCCAGAGCCCTGGCAAGCCTCACCTGCAATGCCTCCAGGGATGGGAACTCAACCACCTCCCTGGGCAACCTGGGCCAGTGTTCCACCACCCTCGTGGGGAGGAACTTCTTTCTAATGTCCAATTTAAATCTACTCCTCTCCAATAATACAGCTCCTAGCCTTCCTAAAACCATAACCAACATTAAGTAATTCATTTGGCATACCTTCTTTCTCTTCTTCTCCCTTTGAAGCATTATAGATATGAGACCAAATAGACTACCCTAAAGCTCACAGTGAGAGTAGACAACCCTATCTCAAGCATTCCATTTCCTTGACTTACTCAGCATGTTGCGATCCCAATATGGCATTGAAAACAAATTTTTCCTTACATTCAGATTGGCAGAGTAATCACTTTTTCACTACCACAGTCCTGGATTATATGCTTGGATTGTTTGACTCTATCTTATTCCAAACAGTGATTTCATGACCTCTGAATTTCTCTGTCTTTGGTGCAATCTAAAGCTGAATCTCAACAGGCTTTAATCAAGGTTAAACCATCACTTTATAGACAGGGATATACAAGAAATTAGGATTAAATATCCAGATGTTCTATGCTTTAACTCTATGAGATTGTGACCTGGTCTAGGTGATCCTGCTCTGGCAGGGGGGTTGGACTAGATGATCTCTTCCAACCCCTGACATACTGGGATACTGTGAGACAGTCAAACCCATTCTTAAAGCCTAGATCCTGTAAATCAGCAGCCTCATGTTTAATTGAAGAAATCATACTGTTCCAAAGCTTGACAGAGAACAGAGGTTAATTCTCCATGTTTAACATGGCCTAATCCAGCTGCATTTGTTTCCTTCCCTCTACCAATTTCACGTCTTTTATTATGTTTGCTTTGAAGTTACACAAGTCAGTGTTAGATATGTGTCTGAAATAGAGTCAGGAAGATGAACTCTAGCCCTCTCTGTCTTGTGTTTGAAGTCAGTAGCACAACTCCCATAGAGGGCAAAAACCAGGCAGCACTGATGTCACTAACACACAGCTATGCCAAGCCAAGGTTCTTCTGAAGCTCCCTTAAACTTCAAACCATGTTCACTCCTGGATAGCTCTCAAAATATCTGCAATATAATCTTTTACTTTCTTTCTAACAGTAAAAAGATTTAATTATAGTTTATAGCATATAATCTACTGCTTGTCATTAATAGGGGATTTTTTTTGTTGTTGTTTTGCTTTGGGATTTCTTTGTGTTGCCTGCTTGCCTTTTCTCCAAAATGCCCATCAAATAGCAAAGAGCTGTTAGTCTCTCACAAGTGACCTTGAGCTGTGGTACAGTGTTCTTTCCTTTCTTTTCTACTTCATAAATACTGTTTTAATTGTCAGGGAAAAAAAAAACCAACCAGACCATGTGGTGACAAGTGTCCATGCTCTAGCTCTAGCTCAGACAAAAGAACAGTGATTAGAAGCTACAAAGCCTGCAGTAAAACTTCCTTTTTTTTTCTGAGCTTGACCCTCGTGAGTCACCTAGCTGCCAGCACTGCAAATAATGTATTGATTTGTTGTAACCAAGGGTTTTCTTTTCTCCTCTTTCCCCTATATCAGAGAGCTCTATGACACAGCAAGTGCTATTTTGAATAACAGGTTGAAGGCACCTGAAAAGATTATTACACAGCAGGTATGTTCATTAGAGCATGAATATATGGAGTGAAGAGTCAACATTTGGAGGAAATGGTATTTACTTGAAGAAAGTAGTGAAAAAAGCACTCAAACCCCAGTAGTATCAGAGTAAACAAAGCTCTATCCTGTTGCCAAAGCCTAGTTTCCCTGTAGAAATGCTACTCTGTTTTTTTTCCTGATGCAAAGCTTGTACAAGGAGGTTTAGATATTGCAGTTTATTACATTGCTGCATTCACATGGCAAAAAACTCTACATATACATCACAATATTTAAGTAGCTTCCTAGAAGCATGCCCACCTCCAAAAAGTGTTAGAACTGCTTGTGGTATTTCTGCTTCATGGAGCTGAGTATTCATATATTTTAATTTCATGAAAGTATGTGTCAAGGGTTAGTGCTGGGCCAACCACCAACCCAGGGACAATCCATTAGGTAAAATATTTTGCACTCATGTTGCCTTTTCTAGAAAAGCCAAAAAAACCAAAAAAACCAACCCAGCACTTTTATGCAAATGCATTTAAAAAGTCCATCAGGCTTCTGATTGCACCCAGAGAAGAAATCCATCATTCCATGCCATTGTATTGGAACTGCAGGCTATTGTTAGCACTTTAATAAAGTTCACAACTGGGTGTCATAGTACAGAAAGCTCTGCTTTTAATATCTCAAATGAAATCTTCCCTCAGTTCTGTGATAGCCTGAATCTCCTATTGCATGGCTCAAGCCATAGAAAAACTCTGCTCTCAGGCTGGTGAAATGGTTTATTGGCATATCAGTACTTTTTTATTGATCTTGATACAGTAGACCAGAGACCTATAAATTGGCATTCTTCTTCCTGACTTAATCACATTTCCAATAGTATAATATTCAACCAATTTAAAACAGTACTGCAAGCAGCCAAGCTTTTTGCTTTTCCTAAAGCAAGCTGTAGTAAAGTGTTGTGTCATGAGATTGAACAGATCCATCACTCCTCTCCATCTGTGGTTACATTTAACATGAAAAAATGCAGTGCATCCTAGGCAGTGGTGTAAGTTAGCTTTCCCCTCCACTCTGGTCTGTGAGTTGAAGGCCAGCAGCATTCTGCCTTAGATCAGCAGTAGTTTGGCCAGCAGGACTTTGGCCATAGCAACCCCCAGCAGTGCTCTAGGCTTGGGGAGCAGTGGCTGCAGAGCTGCCAGGCACACAGGGACCTAGGGGTGCTGAGTGACAGCTGAACAGGAGCCAGCAGTGTGCCCAGGGGGACAAGAAGGCCAATGGCATCCTGGCCTGGAGCAGGAACAGTGTTGGCAGNAGGGAGGTGCTTGTCCCCCTGGACTGGGCACTGGGGAGGCCACATCTCCAATCCTGGGGTCAGTTTTGAGCATCTCATCACTACAAAAACATCAAGCTGCTGGAGCATACCCAAAGAAGAGCAAGGAGGCTAGGGAGGGCTCTGGAGCACAAGTGTGCTGAGGAGCAGCTGAGGGCACTGGGCTTGCTTAGTGTGGAGAAGAGGAGGCTCTGGGCAGACCTTAGCTCTATCTCCAACTCCCTGACAGGAGGTTGCAGTGAGCTGGGGGTAGGTCTCTTCTACCAGGTAGCAAGAGATAGGGCAAGAAGAATTGGCTTTTACTCACACCAGGGGAGGTTCAGCTTAGGTATTAGGGAGATAGGTATATTTTTAGTTATGAACTATCTGCAAAAGCAATATTTGCTTTGGTAGAGCTGAATAAGCATCAGCTGCATAACATTTAAAATATATATCAAGAAATAAAAAGGTTATTTCTTTTCAGCAATTCTTGATTGAACCTATTATTATTTATCATCTAAACTGTAATCCCTTTTTCCTCGTCCATGAGTACTTAGGAGGTCTCTAATCATAGCATCCTGCTGTGCTGTTTCAAAGCTTGTGATTATCTTCTGGCAAAGACAGTGTTGTGGTTATCAATACTATATTCTGCTCTTTCATACACAGAAAGCAATATTTCAAAGTGTCAAACAGAAGATTTTCTTTTAAGTTTGGAATAAACACACTTTAGTCCTTCATTATACTATATGGAATCCATCTGACTTCTGGCAGAGAAAATAACACATTGCTGTAAATGTTTCAGGCAAGACCAATATGAAAATAGCACTGATTTAGCACTTGGAAATGCAGGAGGAAATGTAGACTTTCCATATTCAGGAATTCCTCTGGTTTAGAAATGGCTGAAGACACATGGCATGAATGCAGATATTTATGAACAGCCTCTCTGTCTTTATTTGTGAAATAACATGTTTTAAAGGTAAAAATTTGATAGGTAATGGAAGAGTAAATTTTAATGGTATAGAGGATCAAGGCATGAAGTATTTGTGTGCATGCTAGCTACTACTAATTATTTTAGTGCATGCATTATAATATTACAAGAGAACTGTGTGTGTGTGTGTTCACCTTTACAAGTCATGAAGTGAGAAAACATAATTTCTTGCACATCAAAAGCCACACAGAGTTTAAACAGCAGTCAGAAAAATGCTGTGTTTGAAGCCATGGAGAAGAAATTTCCCAGAAAGTGAGATGATCACTGATTTAATAAACAGTAATAGATTAAACAAAAATAGGCTCCTCTGAAGTTGTATGAGGAATCTGAGGGAAAGGAAGAAATCCTTCCCCCTCCCCCCAAGTTGTCTAGAGATGCAGATCACTGGCTAGCATATCAAAACATAAAATTAGAAAGTTGTAGTGTAGATTCCTGCATTAATCATTATATTAGCAAATATAACAAGAGTCAGACTCAGGAAACCAGCAGAATCACCAGGTTTGCTTGTGCTTTACAGTATCCCAGCATGCCAGTATGTCAGGGGTTGGAAGGGCTCTAGAAAGATCATCTAGTGCAACCCCCCTGCCAGAGCAGGATCACCTAGACCAGCTCACACAGCAATGTGTCCAGGCAGCTCTGCAATGGCTCCAGATAAGGAGACTCCACAGGCTCCTGGGCAGCCTGGGCCAGTGCTCTGGCACCTGAACTGCAAACAAGTTCCTCCTCGGGTTAATACTAAACCTCCTGTGGTTCAGCTTGCTCCCATTCCCTCTTGTCCTACCATTGGATGCCATTGAGCAGAGCCTGGCTCTCTCCTCCTCACACTCACCCTTAACATATTTCTAAGCATTGCTGAGGTCTCCTCTCAGTCTCCTCTTGTCCAGGCTGAAGAGACCCAGCTCTCTCAGCCTGTCCTCCTAGGGCACATGCTCCACTCCTTTCAGGATCTTGCTGGCCCTGTGCTGGACTCTCTCCAGCAGCTCCCTAGCCTTCTGGAGCTGAGGGGCCCACAACTGGACACAGGATTCCAGGGGAGGCGTCCCCGGGGCAGAGGAGAGGGGAGAAGAACCTCTCTGGCTCTGCTGGCCATACTCCTCTTCATGCATCCTAGGATGCCATTGGCCTCTTGGCCACAAGGGCACATTGCTGCCTCATGGGCATCCTCCTAGCCACCAGCACTCCTAGAGCTTTTTCCCCAGGGCTGTTCTCCAACAGATCAGTTCCCAGTCTGGACTGATCCATGGGGTTGTTCTTTCCCAGATGCAGTACTTTACATTTACCCTTGTTAAATTTCATCAAGTTTCTCCCTGCCCATCTCTCTAGCCTGTCCAGGTCACGCTGGATGACAGCACAGCCTCCCATTGATACTTACTTCCATGGCAGCTTTGCTTTGGTCATAGGTAATGCATTGTTGCATGCTCAGGTGCTAGTAGCTTTTAAAAGCCCAAGTCCCATCATTTCTGAGGAAAACCAGCATTTCAATTTAGAAAGGGAATGAGCCAGGAGGAACAAAAGCCATAGCCCTAAGCTACCTGCTTTAGACAACACAGAGGAAGAATCAGCTATTCCAGAAAGAAGATCCAGCAAAGTCAACATGGTGAGCAAGGACCAGTGCCCGTGGGGTTGTGTTTGACCAACGTGGCGCAGCTGGTGGCTGGAGGCCAGGATGGCTCCACTCTACCTTCCTGCACACGAGCACTCACTCCCCCAGTAGCTGAAAGCCTTCTCCTCCCCACATACTTTGCTAGCTGGTCAGAATCCCACCAGCTCCTGCCACATCCATTTGAAAGGATGACAAGAGAAGCTGGGATCCCACAGAGGAGTTCCAGGCTGGCCTTGTTGGCTGATGAGACTGAATCCTATCCCTCTCAAGCTATTTCTGAGCTGTAAGGAGTCACCACACCTCGCTCAGCGTTTGCGGCAATTGGACCTCCCAGGAAGGATGCAGCTGAAGTCACACAATCCCAGCATGTTAGGGGTTGCAAGGGACCTCTGGAGATCATCTAGTCCAACACCCCCTGGAAGAGCAGGACAACCTAGAGCAGCTTGGACAGGATGGAAGTCCTTCCTGACAAAAGCAGAGGTCAAATGTTTCCTTCAGGTGGACGCTGAGTGATTTTAGCCAACAGTTCAGCAGTTAGATTTAGGTAGGCAGAGGTCTACCTGTGCTCAAATCCCTTCTGTTCCTGCCAGCAGTTAAATTTTACTCACTAAGGTCAGTCTGAAAGCATTAGGTTATACTATACTATACTATATTTTTAAAAAGAGCTAAAGCAGTTGTTCATCATCTTTGCTTGGAATATGAGAGGATTAACTGGAAGCAGAGGGAAAAAGAACAAGCCTAAGGCCAATCGATTCTCTGACCCAATGATAAAAGCCTTGAACTGATAGGAAGATGAACTACCAAGACTGATTGGTGCTTTTTGTAACCTCTGCTTCTATTTTGATTTCATAAAAACAAAAATGCATTAACTTTTTATACAAACAAGCAGAATATCTACAGGCTGAAACATCAATTTGCAATCCTCTTTATTCCCTTAGCAGGCATATTGAGTGAACTCAAGCTGACCCAAATCATGAAAAGAACATTATTTATCAAAGAAACTGCTGTTTCCTTTTATGATTGTAAGATTCTTGTATTAATCAGAACCTACATTCACTCTTTTAAAGGCTTTTGGACTGTTTTATTATGATTATTTTAAACCACAAATCATTTGAATGTCTCCTTTGTGGTATTTCTGTGCTATTCATAGAATCACAAAGGTTGGAAGAGACCTCTAAGATCATCAAGTCCAACCAAACCTATCACTAACCATGGCCCTAAACCATGTCTTGGTCTCATTATCGGACTAAGCAAGAGTGTCACACCTGTACCTGCTGAGCCTGTCCTGCTAGCACATTGAGGCAACTAACTGCCTGCATCTACTCTACTTGCTGCCCTCACCTTGGTCAAAATGAGAACAGACTGACTGCTCCTAAAATGAAACTGAACACTCTTTCTCAGTGAAATCTAATGTTTACATTGCCTGGTGCCAAAATATCTAAGACTTGTATTAATCTTCCATTTCCCTGCTCCCTCATTATTACTTTGGATCCTTATTCCCACCCTGTCTGTTCCCTCCAAACCATTTGCCAATAGAGAGTTTAACACAATTAGCCTAATAGACTCCAAGAGAAATCTGCAAACCTGCTCTAAATACAAATCACCTCAGGTTGTTTGGAGCTCTGGAGGAACCCAGGAATGCAAAGAATTTAATTAGCAAATATTTTAATCCTGCTAGCAGCACAGGCTACCTTTAAGAAAAATCCATCCCTGATAATTGTTTTCCAGGCTGAGTAAAAGCTTTGTATGTCAGACATGGTGAAACAAGCTTGTTTATCTGTTATAATTATACTGTGAACTAAAGATGTTATTTTCACTGATTAGACTAAGCACAGCTTCTGCACAGCTGAAAAGGCAGAATGAAGCAAAAAAAAATATGGAAAACATCAGTTTTCATACTGCAGTCTTTTCAAGGAGAGGTTGACTTTAGCTAACTATCTATAAAAGAGGTCATAACCTCAGAGAAAAGAGAGAAAAAGAAAAATAAAGCAATACAAAACCAAACCAAACAACTACAATAATAAAAAACCACCTCAAATTCAAGGAGTGATGTTAGTTAGTTAATAACAACAGAACTCAGCCACAGGACTGCATTATGTGTTAGTTGTATAGAGCTATAGATGGTGCATAATCAGCAGAGCACCTCTAGGACTCATGACATCTCCCAGTCTGAAGGACACCTACTCATTAAATCCACCCTTGGAAAAAGAAAGATGTGTTTCCTGTACTCTTAATTGGAGCCACTAGCACTTTCAAGACTTCTAGGGGGGTGGCAGCAGCAGAAGTCCTCTGCAATAATTCTCTCAGCAGTTGGTTTCTCTTTGCTTTGTCTCAGCAAGTTGCAGAAAGCAATGAAGCAGCCTCCTGAAGCCTAGTTTCTCTGTCTAGTATATCCAGCAACTACTGGACAAGGACCTATTGGGAATCCCAAATTCATCTGCTCCTTTGATTTCCAGCAATGAAATTACATTCTGTGAATACTTTGTGCTCCTTTACTATTTATCAGTAAATAAATGGGTGGGTTTTTTTCCCATTTTTTTATTAATTCTGAGGAAAACAAGCCCAAAATGCTGCTCCTGAAGCTGGCAAGTTAGCTGGGCAGAAAACTACACCTATACCTATCTCTTCATCACCTCCCTCTAGCATCTAGTTCTTGTAGCTTATCTAGTTAGTATTAGCTCTTCATGCTGTCCTGAGCTGCTGGACATTCTTCTGAGTTCAAGACACATAAGCTTTAGATGCATTTCAAGAGAGAGAACAGAAGGAGTGTTAATCTCCCACTCCCATATTCAACATGACACAGAAGCAGAGAGCTGGGAGTCTTTGCAGTGATGGATTAAGAGGATAAATAGCCAGCCCTGAGTAGCAATATACACATCACCTTTGATGAAAGTCAAACTACTGCTACTATTTTTAAGTCATATTTCTAATCCTTCTAAAACACTGTCTTGCCCTTCTACCTCCTATTATTTCTACACAGCAGCAACCTTTTTGAATTGAACTTGGGCAAAGTAAATCTAATAGATCCCTGTCTTAAGTGTTTTCTTGCTATTTGCAGTGCCAACTCTGCCTCTGCTGAGATTCTCCCTCTAACATGAGCAAATCACAGAATCATTAAGGTTGGCAGAGATCTCTAAGCTCCTCAAGTGCAAGCATCCCTAGCACTACCATACCACTAACCCATGGCCCTAAGGAGAGCTTCTCATCAGAGTGATTGCTTTCCCTCATCTCTAAGTGCCAGCTAAGCTCTGAAAGTTAGCCACAAGATGCTGTCCTCTTTCTCTAATCCTCAAAAATAGGATGAAACACACCATGCTGCCCCAGCAATCACAGAAAGCACATCTCTGCATTATAAAAATGATCTAGTGGAGTTTACACACCTTTGGAATGTTCTGTGTAAATCTGTGGGGAACACTGATATGGCAGTGTGAAGGAGAATCCTTGCAGAGGGCTCTAGGACAGACTTGTAGAGGTGCTTAGGGACCTAAAAAGCAAATAAATGACACATGGGTTTTCCAAAGAATCTCTACTTTTCACTGCTTTAAGAGAAAAATTCTCTTCCCGTATTCCTTTGAAGATCTCTTTTGCACCTGACTTCAGTTAGCCACTTTAGACATCTAAATGACTTTGAAAATCATCTTCTACACCTCTAGAAAACTGTGAAGGAAGGAGAGTGGAAGACAAAGAAGAACCAACACCAAGAACTCAAATCTATTTTGAAAGGTTACTTAATATTCATTGCATTCAGAGCCAGTTTGCTCCTGCTGGATGTTAAAACAGAGATAAGCCTTGGCATCACTCAGTTTTGGTTATCCAAATGATGCAGCAGTTGCTTCCTCTGCAGCTTCCTTTATCATCATCAGCTTGGGGTAGGTTCTTCCAGAGGGTGATTTCTAACTGAGATATTCTGAACTACTCTTGTGGAGCAGTGTATTTTCTTTTTATTTTAGGTTTTCTCTTAGTTCTCCTGTGTGAAAATTCACAGTTGACCATCAGGTCCTGTGTTATGTAGAGAAGACACAGAAGCCTGTTGTGTTTCCATGGAAGTAACTCTAATTTCTTCTTAATCCCAACTCTTTCATTGGAAATGAATGGAAAATGTGGAAAACATTTTAATTAAAAAGTAAAAATGCAGAATGAGCTTCAAGCCTAATCTTGCTTCTATAGCTTTTGGCAAGGACTCCTAGACATCTGTAGAACCTCATTACAGAGAGAAAAAGCAAATAGCCTACAACTGGGCCTGGGTTTGCCCTTACTGAATTCCAGTATGTTTTATTCTTTAGTGTCTTGAAAGCATAACAATTGTAAATAATTAAGGAACTGACAGAAAATGGAAGGAACATAAGTTAATAGCGTCTGGAATGTAGTGAGGGTTTTTGGGGGGAATAGTTGTTTTTCCCCCTAAGTAAATAATGTTGTTGAGTAATGGGAAAAGAGAATTTGACTGAAATGGTAGTAATATACACAAGAGCACAACTTTCCACAGAGATCAGGATGACTATGTCAGTATTTCCCATAGACTGGTAACATTCCAAGAGGAGGTAATGAAATGTATGGTCTCACAATGCTCCACTCAGTTTGCCACAATATAGAGGAGCTAAGAAAAGAGATTTGGCTCCATCCTCTCCATTAAAGGAAGACTAGATTTGAAATTAGATCCTACCCTTCAGAGGAATGGCTAAACTGTGCCAACTTAGACAATTCTATATGAATCACAGAATATTCATGGCTGGAAATGACCTCTCAGATCACCAAGTCCTAGAGCAGGAACAGTGTTGGCAGCAGGAGCAGGGAGGTGATCCTGCCCCTTTCCTCAGCTTTGGNCCAACCGAGGTCCATGTGAGGTGTCTCACATGGAGCACTGGACTATCCTGGAGATGAGAAGGCAAAAGTAGAAGAGCTGAGTTCCAGCTGACACAGTCACAGAATCAGTAAGGTTGGAAGAGACCTCTAAGATTGAGTCCAACCATCCCTATCACTCCCACACCACTAAACCATGGCCCTAAGGAGAGGATCTACCTATACATTTTTTAAATGCCTCCAGGGACAGTGAACTCCACCACCTCCAGGGCAGCCAGACCTAACAAAGATGATTAGAGCCACTTACCTAATCCCTCCCCAGGAAAAGGAGGGCAAGACATGGTGAGATGGATTTGGATGAGGTGGGTAAGGTGGCTTCAAGGATTGGTTAAAAATCTAACCCCTTTTTATTCTAAGCTGAGTGAGTGCTCTGCAATTACTGGCTGAAAAGCATGAAACGCTACTGCTTCAACCCAAATATCACTGGGATAACCAAAACCCTGTGTTTGATGGAGTTTTTTTGGTCAAATGAACCATTCACTAAGGAAAAACAAATCATCCACCTCTACTGTGGTTCCTCAGTGTCCCCAGAATACTGATTTGCTCTTTTCTGATACTCATATGGTCTTGGGATAATTTTCAGTGAGTAGTACAACTGTCAATTCTGTAAACCCAAAGCTCTGTTCCTAATGGTGATTGTTTCTTAGTAATTGCATGTATCACTCCTGTAAATTATCATGTTATTATGTTAATTTACTGCAGTATTCCCTTTCATTATTTCTAAATGTGATTGAACTGGTGCTATTTCTGACACTTGATGCAGTTAGGAGTCACCCAGTCCACAGTTGAATTAATTTGGAAAGATACTGGAGTTGTTACCAAGCCCTGGAAGAGTAGGGAAGGGTGTTCACATCTTCACTCATCCTCAGATAACTGGGAAAAGAAGTACAAAGAAGACATGTCCTAAAACCATTGCACTTCTATATGCCTGATCTTGATTTTTCTTCTGGAAGTTATCTGGACAAGAAATGCATTAAAGAAAAAAAAAATCAAGAAAGAAATCAGCAAGAAGTGCAAGAGGTGAATGACAGCTGGAAGTAATCTGAATGAGTACAAATAGAAGTTTAAACTTAGAATGTCTTACTAAGCACAAAATATCTCTGGCCTCAAAAGCCCCAGAAGACCATCTCCGTGGCAGAGCAACCTATTTAAAGAGAAAGGTCAGACTGTCAAAGAAACTGAAGTGCCTCACAGAGTTGTAGAGCAGATGATGAACTGGGAGATAATTTAATGAACACTTCCACCCTCCAGTCCTTTGATATTTCACACTTGGAGGTATTCTGGCTCTACAGTTAGCAGTGCAACAGATAGGAGCTTGCTGAGTTCCAGGCAAGAGTGATTATCCTGCAGAGAAGGGAAGGGAGCAAGCGAGGTTTAGCCCTTTTGTGCCATTAAGAGCACTCTAGCTTCACAAAGAGCTGTCTTCCACAAGCGGTTCACCTTTTCACAACTGTCTGGTTTTTCCTTTAGTGCAGGAGAATGTCTTTGCTGCTCACACACAAGGAAGAGGCAAACCCTTGGGAGTGGAGTCTTCCAAGGTTATTTCCCCAACCCATTGTTTGCTTGGTCAGGGACTGCATCTCCTCCATTGGGACAATGAGCATTGTCACTGGTATTTCCAGCACTCATGTTTCTAGCTGACTGCATAGTCTATCTCCTCAGATGAAACCTGCAATGAAAAGCATGCAATCAATCTTTTTCTATATAAAAAAGGAGCTCAATGACTAAAAATACCCCCCCCTTTTTTTTTAACCTCTTTCCCAATACCACTTACTTTCAGGTTAAAAAGTCTTTTTATCAAAATGAAAGCCAAGGAAAAGTTTTTTACATGCTTCCCAATTCAATGGGCACAAATATATTTCATTTTTTCAGGTATATTTGTGATAACAAGAAATTGTTACTCAATTACTATAATAACATTACCAGAGGCTCTATAGCATATTCTGTCATGAGCTAAGTTACCTGATAGAATGCAATGGTTGGCTTCTAGACCATAGTCTCCATGGACTTGTGCAAAGCATTTGACATTGTCCCACACAACAACCTTGTCTCTAAATTGGAAAGACATGGATTTGATGAATGGACCACTTAGTGGATAAATAATTGGCTGGATGGTCACCCTCAAAGAGTTGAGGTCAACATCTTCATGTCCCAGTGGAGACCAGTGATGAGTGGTGTTTGTGTTCAACTTCCATCCCAAAATTGTGGGAAAAGGAAACCAGGGAATCTACTAAGATGGGAACAGGCTATATCTAGATGGGAGATATTAATAGACTGAAGAGAGTAAGAGAGGTAGACTTCAATGGTAAAGTGGCCACCAGCCCTCCCCAGCCTTCCCCCACCCCTTCCACCCAGGATGCACCATGGGGAACTCACTGGGGATGCCAAGAAGAGTCTCCTGCCTGCCTCAGCCTGGCTGGGTGCAGCTGGGAGCTACTCCCCTTCCTGGGGAGATAAAGGGCACTGGGTGGGAGAGCAAAGAGCCACAGCTTGGGAGGGGAGGGATCTGCAACCGAGCCCAGGTGCTCTGGGATTTGGGGGAAAAGAGAGAGAAAATGGGGTNTCCTAGCCACATTGACGACAACCTCCAGTGCTGCTCAAGAAAGGGAAGAATTCTGAGAGAGCTTCCAGCTTTGGTACATCTAGTGGTGGACCATTGGCACCAGCTCTCTCACCTTGCTCTTTGATTAGGCTGGATTTTAGAGCAGGGACTTTTTGGCAGTGTGCCTTTTTGACAGAAGCTAAGATGAATTGTTATAATGAGAGAATGTACAACAGCAAGCCTACTCCCAGAGAGCTAGGTATGTCAGAAGATGCTTGATGAGGTTTTCTTCCATCTTTGTGTTGTTAGCATCTTCATAAGGTTAATTACCAGGCTCAGCTCTATTGTATGTAAGATGAGGTCAATTCTAGTGACTCATTTGCAACACTAGAGATGCTAACAAACGAAATGCCTCTGAAAAACCAGATTTATTGCGATGTACAAAGCAGGAGAAAATTACAGACAACACTCTATTGATGCTATTGTAGGGAGAATATTGGTAGAGTGAAGAATGTATTTGTTCTCTCAGATGAAAATGTTTGGTAATTCCTCCTTAATGAACATGAGAATTGCATTATCCACACAGCTCCCAGAGACATGCAGAGCATGTTCTCAGAAAGATTGTCAGTTCTCTGTTAAAAAGCACTTCTCCATCACTAATAGACTTCATCTGGAATAGGGAGTTTGGGTATGCAATAGGCACCAGCACATAGCCTATAACTGATCACTTCATAACCATAGTAGTGTCCTGGTCAACTGCCATGCAGGAGGTTCCTCCTTCCTGCTTTCCCCCTGGGCTCTGAAGCATCAGTATCCTCATTTCAATGCAGACTTGTCCCCTATTGGGTTACCTTACTGCTTTGTATTTCAAACACCTGAGAACTGGAATGTGTACTAACCTTTAAGCTGCTGTAGAAAACCCCACCACTATCATTCACTAAGAGCTAAGAGCACAGGGATGAGGATGGAGTGGGTCCTGGCTAAGCTGCTGAAGCTGAGGAGGTGCTTGCTCAGCTCACACCCTGGACCTATTGCTTCCCTCTGTCTGGGTTTGAGCAGCTCATTGCATGCAAGAGCCATGAATTACCATGTCCTGACATCTGGCACCAGCAGAGAGGTAGAGTCACCTCCTTCAGCCCCATGGCATCGTGCTGTGACAGTGAGCACCAGGAGCTGACTGGGCCCAGGGAGCAGAAGTCAGCCAAGGATGGGCTGAAGATGGACTCTGGATTGCTGGAGGGGATGGAAGGTGTCATATCTTTTGCACCCTATCAAAGGGATGTGCTTAGTAAAGCAAGGATGGTGTTCAGAGGGCATGGGGCAGAACAAGAAGGAGGATATCAGCAAGGAAAACTGACCCTGGGATGTTAAAAATAAAGAGCTTTTGGGAGGTAGAAAAATTCTGGACAGTCTTTAAAGTGAAAGACATTCATTCTCAAGACCTATATATGACTGGGTAAATTTATTTCTAAGCTAGGAAGATTGCAGGGAAGACCTCACTGTGCCAAAAGATGGCAAGGAGATTTCATAGAATCCTAGAATCCTAGAATAGTTTGGGTTGGAAGGGACCTCTGGAGCTCATCTAGTCCAACCCCCTGCAGTGGCCAGGGACATCCTCAACTAGAGCAGCTTGCCCAGAGCCCTGGCAAGCCTCACCTGCAATGCCTCCAGGGATGGGAACTCAACCACCTCCCTGGGCAACCTGGGCCAGTGTTCCACCACCCTCGTGGGGAGCAACTTCTTTCTAATGTCCACTTTAAATCTACTCCTCTCTAATTTAAAACCATTGCCCCTTGTCCTTTCACTGCAGGCCTTTGCAAACAGGCCCTCAGCAGCCTGCTTGCAAGTTCCCTTTAGGTCCTGGAAGGTCACTAGTAGTTCCCCTGAAGCCTTCTCTTCTCCAGGCTGAACAATCCCAGCTCCCTCAGCCTGTCCTCAGAGCAGAGGTGTTCCAGCCCCTGAGCATTCTCGTGGCCTCCTCTGCACCTGCTCCATCAGCTCCATGGCCTTTCTGTGTTGAGGGCTCCAGAACTGGACCCAGTATTGCAGAGGAGGTGTGAGCAGAGCAGAGTGCAGTGGCAGAATCACCTCTCTGGCTCTGCTGGCCACGCTTCTCTTGCTGCAGCCCAGGATGCCATTGTGCTTCTGGGCTGCCAGCGTGCACTGTTTGCTCATGGCCAGCTTCTCAGCCACCAGCACCCCAAGGCCTTTTCTGCAGGGCTGCTCTCCATCATCTCATCCCCTAGCCTGGATTGATAGTGGGGATTGTTCTGACCCAGGTGCAGGACCCTGCACTTGGTCTTGTTGAAGCTCCTGAGGTTCCCCTGGGCCCACCTCTCCAGCTTGTCCAGGTCCTTCTGGATGACATCCTGCCCCTCCAACTTATCCCCAGCACCCCATAGCTTGGTGTCATCTGCACACTTGCTGCTGGTGCACTCAATGCTGCTGGCCATAGCCTTTATACAAATATTAAACAGTGCAGGCCCCAGCACAGAGCCCTGAGGGACACCACTTGTCACTGATCTCCAGCTGCACTTGGAGCCATTGACCACTCCCCTCTGGATGTGACCAGCCAGCCAGTTCCTTATCCACTGAACAGTCCACCATCCAATCCATAGCTCTCTAACTTAATCCATATCTCTCTAACTTATCTCTTAACATCTTACCAAGGAAAGCTGAGGTTTTTCTCTTTAAAGAAATGAGTTAATGAACAGATGTTTTTTAGTGGAGAGACATGTTTTAACAGAGAGATAAGGCAAAGGAAGAAAGAAATCCTTTGAGATAGGATTTTATATATATTTACCTCAGAGTCCAGGTGGGATATTTGGGTACAATGTCTGTATTTTTCTGCTGTAAAGCCCCTCAAGAGGACAAATAAACAATAAAGCATCCACACTAGATAACCTTGCATTGTGAACCTCATCTCTAGGTGTCTGTGTATCTTAACACTTACTTAAACAGTTTAAGTAAGGGAGAGAGCTTTTACTAAATCACATTGAAAGACATCATGTCTTGCAAATCAAGTAGTGCAAGAGGAGGAAAAGAAGAGTAAAACAAGGGCTGGAAATATCCCATTCTTCCCTTCTGAGTATGACAGCAGCTTTTGACATATTTTCATCATGAGTAGGAGAGAAACAGCTAGTGCTCTGAAATATCAATACTTTCTATCCTTCAAAAGGCATTTAACATACAGAAATCAAGTGCTAAAGTTACACATCATCACTAAAAATTGACAACTGAATGCAAGAAAGGAAAAATACTTCAAAACATTTATTTTTCAAGATGTGAGGCAAATAAAACACCAGTACAGCAACTGTAAAAGAAGGCAGCCTAGTAAACCATCATATTTTTGCCTTTTATCACCTTTAATTACCCAATAACCTGCTGATAATACAAAAGTCATTGAACCTGACAGCCCAGTTCTTTCAGTAAGCAATATTAAAAAAGAAGTAGCAAACAGGCTGATGAGGCAAGTCCTGGTAAAGTGATGAAGATCAGGTTTAAAACTGAGCAAGAAGATACCTGAAATGTGTCTAAAACCAAATGAAAAGCTCATACATGCATTTACATTGGTGAACAAGTGAGGGAATACACAAAAGCTCCAGCAGGAGAGGAGCTGGAAGGATTTCCTTCCTTTTCCAGAAGGAAAAAAGCCTTGCCCTGGAGGACAGCCAGTCATGCTGGAGATGATTTCATTCCTTATGTGCAAAATGAAGATGTTCTTTTCTTTGCTATATAGTTACTGCAACTTAAATTCCTGCATCTATGGTAGGGAGAGACTGGTATCATTTATGACTTTGCTTGAGAGACAAGATCTCCTTTGAATGCTTCTCTTCCAAGTTGCTCAGGTAGCAGTTTGATCAGGTAGTTATTCTTGTCCCCTGTGAAGCTGAAGGAAAGGCAGCTTTCTGACCCCTTGCCCCAGCAGAGCTGAGTTATAGCATCTTTGACACATACTTCAGCTCTTGCCACATAAACTGACAAAAAAAAACAACCCATAAGCTTCAATCCTCAAGTGGTTAGAGTATTTTATTGCCATAAAACCAGTAAACAAGCCCCTAATTTTTTGTGTTTGGTTTCTTTCTTTATTGTTCTAGGGGTATAGGGAACAAGATAACAGGATGTGCTGTTGTAAGGTTTTAATTTCTATTCCAAAGAGCATACTCTTTCACCAAAGTGACAGAACTCTTGTCCTTTTATATTTCCTGAGCAGTGAGTCACCCCATGAAATGTCACCCTCAGGTTGTGTCAGTCACATTGCCTTGCTTAAGAGTGAAATGAGTAGATTTCAACTGAGCAGAAAAGTCGGGGGGGGGAGGGGATTTTAAAAGGAGCTTTGAGGTAAGCATGAACTTGCCCTTTACAAACACCTACAGATGAGAAAAAATTAGAGAGGCTGATATTCTATCAAAGAGAAGATGCACCTGTTCCACAGCACCCAAGACAGTTTTCACATTAGGCATTATTACTACAAGCATGATTCTCCAACCTCTTGGCTCTAGCCCACTCTCCTGGTTTGGGCTCTATTGCTATTTCCCTTCCCAAGGCTGGGGGGAACATCATTTTCCTTGACCCTTAGTTCCCTAGGGTCAGATTCCACTCTGCAGGCAATTTTCTTCTCTTGTGAAGAAAACCAATTGGTTGCTTCCAGATAAAATCTGGATGTAAATTTGTCATTACTTTGCCCCAGGGACAATTGTGTGTAGGGAAGAGGAATGAAACTGCACACAAGTTTGCTTCCTTCACCCTGCTTTAGCTTACAAGGCCTACCCTGACTCCTCAGGTTGCCTCATGTACAAGGAAAGGAAAACAGACCCTTGAGGTTATGCTATATGTGCTGAAGGTTATACCTGCAAAAAGGACAATGTCATGCTACAAAAAGACCATTTTGGAAAGCCTCACTTTAATCCTCATTATCAAGCACTGCACCTTCCCCCTGGGGCCAATGGAATATCACAGGGAACCCAGGAGATGCTTTAGTCAAACACAAAGCATTGTAGCAGCAGTGCACAGAGAAGAGTCGCTCAGAATCACAGAATCACCAAATCACCAAGACTGGAAAAGACCCCCAGGATCATCAAGTCCAGTCTATGATCCAATACACCACAACATCTAAACCATGCCACTCAGGACAGACACAGGAGCTTCTCCAGCTGTTGGTCTGTAGGCCTGGAATCCCTTCCAGGCAGCATGTCTTTAGCAGGATAAGCATAGTCTGTGCATTTGTCACCAAGCCAATGACTTCCACAGCTTCTGTCCCTACCTGGTGCTTCTATTCCAGAGACAGGATTGTGCTTTGTTCATGGCAGAGCTTCAGGAATGGTTAAAAGATTAACTAATAAGTCACACAGTGAAAGACTCTTGGACTTGACAAGAAGGAGGTTAAAAGGCAACTGCATTACCATTAGTAGTAAGTAATAAGGCTATAAGTAATTACAAGGAGACTAGAGATTTCCATGTGCCAGTACATCTAACCAGAAAGGAGAATATAGATACATTGAGGTGAGGAAAACAAACTATCCCTTTTTTATCAGTGAAGATATTAACCTTTGGAACACATTACCCAGAGGAGTGGTAGATTCATCACCACTAAGGGTTTTTTAAATTGAGACAAGATTCTCTTTTCTTTTTCCAGAGGACTTTTTTCTGGTTCAAACAGGAATTCATTTAAGGAAGTTCTTTCCCAGACAGAAGGTCAGACTACATGACCCTTTCTTGATGGGTAATCCATGAATCTATTAATATAACAGAGAATTATGCTGACCATAGAACTCCAGCAGCCATTTCTCCTGTTGATAGGGTACAACCTCTAGAACATTCAGACTTCTGTTTATAGAATGACACTTAAATTTAATCACAAAAATTCTTCATGTCAGGCTGGCTAGCCAGCCATCTCTTTTCATTGTAGAACCCACAAAAATAGCAGCATCCTGCTTCAGCTGTTCACAAACACAATCCATATTTATCTCCTAAGATTTATGGTATAATTACAAAATTAAATCTGCTTTAATACTTTTCAATGTTGTTTTACTGTGCAAGGGTTAGGGCAGGGCCAGCCACTAAACAAGTGACAGATACTCTCTATGAATCCCTTTCCCTTCTCCAAGGGCAAGAGAAAGGGAATAAGGGAGAAAGACTTATGGATTGCTGTCCTGGTTTGACCAGAAGCTACATCATCCCTCCGCTCAGTCCGTGATTTGCTGTTTGTTGTCTCTCTTGAATGATGTCT
>VWZO01006241.1:124957-179267 GCA_013396975.1 Bucco capensis
CCATCCAAGGATTCTAGGAACATGGGTCTCACTCCCCACACTTTCCCGTGGGCAATGAGTTTAATGCTCCCTCTGCTGTGGGCACAGTTATGGCACCAGGGGCCACAGGAGACCACAAGGGATTGTCAGACTGTGCCTGGGATACAGGTTAAATGTAGGCATATTTATGCATTTTGCATAATTGTTACCTTTAATGGTAATTTTAATTACTCATTGTAAACACATTTGTGATATTTTAACATACATTATGGAACTGTTAATTGAATCAGTTTGGGGTTTTTGTTCTATAATGATCAAAATGCTAGTCAAGCTTCATACTTTCTTATCTATGTCTTTCAAGCTACATGTCTTAGCCATCGTTTCATCCTTCAGCCTAATTCCAATATAATTTCCTTATCCTTAAGCTACTCCATTAATCAAAAAAACCCCATTCTGTTCCAAAGAGAATGTTTTCCTAGACAAGTTATATATTAATTAAAGAGTACTGTGTTCACAATGGAAATATCTCTCATCTTCTCTGGATGCATCTCAGTCTACAAGTATCTATATATACTGCATGAAAGACATTTCGGTTTTATCAGTGTAAGTGAAAAACACAACTCTTGGGGAGTTAGCTTGAAACACTTGATGTTATAGCTGCTCAGGAGGAGTTGCATTGCAGAACTGATTTTTGCCACAGACTGAAAAACTCAGACTTGTGTGTGTGACTGGGTCCTGAAATTGTGGGGTATTCCTCACATCTCAGGATTATATGAATCCAGGACAGTGTTTGGAAGCCTGGTTGTCTAGTCCTGGCACTGTGGATTACACAGAGCAAAGAGTGCTTGAAGGCTAAGCCAAGAGATATGAGATAAGAGATACCTGAGATTGTTTTTGAGTTCAGTTTTTGCACATATTCATTCACATGTACCTGAACTTGCAACCATTTATTTTCATTTCTAGTAATCAATGGCTCATTAGCTGATTCATTAACATTAAACTTCTTCACACCAGTTCTGCTGGAAAATGCTACAATTAAAACTGCAAGGAGATCCACAACATTGCAAATGGCAACTCTCTATTCCTTTTCAGGGCAGACCCTGGGCACACATTTCATTCCTCCCAAGACTAGAGGCAATGGGCACAAACTAGCAGCCAGCAAGTTCCAGCTGAACAGCAGGAGGAACTTTTTTCCTTGGAGGGTGCTGGAGCACTGGCCCAGGCTGCCCAGGGAGCTGCTGGAGTCTCCATGTCTGGAGAGATTCCAAAGGCAGCTGGACACATCCTGTGCAAGCTGCTCTAGGTTCTCCTGCTCTGGTAGGGGGATTGGGCTACATGATCTCCAGAGGTCCTTTCCAACCCCTAACAGTCTGTATGTGTGTGTGTGATTCTTTATTTGATGAAGTGCAGAGAAACTACAGCCTTAGGCTGAGGCTGGGGACAGGGCAGTGAAGCAGCAAATGAGGGATGAAGGCCAGGTCAGGATCTCACCTCTTAACATAGAATCCTAGAATCCTAGAATGGTTTGGGTTGGAAGGGACATCCCCAACTAGATCAGCTTGCCCAGAACCCTGGCAAGCCTCACCTGCAATGCCTCCAGGGATGGGAACTCAACCACCTCCCTGGGCAACCTGGGCCAGTGTTCCACCACCCTCATGGGGAGCAACTTCTTTCTAATGGCCACTTTAAATCTACTCTTCTCCAATTTAAAACCGTTGCCCCTTGTCCTTTCACTGCAGGCCTTTGCAAACAGGCCCTCTGCAGCCTGCTTGGAAGTTCCCTTTAGGTCCTGGAAGGTCACTAGTAGTTCCCCTGAAGCCTTCTCTTCTCCAGGCTGAACAATCCCAGCTCCCTCAGCCTGTCCTCAGAGCAGAGGTGTTCCAGCCCCTGAGCATTCTTGTGGCCTCCTCTGCACCTGCTCCATCAGCTCCATGTCCTTTNAAGTTTGCTTTTTTGTGATCAGTGTATCCTGGACATTTCAGGGAGAGCTGGATGCTCTCAACATTCAGGACACACTGGTGTCTTACAAAAAACCTTGGATTAATTTGCCAGGGAGAAGTATCTAGTGCTTCTGGCCATTCAGAAATGATAAAGCTAGTTGCTCTGTGGAAAATACATTCCTATCTGTTGAAGACTTCTCAGTAAACCATCATCAACTGTTCCCATCAGCCACAAACTGTATATAAATAGACATGAACAGGCAGTAGCAAATAAAGTTGTATTGGCTTCTACCCTAAATACAGCTGATAGCTCATCAGCTCCAACTCTGATACTGAGCCACATGGCACACATGAAGTGACTGATTCAAAGAATCAAACATTTAGGGGTTTACTTAATTTTTTTGCCTTCTGGAAATAAGAAGAAACTAACCAAAACCAAACTCTGAGCAGATGCCAGGAGGAACTTTTTCATGGACAAGATCAGGAGAGCGTGGAGCAGCCCAGGGGGTATTATCATTAAAGTAAAATCACTGAAGCCATTCAGAAAACAATTACTTTAGATGAATCCCTGGGGAGACTGAAGGAGAAATAAGTTCCAGTAGGATGAAAAGCCTTCAGTCCTTAAACTTAATATCTATTAGACTTTGACTATACTGAGTACACCTACAGGTCTAAAATACATACTATATGAAAAGATCTTAGTTTACACCATCCAAGCTCATGATAAGGTCAATTACTAAATACCTGTAGCAGACAGATCACCCTGGCCTGATGTTCTAGACAAACAGACAGACAGACACACAGTGTAGGTCCCTAAATTGATTAGCTATTCAACTTAATGCCATAATAAATGTCTTATAAACAATAAGTGTGTGGAAATAGCACCACAATTTAATTTTATTAAATTCAACTAATGGAATATAAATGAAATGTTAATATCTTGAAAAGGCCAGTGCAGTGCTTTTGGTCCTGCTGGTTAAAGTGACATTAAGAATAATTGCATGTAGAAACTGAAATGCTTCTACAAACAGAAAGAGGATTCCTCTTCAGAAGGATCTAGTCCACATACTGGGGTGTGCAGTGCCCATAATTTGCTCTTTAAGGTATGTTTCAAGTTGAGAGAACTCCTAAGTATCTAAATTTGCTGTCCAGTCAGTAGGAAATGATGGAGTTTCCATAGTAAGCTGATATAGCCCTCATCTTAGAATCATAATGGCTGGAAAAAACCTCTAAGATCCTTGAGTCCAAGCATCCAGCCAGCACTGCCATGCTCACCACTAACCTATGGCCCCAAGCACTACAGCTCCATGGTTTCTGAGCACTTCCAGGGATAGTGATTCCAGGAGGCAGTCTGGGCCAATGCTTGATAATCACCCAAAGCTAAGATCAACACCCACAGAGATGCTAGTGCAAAAGAGGAAAGGAAGAACCAGAATCAAGCTCATTTTGCCCATAATTTGACTTTGTGGGAACTGTCTAGCCACTCAGAGCCATATCATTCATGTTGACAAGTGGCTGCTGACACTTGAAGCCTGCTAGCCAAATCAAATCATTTGGCCTCTATCATGTAACAACACTTGGGTTTTTTTTTGCATATGTGGTGTGTGAGGGAATATAAACTCTGTCCTATGGCAACATTTTCACAGAATCACAGAATCACCAAGACTGGAAAAGACCCCCAGGATCATCAAGTGCAGCCTATNTCAGCTTTTCCTTCCACTGAGGACTTCCAGTCAACATCTTCCAAGTGTTTTCAAAGACAGAAAATGATATTCAGCTTTAGATTAACAGTAGAGTGTTTCACTGGAGAAATTCTTTCGTCCTGGAGTCTCTCATCATTTCTGATCACAGGCAAGCTGAGCAGATAGCACTGCTACAGAATGGAGCTGATGTGTGCCCATCACCTCTGCCCTGTTCTCTGTCTCCCAGCTGCAGGTTTGTAGTTCCACCAGTAGTTCAGAGAATGGAAGAACATTTCCCAAAAAGAAGTAAAATCTCAGATTATCCTCAAAAAATGAATCAAAATTGGCACATTACAGAAGTGTTGAGTAATGCCAGGTGATCTGAGTCTGTCAGTACTGCTACCATTATATTTCAAGATGACTGAGCAGTTATGCTCCTCCAGATCTCCTTTCTGTGAGCCCAAGTACCATCTTCAGATGCTGCTGATGAAATACAGATTAATCACAGAATCATTAAGGTTGGCAGAGACCTCAAAGCTCATCCAGTCCAAGCATCCCTAGCACTGCCATACCACTAACCCATGGCCCTAAGGAGAGCAGCTCAATGGTTCTGAAACCCCTGCAGGGATGGGGACTCCAGCACCTCCCTGGGCAGCCTGGGACAACACTTAACAACCCTTGCAGTCAAGAAATGACCTTAATCAGCTTGCAAATTCTTGAATAGTAATATTACAATCTATCCTCTTGCTACAGTATTCTACCCAGGAGTACCTTGGTCAAAAAGATAAATAACATCCTCTTTAAATGGCATGAACCACCTTTGATGCATCTCTCAAACTTCTCCTCACAGATGGCATTCTGTAGAATAGATCAGAGGCATTTATTCTTTGGCCAGCTTCTGAGCATGCAGGTTGGGACCTGCTTCCAGAACCATACATTTTTAGGGCCATGGGTTAGTGGTATGGCAGTGCTAGGGATGGTTGGACTTGATGAGCTTAGAGGTTTCTTCCAACCTTAATGATTCTGTGTGTCATTTTGAAGCTCTAATGGAGACTTTCATATAGAAACCAAGCACTAGCTTCTGATCTTCCTAGCCTGATCTTTTGTTGCAGGTCACTGAGAAGTATCTGCCTGAGCTTTGTCAGCTCCACATGGATCCACTCGTGCCCATGTCCTGGGCTTCTGTTATTGTCAGTCAGCAGTGCCACAAGCAGCCATAAGCTACAGGTTTGTACAGCAGAAGGAGAACTACAGTAGAAAAAAAGATGTGAACACTTGATTGTGATTAAAATCCTCATCAGGCTCAGCAGTATTTTAATTAAAATATGAATATGATAATGCACAAAATGCCAACAGCCAGCAATTCTTTGTAGGGTGTTCTAATTATTTATTTTCCCAGAATGTTGGATAATTTGTTTTATCTTAATGCAGGAGACTTTCCACTTTCTTCTTTTTGGTGCAGGAATAGTACCTCTGTAGATTCATTTAATTGCTCATCAAAGATCTGGCTGAGTGAATTCTTTGATCTCCTTACATGTCAGCACATTCCTGTTTGCATTCTAGCTCTGAACAGAAAAGGGGGACACTTGGTCTGTCAGTCAGCATCCTTTTTTGTCTCTCTTTCTGAGAATCTGACCCAGTTTACCCCAAAGGCAGCATAAAATTTGTCCTTCCAGCTGTGTATGACAGATCTGATTGGTATTAAATTCAGCTTTCAGCATAAGAGAGATATGAGTGAAGACATTGGGGATCCTTGAATATGACTTGGTACAGTCTCTTCAGCTCAGCATCTCCAAGCAAGTGATTGTACAATTAACTTCCTGAGCTTCATAACTGCCCTCTCTGTGGCTGGAGGAACTTTATCTATTGCAATGTTCACAATCTAACTGAAAGCAACAAAAAACCCTCCCACAATCTACCTGTTCCTGTCACTGTACCAGCTAAAAACTAACACCTACACCATGGGTCAGGAGGTGTTGTGAGCTCCACATTACACCAATGTTTTATGGATGAGCTGTGCCCTTCCCCACCCCAGAGAGCTGTGAGTCTCATTGGCATCAGCAGCACAGCTGGCACAGCTGGCAGCTCAACTCCACTGCAGCAGGCAGGAAAGCTGACATGACACTTCTGCTTCCCAGCAAAGGTCTTGCTTTGAGCCCTGACTTCTTATCTAGAGAAAATTCACCCAGATGGGAAAAAGTTTAGAAAATCAGAGAATGTTAGGGGTTGGCAGGGACCTCTGGAGATCATCTAGCCCAATCCTCCTGCCAGAGCAAGAGAACCCAGAGCAGCTTGCACAGGATGTGTCCAGCTGGCTTTGGAATCTCTCCAGACATGGAGACTCCAGCAGCTCCCTGGGCAGCCTGGGCCAGTGCTCCAGCACCCTCCAAGGAACAAAGTTCCTCCTCCTGTTCAGCTGGAACTTGCTGGCTGCTAGTTTTGATGTCTTCCTACCACAAACCCCATGTGCTGCCATTAGTGCTGCTGAGGAAAGCCTAGTTCTCAAACACAAGCTCCTCAAGCACAAGTCAGGAGCTGTGTCAGGTGCCTTAGCACTAGTAGATATGCAGTAGGTTCCAGTGGCGGAAAATGGACAAGCAAACCAACACACAGGATTCAGGAAAAAGAGGCTTTTTGCCTACAAATTACTGAGCCTCTTTGTTCTTGAAAGAAAAGCATGATGTGTTTAAAGCAGGTTTACTACAAGGGGTCAGGCACAGTCTGAAAATCCCTTGTGGTCTCCTGTGGCCCCTGGTGCCATAACTGTGCCCACAGCAGAGGGAGCATTAAACTCATTGCCCATGGGAAAGTGTGGGGAGTGATACCCATGTTCCTAGAATCCTTGGATGGGTAGGATGAGCTCATTAGCCTTCTGGCAGTCATCCTAGGAGAAGGACAACTCTGATTCCAAACCCGGGCAGATGGAGCTCGTTTAGCCCTGTAAGGCCTTCCAGCTAAGAGGTTAAACCTCCATCCTAAGGACTTGGCTGCCAGCGTCCAAGCTTGCTAGGCCCTGGCAGATGAACCTTAGGACTAAAGGGTGGGTCCAGCTCTGCACATGCTGTGTCTCACCTAAAAAAAATCCATTTGGCAGGCTCGAGGGTGCTATCTGCTATCCTCTTTTTATCAGCGCTTGGAAAAGGCGCTGGTGAGGAGCGTGGATGGAGCCCTCCCTGGAGCTTCGTTTGCCAAGCCTAGCCACGACGATCACTACAAGGGGTTCATGACCATGCAAAGAAACCCTGGAAGAAGTCATAGTACCATACTAGAGACTTTAAGTATGTGCAGTACCACTCCATGGGCAGAACAAGCAGAAAAAATGATTATTTTCTTGTGAGCATATGGACTGCACTGCCTCATTTCTGTTGTCTTGGCAGAGCAATGCACATAACTATAAAATGCCCTGAATGAATCAGGCTCTCTGAGAAAACAAATGGCTGCTTCCTTCCTTCTACCTGGAATATTTATGTTGTTGCCACTGCTGTTGTTTCTCTCTTTGCTGCTTTTACTTGCAGTAACAGTTCATTTCTCTTAAGTGAAGAAATAGGTTCTGAAACATCATCATTTGAAATGATCTCTGGAACACACTTTGAAGACATCTGTCCTAAACTTTCAATGCTTTAGGCAATAATTTATAAAATCCTATCAGCCTGACATTTGAAATAATCACATTTTGGTTATTTTATCTTGCAAATTGTGCACTTCATAGCTGTCATTCTGTGAAAAATACCAGAATTGCATATAAAACTAATCTTTCTGTCATTCCTTGTTCAGTGTCACACCGGCAAAAGATGAAAACCCTCCCCAAAAATGATAACCTCTGTATATCAAAATGATTGCAACCTGTTCTGCATTTTCAGATAAGTGTGTGAACTACAGGAATGAAGAAATAAACAGCACATTGTTTTTAGAGATGTCTGTCACTTGTGATGAAAAGCCATGAGAAGCCAGGGCAGAATAGGTGGAAAGAGCTCCATTTACAGCTCTGTGTCCTCCCTAAATGCTGCACATTTGAGTTAAATGCAGCAGGCAAGAAACACTCTGCCTTACCCTTGACAGTCTGCAACAGGTGAATCACAGAACCACTAAGGTTGGCAGAGCCCTCTAAGCTTATCCAGTCCAAGCATCCCTAGCACTGCCATACCACTAACCCATGGCCCTAAGGAGAGCAGCTCAATGGTTCTGAAACCCCTGCAGGGATGGGGACTCCAGCACCTCCCTGGGCAGCCTGGGACAACACTTAACAACCCTAACCAAAACATATCTGTTGGGAAGTTCATCAACACTCTACACAGACTAGGAAAAGGAAAATGGGTAAATGAAATCAAAATACTTTCTTTTCTGAAAGATCCTATTCAATATTGACAGTCAGTGATCACAAAGACACTGCAGCTCACTTGAGAAGCAGAATAAGCTCCCAGAAGCAGAGTATATTCTCCATCAGCTAAACAGGGAGAAAGGAAAAAAGGCTTTGGAGCTAGCACTGAATATAGCAATTTTTAATGACATTAATCCTGCAGAAAAAAACCTGCAGAACAATACTAAACTTTGGCTTATCACTTGTTCAAAGAGCCTCCAAGGCACATTTGCATAAAAGAGGAACTGATCCTGGCAATGCAATTTAGGTTTTTGCTTCCTTTGGGATCAAGATGATGTTTGTGCTCCTGCAGGGTTGTGAAGATGAGCTGATAGTGTGGAGCAAAACACTGCAATGCTTGGATTGGCCTTTGTGTGTGTTTCTAGGTGTGGGTTCCTTCTATCTCTGACCAAGAAGCTGGCCGTGAGCAAACAGTGCACGCTGGCAGCCCAGAAGCACAATGGCATCCTGGGCTGCAGCAAGAGAAGCGTGGCCAGCAGAGCCAGAGAGGTGATTCTGCCACTGCACTCTGCTCTGNTTTAACAGACAGTGATTAAAGCTGTCAGACACACACAGCTGAATATGTTTAATGGATTGGTAAGCTGGAAGCTTAAGATTTTTGGTTTAAATACATTACATTCCACAAAATAACAACTATAAGTGAGCAAATTTCAATTTCACAGGGAAACTTTTCTTTGTGTGTGTGTGTGCGTTGGAAAACCATTTCCAGTTCCCTCTCATCCTGCGATATGTTAGGCCAGGAAGGCTCCAGAGACTTTGTGAAGTGCCAGCACTGAATTAGTCATTGACAAATGAGAATGTGCCAAGTCCTTTGCAGGAAGACAGCTTCTGTGTGAAAGGCTAGGTTGCAACCTTTGATGCCAGCCTACACCTGGTGAATCCAATGATACAACATTTGTATTTGCAGGTCTTTGCAGAGGTTGTGTGTATTCCTTGGGCACCATCAGAACATTTTCTTGAATTGCAAAGAAAAAATGAGTCTTATGTTCTCCTTTGCTCCCTCATCCAGCCTCAGCTCTGCTGGCTCCCATTGATTAGTTTGTCGTGCTTGCTCATTGCAGTATGTAAGATTAACAGAGCTCAGCAGGGACTCTTTCACAGTGGAACTTTCCAACTCTTTCTGCTGCTTCTCATAGAGTTTTAGGTACCATGTTCTGCCACTGCTCTTCTTTTATCTTCTCACATCCATGCTCCTCTGCATGTGCTCTGGCTCCACTTTACTGAGAGACAAGTCATTTGTATAACACAGACACAACCTCTGATTTCTCTTCAGGCTATTGTGTACCTGACTGTGCTTCTAACCTGGTTTGAGCTCTGGGGGACACTGCTGTTAGCTCTTCTCTTCTCTTGCTAGCTCTTCAATGACACAATGGTGCTGTATCATGGGAAATAGTAAGCTCCTGGGGGCCAGCCACCTGCTGTCATACTATAATGCCAAACAAGACCAGTTGTTGGGATTATTCAGTCTGGAGAAGAGAAGGCTCCCAGGAGACCTTCTTGTGGCCTTCCAGGATCTGCAGGGCTCCAAGAGGGCTGGGGAAGGACTTGTTAGGCTGTCAGGCAGTGCTAGGACTAGGGGAATGGACACAAGCTTGAGGAGGGCAGATTTGGGTTGGCTGTGAGGCAGAAGTTGTTGGCCAGGAGGGTGCTGAGCCACTGTGCCAGGTTGGCCAGAGAGGTGGTGGCAGCCCCAGCCCTGGCAGTGTTGCAGGCCAGGCTGGCTGGGGCTGGGAGCAAGCTGCTCTAGTGCCAGGTGTCCCTGCCCAGGGCAGGCACAGGCCTTGCACCTAGAGCAGCTGGAAGCTCCCTGCCAACCCTGACAAGGCTGTGAGTCTATGATTTTATATTGATCTCCATTAGCTTAGTGTCTCAATGCGATGGAAGAATTAAGAGTTAACAACATTCATGAAAGGAATTCTACAGTGACATTCTATAAACAAACACTGAATATGAAGATTTAAGAAGTGAAGACTTCAGAAGTTAAGACTCTGAGTGGCACAAGTTAATCACACTCCTAATTTGTAGTTCATTTCCTGATCAATATTTTTAATAGACTCATTCTTAAGGGTTCCATTATCCTTAAAGTTATCATAACCCAAATGTCTCTCCCATCAGGCAGCTTGTTTTCACTGCACACATACAACAGGTTATTCCCCCTAAATACAACTTGCAGTTCTCAAGATCTTGCTGGTGAATTTAAGCCAAGTAAGAAGCTATAAGGAGTTGATGGAACTTACATATATTCAGAAGGATACGATACTATACATAGATAAGAGCTACTGCTTTTTGTGTTTGCTATATCCATAATCACAATCAATTCCTTTCCCAGGAAACATAAGAAGGATTAGTGACACATATTAGCTATGGAAATTTCAGGAGGAAGACAGGAAGAAATGATTTCTTGCTGAAAAAAAGACCATTTTACAATTAGACTGCTGGAGGTAATCATCCATAGCAACTGAAACTTGCATGTAAAGCATGAAATGATGTTTTCTGGATGGAAGCAATTGCAGTACCCCAAGTGCTAAAGGTGCCATTAGGTTAGATATGACTGGAAGAGGGAGAAATATTCCTTACCTCTTGTGGCACTGACTTTTGCTCTTTAGAAGTTAACCAGAACCTGCAGTTCCATATGCAGTTTATGCAATACACCATGTGGCACACAAGCTATTTGAAAGGATAGTGATACACTTTCCTTTGATTTAATGGATGATGTGAGGGTTGGATCATTCATGCCCATTTTCAAACAAAGCATTACAAAGGAGTGCTTGCAAGAGAGAGATTTCCTCTCTATCCATCCACCATGCCATGGCTTCTCTTTTCACATCCTGCCTTTGAGCAGACACAGAGATGAGTAACTTGCATTCCAGTACAATACATTTACAAACTGGATCTCTTAGGAATGCTTTCCTTCATTTCATTCCTTGGTCAGCAATAGAAATGATCTATTCATTGGAAGAGAGATAGGACTATTAGTTCAACACTATTGTGGAAATTGTTATTTAGGCATTTCTTGAAAGGGCTTACTGCTCCTTCTAGAGAACAGCTCAAGTCTTGTCTTTAAATTCAGTTTAATTTCTGGTTCACTGGCCTGATACCCAGAGTCATTCAGATCTCATTCTCTCTGTCCTGCAGCCACAAAGCAACATTAAAGACTTGTTCCTGATCTCAGTAAAACAAAGTTGTGTGTCCCTATAGAGTTGCTTCAGCATACTGACACATAAAGGACCAGTAACAGCAACTGAAAACTGCAGCCTGCTTCTCCATGGTCAGAACTAGACTTTAAGGCTGCACAATAAACACTTACCATTTGCTTACAATAAAGACTTTTTACCAATTTAGGTGGAAAAAAAATTGTTACTGTCCCTACAGTCATTAAACTTCAAGATCTCAGCTACTGAGTTACTGTGAAATCTGAGTGGCCTGGAAATACTTGAGACAAACTCCTAGTTTAACACAACCTGGCTAATGAGATGTTCAGACTCTGCCTCACTAATGTGCACAAGCCATACTCCATCAGCATTGTACTGATTCACTGTGCTTTTGGCATCCAACTTTGGCTCTTCAGTCATAAAAATGGTAGTGTCTTCTGGATAAAAACTGGTTTGGAATCTATTTTTACATAGTGGATTGTCTATCTATTTGCTTTACAGTTCCTTGGGTGGTTTCAGATTGCAGTCTGGACTAGAAATAGGAGTCAGGTCATCCAGTCCCTCTGGGTGCTTCTGACTTAAGTCTACTAACAGACTCCTGTGACCTTCCCTTGGCTTTGGATCAAATCTTGAACACATGGTGTATCTCTGGGGTCTGTGGGAGTGTATGGTTGAGAGGAGAGAGTAAAGCTTGCCCAGTACAGTAAAACTGGTATACATTAGATATAAATGTTGGGGCAGCTTCTCTGTGAGCAGACAGTGCCACTGATAGAGTATCCTCAGCGACCTGCTGACATCTGGGAAGTGAAGCAATGAAAGTTTGCACTTCAAGACCTTCACCCATGCCTTCTTTATAAATGGAAAGCTCCAAGGTATAGATCCTTTGAGGTAACATAGTGTTTAATTTCATCAAGTTCTCTATCCTAGCCTACACTCCTCTAATGATTTCACTGTTTGGTTCTTTCCCCCCCTTCAACAATCATCTCTTTAGACCAGGCCAGAATGATCCTCTGTAGCTCTAGCTTCAACAATCATCTCTTTAGACCAGGCCAAAAGAGAATCATAGAATCACAGAATCATAGNCTGGAGGTGAGGCCTCCCCAAAGCTGAGCAAAGGGGCAGGATCAGCTCCCTGCTCCTGCTGCCAACACTGTTCCTGCTCCAGGCCAGGAGGCCCTTGGCCTTCTTGTCCCCCTGGGCACAGTGCTGGCTCCTGTTCAGCTGTCACTCAGCACCCCTAGGTCCCTGTGTGCCTGGCAGCTCTGCAGCCACTGCTCCCCAAGCCTAGAGCACTGCTGGGGGTTGCTATGGCCAAGGTGCAGCACCTGGCATTTGGCCTTAGTGAACTTCATGGCATTGGCCTTGGCCCAGCCAGTCTAGATCCCTCTGGAAAGCCTCCCTGCCCTCAAGCAGATGGACACTGCCACCCAGCTTGGTGTCATCTGCAAACTTGCTAAGGGTGCACTCCATGCCCTGGTTCAGGTCATTAATGAAGATGTTAAACAGGAGTGGCCCCAGCTCTAGCTTCAACAATCATCTCTTTAGACCAGGCCAAAATGATCCTCTGTAGCTCTAGCTGCTACACACTTTGATCTAGCAGGGAGGACAAGGTGGTTTAAGAGTGACTCCCAGCCAGGCCAACAGAAGTCCTATAACACCAGTGAATTCAGAAAACCTAATTTGCACAGATTTTTGTCTGAACTCTCGAGTGATTCATGCACCAGAGTTAACTTGTATGCATAAAGCATGTTAAGGGTTGTAATTGTCAATTAAAAGACAGTTTAAAAATGACATAAAAGTAATGTACCTTTCAGTGACAGACATTTACTCAAAGTTAATAGCCTTAAAAAAGCCACAGTTTAATTTAATGATAAATTATCTGATGCTTGGTCTCAAATCTGCTAAATTAAAGGTAAGACCTTAATTAACTTGAATGGGTTTTTTACATCAGAGCTATGAGCCCTCAAAAAAGTTTGTCATTTCAACTTACCTAAATAATTGTTATTTTCCATTTACAATCTTCTGCATCTGCACTAAAAGAACACTTGCCAAGTTACAACCTGCAGAACCTTTGTGTGTGCTAGATAATGTCATTCACAATGGAAATGTTGATAATGGTTCAACTGTAGCTTCAGGAATGTCACTGCCATAAGATAAAGAGCAGAACAAAGTGAAAAGAAAGGTTGTTAAAAAAACAACAAACAACCAAAAAACCACCCAAACAGTGATTTTTATTTTTTATAGAAAGATTAAGTGATGGTTATTCCATAGGGAGAGAACAATGCAGCAGCTGAATGAGTATTCAAAGTCACAATAACTGACTCTTCCTATAGCTGACTGGATTCCCCCAAACTCCTCATAAAAATGGACCTTGTAATATTGAAAGAACAGAACAGTGGAAGCAATTTCTCTGAAGTTCATCCTTTTTTATACTCATGTTGCAAAATTATAGCCATTTTTCCTTCCTTTTTGTATTGTACAATTCTTCAGTTTTTCATTTACAGTAATCCTTTTCCTTTTGTCAGGAGGTTGCTTTTTATTATAACAGCTAAACTGAAGACAAAGCCCCAACAAGCTGAAAAAAGATCACTCTTCACCTCATTAACTCAATCACTGAAAAATATTTAACCCCTTCACCTGCACAGTTTGTGGTCAATGACTGATGCAGAAAATGGTCCATCAGTCCTGATTAGACTGCAGTCTCTTAAGCAGTAATCCCCCAGGCAGGGCTCAGGTGAGGTCACAAACTTAAATTCACCTAAACTAGAAAGTAGAGCAGCCTTGTAGAGCTGATGCACAATCTGTTGCACAACTGAGACTCACTGAAGACACAGACTTGGAGACACAGTCTTTCACAGAAACACAGAAACATTAAGGTTGGCAGAGAGCTCTAAGCTCCTCAAGTGCAAGCATCCCTAGCACTGCCATACCACTAACCCATGGCCCTAAGGAGAGCAGCTCAATGGTTCTGAAACCCCTGCAGGGATGGGGACTCCAGCACCTCCCTGGGCAGCCTGGGACAACACTTAACAACCCTGTCACTAAAGAAATTCCTCCTTACATCCAATCTAAATCTTCTCTGCTGCAACTTGAAGCCATTTCCTCTTGTCCTCTCATTGCTAACCCTGGAGAAGAGTCCTACCCCCAGCTCACTGCAACCTCCTGTCAGGGAGCTGTAGAGAGAGCTAAGGTCTGCCCTGAGCCTCCTCTTCTCCACACTAAGCAAGCCCAGTGCCCTCAGCTGCTCCTCAGCACACTTGTGCTCCAGAGCCCTCCCTAGCCTCCTTGCCCTTCTCTGCACACACTCCAATGCCTCTGGCTCCTTCTTGGCCTGAGGGACCCAAAACTGACCCCAGCACTCTAGGGGTGGCCTCCCCACTTCTCCTGCCTATAGGAAGAAGTCACCTAAGCTGAAGAGAACAAAGCTCACATTTCCTTCAGAAAAAACCCACAATGCTCTAGAGGCATAGAACAGAAGAATGTGGTTTGGATCACAGTTACAGGAGACAGATATGCATCATTCTATGCAAATACATAAACTGAAGGCACAGTCTGAAAATGCCTTGTGGTCTCCTGTGGCCCCTGGTGCCATAACTGTGCCCACAGCAGAGGGAGCATTAAACTCATTGCCCACGGCAAAATGTGGGGAGTGATACCCATGTTCCTAGAATCCTTGGATGGGTAGGATGAGCTCATTAGCCTTCTGGCAGTCATCCTAGGAGAGGGACAACTCTGATTCCAAACCCGGGCACATGGAGCTCGTTTAGCCCTTTAAGGCCTTCCAGCTAAGAGAAGGACACTCTAATAAAACCTCCATCCTAAGGACTTGGCTGCCAGCATCCAAGCTTGCTAGGCCCTGGCAGATGAACCTTAGGACTAAAGGGTGGGTCCAGCTCTGCACATGCTGTGTCTCACCTAAAAAAATCCCTAGTGCAGGCTCGAGGGTGCTATCTGCTATCCTCTTTTTATCAGCGCTTGGAAAAGGCGCTGAGGAGGAGCGTGGGTGGAGCCCTCCCTGGAGCTTTGTTCCTGAAGCCTAGCCATGATGACGACATAAACTGAACACAGCTCTCTACGGAAGTGAAACCTGTGGACCAGAGCTGTTCTGTTGTAATCTGAAAATGCCCAGTTCATTTCAGAATTCCTCCTGTGTGCCCATACATCTGATGAGTCACATTAACACCAGTGAGACTCAGAGCCCTAATATATTCCATGTTTCAGATGGAATGACATAGAAAATGCATGGAATAATTTGCATTCCCATTTTTAACCTCCTGTTCCACCAAAAAAACAAAAAAGTCTATATTGGTCTCAGTAAATCTGTGCAGACTAACATTTTCTTTGGATTAGTGTGCAATAGGAAGGTATCCATACATCACATACTAATCTTTATGTGTATACAAAATAGGTCTGTGTATACAAAATATATTATAAAGGCAATTCCTATGGTGAATATTGTTATGCTTATGTATTGTTATTACAGAAGAAATGTGTAAAACCTTTTTTCTTGTGGATTGACAACTGAACTTTTCAAAGGTTTCTTGAAAAGAAGCTGTGCCAAAACTCTGTTTCAGATCAAAGAGATTCTATCTTCATCTCTCTTAGGGAATTCATCCTAGACATGGAATTCTGTCTTGCTAAAGCAATTGAACTAATCAATCCATTTTCATAAAAACCTCCTCAATTTGGGGAGACACAAGCTCATAAAAGAGAAATAAAACTGGTTTTATTAAGTATTTAGCAGGTCTCATGGCATTAGCTGCATTACTCATACGCTTAAAACTAAGCATATATTAGTTTATAGGTTCAAGAGTGATGTGCTGGTGGCATAGTCAAAAGAGGAACTTGAATACAATGCATCACACATACCAAACACACAACACTACAGCAGAGCAATCATCAGTTCATCATTTAGGCACTGAAATGCTGGGGAAAACTAAGTATGTTTTGTCAAATACTTTGTAAATAGGAATTCACTGCCATGCAGTTTGCTGACTGTGCCAGAGTGTAAGTGTTGAGCTTAGAAGAGAAAGAGATCCAGTTACAGAGATTTCAGCTTTCCTTTGTGTAATTTAGGATCCACTGCAGCTTCTTTGAGATAGGATCTAAAAATACAGCTCCTTTGAGGAAAAAAACCAAAATAAAGCACAAGGAGCCATCCAGGCTAGTTCAGTAGAAACAACATTTAATAACCAACTCATTGTGAAGACTCATTGACTTGAGGAATCATAGGTAGTGCATGGAGCCAAAAAGTCTTAAAGAATATCACATGTATAGTAACAAAGTGGATAGTCCCTAGTTAAAACTTCTTTGGAGGGATTTATTAACATTGATAAGGGTTTCTCTTTCTCTTTGCATGACCATTTCTAACGCAGACACAATCATTTGACATTGGAGTTACAAGATGTGAAGGCTGGAGATGGACACCTATTTCTTTGCTTTGTGTTAATAAGGTAACAGTATATATATATATATCCATTAGGTTGCTGCTTTCCATTGAGCTCCCTCCTGTTATTCCAAAGTCACCTTTATTGAAAGAAGCATCTGCTGCATTCCCTACATACATCTGCTACATTCCCCTGTCAGAGACAGGGCACTAGGCTGAGTAGACTTCCAGCTCAATCCACTCTGACTGTCTGAAAGTCTTACAAAACTGTACTTTCCAGAAGTAAAAAAAAACCCAAAACCCAACAAAAGGATCAAAATGACTAGTGGAGGTTCCAAAATATCATACAACCATACAAAATAATCACCAGCAGGACTCCTTACTTTACAAACAGAGAAAATGCACTTAATTTGAGGGTGAGAAGGGAGGGGAAAAAAAAAAATTCCTTCCATTAGAAAACAGTTACAAAGCTTGGAACAACTTAATTCACCCACTGCAGAATGCAGACACACACACACACACACACATGCAGATGCACACATACATACACACACACACACACATGCTTAGAGTTCACACTGCATCAGCCTTCTGATGCCACGAGGATCATTTTTATTTGTACACCCACCTGGAGGACTGCACATTCTAACAAACAACAGACAACAGTGTAAGGCCTTAAAACTGCAACAAAGCCAGTCTCAACATTTGCAAAACATTCCTTTATTATAGAAAGAACTGATTCAGTATCAAAAGGAGCATGCGTTGAACCATTGCAGTGATGCTAGCGCAAAGCCGGGACTCGAATCCAGTCAGCCGCCACGAGAAACAAACTCATCTTCTGTCACCAGTGCAACAATGCAGGACAGGAAAGGAAATTGTCACAATCACAAAGAAGTACTTACAAAGAGAACATCAGACAGGATTTAGTTCAACAGCTTTTTTTTTTTTTCCTTTTTTTTTTTTTGTTTGTTTTCCACAAGCTAACATTTGTTTTTCCTTTTGTGATTTACTTTCCTTTCGTGAGGGAACAGTTCAGAAGCTTGAGACTCTTGTCTCTAGGGTATAAAACTGGACTTTTCCTTCCCTTGTCTCTCTTTTTCTGCCTCTTGTATAGTCCTTGTCCTTTTAGGAGACTGACTATTGGTTTGAATGTAGTCTACTGGTATTTCCAAGACTGAATTCTGGTGGTGGTAAAGTCTATGTTTGCAAGATCCCATCCTGCAGGTCTTCCAGTGCATTTCCTCCCTGCTCACTCTGCCTGATTGCTGTAACTGACATAAGTTGTCTTGGTAGAGGAGGCTGTAAAGCAAAGAAACCAAAAAACAAACAACAACAAAAAACAAAGTTCAGGATTTTTTGAATCAAGAGAGGAGGGAAAAAAAACCAACAAACCATATTAAACATTTGAACTCAGACAGTATATTTCCAAACAACATGGCCTGTGTTCATGGAATAAAGTAAGATAATTGATGTATGAATACAAGCAATGAGTAAGTTGGCTCTCAGGTTCTGTGTTCATGATGACAAGTTATTTTGTTTATGACTTAGGGAAGCAGAGGTCAACAGAAAGGAACAGTGGTGAGTGGGTTTAGCACACCCATAGCACAATATCAATATATTCTTTGTTTGGTATTATTTGGGCTGCTTTTCTGATTAGAAGGGTTGTTTTTTTTTTAATTTAGAGCTTGGATTTCTCTCTCTTCTACAACTTGAAGACAACTTTGCAGCTAGCAGTGGGTTGTCCAGCTGGAAGGAGGCTTATGCTCCTTGAAAGGAGCAAAGCCTAGCATGGGAACTGAGTAGCTAATGCTTACAGAACATATTCTCTGGAAAACCTTCAGACACAAAGCATCTGCTTCTAAGTGAAGCAGCCAAAATGCTGATGAGAGCCTAGGCTGTGCTTTAAAGTTGCCATGCTGCTGTGGTCTCCTTACTGTTGATGGCCAGCTGGTCATGTCTTCCTTTGAGTAAAGCTCAAACCCCTTGCTTATAATGAGGGAATGTGTTGAGAACATTAAACACATTCATAGTGAATAACTAGGAACCTCACATGGAAGTTTGTGTCAGCTTCTAGCCCTTAGATCTCATCCCTTTGCTGTACAAAATATGACCCATGTCTCCACTGCTGTGTCCAAGTAGTGGCAGGGAGAGGGAAGCAGTGACACATCAGGTCTCACAGGTAGCTCCCTAATTTTAAAGCAGTTGGGCACATAGCAAATCAGCCTACTGGAGGACTGACTGTCTCCTTTGTCTCTGTAATAAGGTCTATGTTACACTGCATAAAGAGAAATTTGGCTTCCCAAATCTATTTTATATTCCATCTGCTACAGACGTGTTCTGTTCATGATAGTGAAGACAGCAGCTGGCAGGATGAAGATAATTTCATGGCACAAAAGCTGTCTGGTCTATAGATTCAAAGATCCTAATTCTATACCTATATCTTCCTTCCTTCCTTCCATGTCTTTTTTTTCTGTGTAGAATCTAGTAGGAACAGCTGAGATAGATAGGGAAAGGATTTTTCATGCTAAGTGCTAAATTCAGCCCAACAATATGATGATTTGGGAAGAAGAGATTACAGAGACCAAGAAATGACAGTTCCTCTCTCCTATACCAAAGATTAAACTAACTCAAAGATCATTAAAATTGCTGCAGAATAAATAATAGCCAGTATAAATAAGTTTGCTACTTGCTGCTTCTTCATGTTTTCTTTGGGTTTGTGAGCAATTTGTTTCTAACACTGCATTTGGCCTTTGGTAAGACATAAGAGAACCAGACCACTTCTAATTCACCTAGCACTGTATTTTTGGTTCTGTGAATGTCTACATAAGAATGACTAAGCAAAGGGCAGCTGCAAAATGGACTATTTCTTCCTTCTGCTTGCCCACGTTGCTCCAGTGCTTGGTGTCTCATGAAAGGATTGCTTTTGGCACACTGAGCAAGTCATTAACCACAGCATTTGAGCACCAACATGAAATGGCTTCCTTGGCCTGGACTGGGCCTCTTGAAGCAAATATTGCCTCATTTAGATCCTTCAGATCTTTCCAATGGGAGGTACTGCTCCCATCTCACCTCTCTCATACTCCCACAGCTGGATTTCTGAGAGAATTCTCTTTTTTTTTTTCCTTAGGAATATCATGCAGGACTGCTGAAATGGCACCAAGTTCCTTAGAGCAGAGAAGGATTTTGTTACCAAATAAATATCCATCTGCAGACTCTGCACACAGGAACCAAAGGAGCAGAGCTGATTACTTTTCCCCTCACCCTTCAAACAGGCTCAGAGATGTGATCAGGTTAAGCTAGCTTACCCCATTACCTCCTATCCAGTTCTCCAGCTTTGCATGGGTATGTTTTTAGCCCACAGCCAAGTAACAGAAGCAGATTTATCACAACTCAGCAAGCTGAATTACATGAGGACATTTGCAAGAAGCTCAAAACACAAAAGTAAGTAGTTACCACACCTCAACTGATTGGAAGTAACTTGTTTATTTGCTGTTATGCATGTGAGACAGAATTAATCTAGGACTGACCAAATGATCTTATTGAGTTCTGAGTGGGTTTACGTTACGGCACAGGAAGCTAGTGTAGATAGATAGTAGTACATGATGTATTAAACCTCATCTCCAAACAATGGGTTTTTATGTGCTAGATATTGCAAATGTCTTCGTAGTTCACTGTAACAATCCTGCAGTTCCTGCTTGGGGATCTGCAAGCTTCAGCAGCTGGTGCCCTCCTCTTTCAGACTGTTAGCATTTCATAGTGCTAACATAAAACACATTCTGCAAGCAGAGGAGGCCAGAAAAAGTAAGAGACTTGGCTCAAAATATTTCTGGGAATGAACAATCTTCCCTAACTCCAGTTACTACATTGCTGGTGGAATGAGACAAAAAGGAAGGGAATACAATAGAAGAGACTCTAAAGCAATTGAGATTTATTATTGAGATCTGAGCTTTATGCATTGGAAGTACTTGTCATTGTTCTGCCTTCCATCATTCCATCTGGATACTTTATTTTTCACCCTATTTCCCAGATATAATTTGTTTTCCACTGAATCTAAATGTATTTCCACAAAGAAACCATGACTGTACTCATCTAGGGGATAAGATGGAATAAAGCCTTGCTAGCTGGAACAGGACAAACCAGCCAGAGCAGAGTTGTCCCTGGATGGGGAGCAAAAGGAATTACCTGACTGCCTCATCTTTCTTACCTAGTTATGAGCATCACTACCAGCACTTGTGCCTGGAATATGTTGGGAAACACTTAGTACCCACTTGTGGCATACTGGGAATAGCCTTATATTTTGTGATCAGCTTCAACTCCATCTCAGCCAAACCCAATACAACATATTATCACTGACAAGAAAGAAATAGCTCACATGGAGGCAGCACAAGAAGAGATTTTGCTATGTTGAGAGGTTGTTACCATTGACCTAGTGAAGAGGACTTTATGTGGCACTGTGCACTGGTTAGGAAAAGGTATGTCCAAAAGTTTTGACAATAACTATCTTGGCAGAAAAGAGGGAAGCTGATACAATCCAAATGGTGCAGAACACTTTTGGGGAAGAGAAGAATCTGTCTTGAGGCCAAGAGCTTAATTAGATAGAGACAATGCTCTGGAGTGCAAATTTCTTGACTCTCAGATTTTGCTTATGAAGTGTTAGAATGCCTGGATCAAAGCCTAGCTGGAATTACATAGAAGTGCTCCTGTTAAAATCATGTTTAGAGCAGAGTAAATAAGCATCACCCTCCATACATCACACTACTGGAGAAGTGGACTTGCTTGCTCAAGCAGCTCTTTCCAGGAACCATGCATAACCATAGTTTAAGGAATACCAGACATAGGTGCAGTAGGTAACCATCAGATCTATCCAAGACTTTCTTATTACCATTCCTTCTCACCCTACTGTGGAATCCCTCCTTTGACCTTTCCTCAGAAGTCCATCATTCTGCAAACTCAGCAAAACTCACCTCATTTTCCCTTCTCAATTGGTGACTTGTGACCATCTGAGGCATTACTGAGTTCTTCCTATTGCCACACTATGACTGGATCCATAAGGAATTCCACTGCCTTTCTCCTTTTGCCCTTTATGACATGCCATCATCTGTAGCTCTATAAACCCATGGCTCACTCAAGCAGATTTGCACATTTTGAAGGGTCATGAGTTTTTCAAGTGAATTGCTTTGCACTCTGTATCCTCCATGCATCAGCAACTATAGGATGGCAAACTTAGGGACTATTTTTATATAGTCTTCAATCTGGCAAACTCTGATTGAATTCAGTGGGGGGTTGCATTTTTTCTGGAGTAAGTACAGTGTTTTTCTGCAAACTTGCTACTGACTTGTCCCAGTGTGCCCAAGCAAAATTCAATCTTCTGTCAACATCATCAAGAAGTAATAAAAGTTCAACAAAATCCCTTCATTTGCAGTTAAATGACTGAAAAAATCATCTTTACCAGCTGCTGTCCACCCCCTGTGACCTCTAACTCCCCAATAGAAACCATTTCTCCATTACTACTAAGCTCTGGGGGTAAAGTTACTGGCTCTGCTCCTATTGATTTGATTATTATGACTGTGAAGTCCAGTTTATAAGACTGTATTTCATGTGAAGCTGTAACCTTTGTTTTCTTCTATACCAGAGAAGATGGGGCAAGATTCAAGAACCTTCATGACATGGGAAAGAAATTTTTCCCATTGTTAACCCATGACTTGGCAGAATATATGTAATATATGTAATGATTAAACTGTACATAAATTACCACGGTTTTGTCCCAAGATGAGTAAGACCACCCCAAAACCCAGGATGGGAAGCATTAAGTGTTAGTACTTATGAGTTGTGATAAATGACCAAGTCAACAGATAGTAAGTTAAGGTGGAAAGGTAGAAAGCATTCTTTTTACTTCCATATCTGGCTGCAAAACAAACCCAACGTTAACAATGTTCATTCTTTTTCTTATTCAACAGCCTTTGAGTTTTGAATATACAATGATGACCATAAATAGAGCTCATGAACAGTCAGGACATCCCACGACTGACACAGCAATGCACAACACAGCAAATTAGCACTAGCTAAAACAGATCATTTGCAAAAAAATGTGACTTTCTAAAACCTGCTTGTGCTTTGCCTTTTTTTTTTCTTTTCTTCCCNAGGGAACCAATAATACTCTTCCTTTCCTGTACATACTTCAGAAGGACCTTTGACTTTGGTGGCCTTTAATTAGAGTCAAGTATGGCTGTTTCATGGTGGTTTTTTTAACGTGAAAATTTGCTGGTAGAAACAATATAATATCTATTAGACTTCATCAAAGTTATCAAGGTGCAACTCCACTTCCAGAAGAGAAACAAGTATATCTGTACAGGAAAAGAGGAGGGACAATAGAGTTATCCTGATGGCATCTACTTGAATAGCCAGAAGCCTCTCCAACAGAAGGCCAGGTGGTGATTCAGGCCTGTGGGCAGTGGGGCTCAACCAGCATCTAAGGAGATCTTTGAGATACTGCTTGAGTGTCAAGCTTGTGACAAAAAACTCAAACTAGTCTCTCCATAGTGAAGCTTGTCTATTCTTGAGTTTTTGGTGGTTTATTTTTAACATGTGCCCCTTACTGTTGAGTTCTAGTCACAATGCTCTGTTGGCACACAATCAACAGATTGATATCACAGTCCTAAGAAATCAGAAAAGCAGGGAACTATGAAAACAGATCACAAAAGAACTTAGCCCCCCACAGATATGAAGGAAAAATCTGATGTTTCTGAATCAGAGGATTGATTCACTGAGGCTGCTGTCAGGCATGATTTTAAGCACTAGACAATACTATCATTAAGGTAGTAAGATCTTCTGATTAAGGAGATAAGGTGTAAGATCACCTAAGATCACTTCAGATCTCCTGTTTTGATGAAGTACCCTTCAGTAACTTGGCCCTTGGCAGAAAAGTAGAGATAATAAACTGGTGTGCAGTCACTATTAATGCTGAGCAGTTTGTAGTGTCTNAAGGTCACTAGTAGTTCCCCTGAAGCCTTCTCTTCTCCAGGATGAACAATCCCAGCTCCCTCAGCCTGTCCTCAGAGCAGAGGTGTTCCAGCCCCTGAGCATTCTCGGGGCCTCCTCTGCACCTGCTCCATCAGCTCCATGTCCTTTGTGTGTTGAGGGCTCCAGAACTGGACCCAGTATTGCAGAGGAGGTGTGAGCAGAGCAGAGTGCAGTGGCAGAATCACCTCTCTGGCTCTGCTGGCCACGCTTCTCTTGCTGCAGCCCAGGATGCCATTGTGCTTCTGGGCTGCCAGTGTGCACTGTTTGCTCATGGCCAGCTTCTCAGCCACCAGCACCCCAAGGCCTTTTCTGCAGGGCTGCTCTCCAGCATCTCATCCCCTAGCCTGGATTGCTAATTAATTGCACACTCAGCTGGAGGTCAGTTGTCCATGACAGCCTGGGTCTGACTCCTCCTTCTCCTAGGGCTGGATGAGACCTTTAAAGGTCATGTAGTCCAACCCGTCTGCCATGGGCAGTGACATCTTTGACTAGATCAGGCTGGTCAGAGCCCTGTCCAACCTGACTTGGAATGTTTCTAGGGATGGGGCTTCTACTACCTCTCTGGGTAACCTGTTTCAGTGTTTCACCACCCTCAGAGAAAAAAATGTCATCCTCATACCCAGTCTGAATCTACCTTCTTTTAGTTTAAACCCATTCTCCCTTGTTCTCCCACAGCAGACCCTATTTCTTTGTAAAGGGCCATTTGCAGACTAAGAGTCTGTTTAGAGGGCAGGAACATCCTCTGCATCTAGTGTTTCCCATCTTTGGCATCTCCCTTCCTGCAGCCTGATGAAGCTCATGTCCAGCAAACAAGATGCCACACACTTGCTTTGACTTTTGTCTGACTCTGATCTTGTTTTATCCCTGACAAGAGGGCAATGATCTTTTATAGCTGTGCATTCTGGATCCTTTTACTATTCTGGGAACACAGCTACCTGTAACTTTTGCAGCATTTGCTGCTCTAAAAATGAAGGAGTAACAAAAGTCGTTCAGCTTAATAAGATATGAGGCCTGAATCATTTTTCATGTATCTCACAGTGGTAGTTCACTCTAAGTTCCAGGAGGATAAAGGTCCCTTTCTCACAATGATTCACTCACAGGAATGAATTTCAGCACTTCTCACACTAAAATCCTTCTGAGCTACACATTTTTTGTCCAATAAAGCCTTTCACAGGTGTAACAAAGGCTGCTATATCTCTTCTCCCTCTTCTTGACAGTCAGGAGATGTAAGACAGAAAGCTAAAACCATGGTGTCACAAGAAAGGGGAAAAAAAAATCTTTATATTATGGGAAAAACTTGAGACCTAAATACCTTCCTGTCTCCATCCCCACCTGAATCCCACATCAAACTGATATAAGACTTCTTATGCAATGTTTTCACCTCCACAAGTGACAAAGGATTCCTCACAACAGATTGTGTCTTGTGTAAATGATCTAGAAGCTGTGTATCCACTCAGATATGGGATCTGTCTATCTTATAGATGACCTGGACCTTATCAGCTGGCTCCTACAAGCTTGGCAACATAGCCTCTTGCCTGCCTCAGCAGCTAAAAGAGGTGATGGCTGTGTGCATATTTAGGGGGTTTCTATCTTCTAAGATTGATTCTTGGATTATGTATCTCCTTCTTTCTACTTAAAACTTTAAAATGTGACACAGAAAATACTGGAGCAACCAGAAAGGATATTTCTGGAAAAACACAGATATTCTGATGGCTTCTTCAATTGGAAGTACCTGAAACAGAATTGCCTGCTTGATAACCTGAAAAACTTCTATGCAGATATGTGCAGCAAGTAGCTGAGTGAGTACCTCCCAGCTAGGCTTCACTACTTAGAACTGAACTATCTCTCAGTTCATCCCAAATCTGATGTTGATAGCATACCCTGGATGGGTGGGAGATAATGGCTATTGTGATGTATTGAGTGAAAAGAATCTATGCTTTACACTTTGCTGCAAGTTCATTAACTGCTAGAAGTTGTAACCCAGCAAATCCAGCAGTTAGTGAAGGGCTAAGCCACAGTGGGAAGGCTCCCTACATGCCAAGCTACTGGAGTGCCTAGTGTAGATCCATTTCAGCTACTTGCATTCCAAGGAGAAGTGGATATTTATAATGCCACAGCTGCTCTAATGTTCCTTATTGGATAATTCTATGGAATTTGCCCTTTAGAAGTGCCTTTCTCAGCAGGCTAAAGAAACAGCCTCAGCATCAAACACTGGAGTCTGAAGCATCCTGCTGTGTCAGATAGACCCAGACAGGCACTCCTGAACATGTCCCACACTGCCACTAACAGAGCAGAAGATAGAGCTATGATTTCATTTTTCCCTTATCCTTGTTACCAAATACTTTATGTCTCTTATGTGAACCTTCTGAGCTCCTTCAGCCAGTTTCATTTTTTTTAGGGCCAGAACCACAGCAAGTTCTGTTTCTCACAAGGGTTTTTTGCTCTTACAGCCTCTCACCCCCCTTGCCTTCACTCCTAGCTGTTGGAAACCTTTACTAGATCATTTACAGCCAGAAGACAAATGATACATCACAAAATGGAGACACATGTCATCAATCCACAGGCATCCCACAGACTGGGGAACACAGCAAAATGTTCACTCTCTCTCTGTGGTGAAGAGAGCACGAGTGGTTTTGGTCTTATAAAAACACTGAAAGTGTTCATTGCCATCTTGCTTCTGCTGCAGAATCTAGGAAAAGACAGTCTCTTCTTTGAAAGTTATGCCCATGCCATAACACTACAATTGCTTTTCATAGAAATACAGAACCATTATGGTTGGAAAACACCTCTGAGATGATTGAATCTAATCATCCACCCAGCACTCCCATGCTCACCACTAATCCATATCCACAAGCACCATATCTACAAGGTTTTTGAACTCTTCCAGGGATGGTGATTCCACCACCTCCCTGGGCAGCCTGGGCCAGTGCCTGAGAATCCTCTCAGGGAAGAAATTCTTCCTAATATCCAATCTGAACCTCCCCTGGTGCAACTTGAAGCCATTTCCTCTTGTCCTATCGCTTGTTACCTTGAAGATGAGACCAAGCCTCACCTTACCAGCTCCTCCTTTCAGGGAGTTTAGAGAGAGCTAAGGTCTCTCCTGAGCCTCCTCTTCTCCAGACTAAACAACCCCAGTGCCCTCAGTCTTTCCTTGCAACACTTGTGCTCTGGACCCTTCACCAACTTTGTTGCCCTTCTCTGGATGCAATCCAATGCCTCAGTGTCCTTCCTGTAGTGAGGGGCCCAAAACAGAACACAGCTTTCAAGTTGTGTCCTCACCAGTGCCCAGTCCAGGAGGACAATCAGCTCCCTAGTCCTGCTGGCCACACCATTTCTGATCCATGCCAGGATGCTGTTAGCTTCCTTGGGCACACTGCTGGCTCATCTTCAGTCAGCTGCTGACCAGCCCCCTCAGCTCCTTTTCTGTGTGTCTTGCTGCTTGCTGGAGTTGACTGGGTGACAGCAGTTAAGCTTCACAGTTGTGTTCAAAAACAAACACCACGCAATGGATTCCACCCAGAGATCCTCTTGGAAAAAGGCTGGCTGCAGGCCAATGTATTTGAAAGCAGGAGAGCATAAAGAGGGAGATCCAGAGAGGTTCTTCTCCCCTCTACTCTGCCTTGCTGAGGCCTCCCCTGGAATCCTGTGTCCANACGAGGCAATAACTAACAGAAGGTTCATGCTTCTCTGCAGAACCTTTCAGTGCACTGTCTGGACTTTTCTGTCTGGACCTTCTCAGAAGTTAGATTAGACATCACTCTATCATACTGTTTACATATATCACATCACACCATTTTCTGCAGTATTGTGGTTTTTAAAGGGCCATATGATCCATTCATCTCACCAACTTTCCTATAACTAGAGGCACAGTAGTCAATCCCTGACCAAAGACCAATCTCTGCTCGGTCTGAGTCAATCCTGACATTCAGGAGCTCTAAAAGCTCAAGCAGAAAGGAGGTACTCAACAATTCATAACACTAAGCTAAGAAATCTCTAACTACCAGTAAAAAAAAAAAAAAAGTCAATATTAAATAACCATATTGGAAAAAGTCTGTGCTGCATGAAAAAAAACAGAGGAAGGTGATAATTTAAAAGTAGTTCTTACATTCTACAGTAATTGAATCTTCAACATAATGCAGAAGGAGGATTTTTATGGTATATTGTGTTACACTTAAGATGTTCTTACAGGCAAAATGCCAAGCAAAGACTTTAGTGTTAGTCTAATTAAAATCTTAACAGCTTAATTAAAACTATAGCAAATACCATTATTAATTCAGTTCCAATGCTACCAGTTTTTACTGTTCAATTTTCATTATTGCAGGAAAATCCCATTAATTATGTAGCTAAATTTGTTATACATGTACTTCTCTGCAGTGGTAAGCACCCTGTCCATGCTCCTCTGCTTCCTAAGGGTAACAGTTTCAGCCCTCCACAAGAAGAACAGAGGCAAGAGGAGGTTAAGAGGAATTGTCAGCATCCCAAGTGCTTCACCAGGAGCAGATACATGGTGTTGATGGCCAGTGTTCCCTGCCCCTCAGTCTTGGGTCCACCTGAGGTTATTTTTACACCTTTTCTAACTCTGTGTGCTTATTTGCTCTTCTTAAAAATGAGTTCCCATTTACAATCAGTCTATCTCCACTCATGAACTGCTTATGAATTGAAATGAAGACCCAGTTACTTTGTTACTGAGTGGCTTCACAGGTTGGTTAGATCTTTACCATCTACAGTACTCAGAGAGCTGAGCTGAAACAGGTTGGGCAGCACTGACTGCTAGAGAAGTGTTATCACAACTAACATAGACATATGAGCCTGAAAATCCACACTGACAGGTCAATACAAGGCCTGCAGCCTTTTCCTAGTAACAACAACAACAACAACAACTTGGGCTACACCTAGGTATTCTCTACAACGGTGAATTTGCATTTTACTTCATACAAAACAGTACTTTATTATAAGGTTTCCAGATATTTTCTACCAGAGCTGTAGCCCAGCCTTCATACCACTTCCATAATCCCTTCAAATCACAGCATCCCAGAATGTTATGGGTTGGCAGGGACCTCTGGAGATCATCTAGCCCAACCCCCCTGGCAGAGCAGGAGAACCTAGAGCAGCTTGCACAGGATGTGTCCAGCTGCCTTTGGAATCTCTCCAGAGATGGAGACTCCAGCAGCTGCCTGGGCAGCCTGGGCCAGTGCTCCAGCACCCTCAGAGGAAAAAACTTCCTCCTCCTGTTTGGATGGAACTGCCTGGGTGCTAGTTTGTGCTCATTGCCTCTAGTGCTGTCCCTGGGCACACAGCACACAGCCTGGCCCCATCCTCCTGCCCCCCACCCTGTAAGGATTGCTAAGCATTGCTCAGCTCCCCTCTCAGGCTGCTCTGCTCCAGCCTAAGCAGCCCCAGCTCTCTCAGCCTCTGCCCAGCACAGAGCTGCTCAAGTCCCCTCAGCATTGCAGTGTCCCTGCTCTGTTCCCTCTGCAGCAGTTCCCTCTCTCTCTTAACCAGGGGAGAGCCCAGAACTGGACCCAATCCTCCAGCTGTGGCCTCCCCAGGGCAGAGGAGAGGGGAAGGAGAAGCTCCCTGGCCCTGCTGGCCACACTCTTCTGGATGCAGCCCAGGATGCCATTGGCCTTTGGTCAAATGCACAACTTAGATCAATTCATCTAGATAAGATGCATCACAATTTAGAAAATGGTTTTATTTTTGCAGTTTTCTGATTTTTAGCAGAGTTTACTTTATATAAGTTGTTTATTACTAATTCAGTCTGCAGGTATCAGCCTTGAATGCAGACTGTATTTACCCTAAGGCCAAATCAACTAGCTAATGTGGCAGGTGGATAACTACTCAAAATAAATTCATGTAGACTGGCACATTTACAATTATAATCCCCTTGAAAAGATGGGACCTGACATTTTGGAACAGTTCAAACTCAAGGAGCCAGTTGGCAACCCCCAAATTGTCACTTTCATATGCATATTTGTCAAGTCATGAAAGAGGGAAAGACAGCAAGCAAGCAAGCAAGCTGCCTTAGAGAGAACTGAGGAATGATGTGTCCAAGAAGTATGGTTGGACTTCATGACCTTAGAGGTCTCTTCCAACCTTTGAATGATTCTGTGGTTCTGTGATTTAATTCATACTCTAGGTTTAAACTAAATAGTTTGCTGTACCACAGAGAGATCACTTCTATTGAGTGACACCTTCTTATAAGTAGAATATATTGCTGAGTAGAAAGTAATCTTTTTCCTTGTCCAGATTTAAAATTTATATATATATATACACAATCTAGCCTTTTAAAAATGCCCAATATTGAGGATCTATTTGCTGTATATTCATAAGACATTGAAAAAGCTTAACCTTAATACTAGTTTGTTGAGCAATTAACTCTGTTTTAGTTCCTGCTTTTCAGATCTTCTAAATATTCATTACACCTGAGCTAAAGAAGTAATTGTGCTCTAGAAATACTTCAGAACAACCTCTAACTGTGTAATAATTGACTTGCTGCTATGTCTGGGTTTAAAATATGTTTGTTTCTTTAGTGCACATGGCTTCAGTGTCAGAGTTCAAGCCCCTGATCGAGACAAATCTGAAGTGAAGTGCACGTGTTCAGAAGATGATTTTATTTAGCATCTTCAAGCAGGGCATAATTAAGTTACTCCTTCATCTAAAATGATGGAGGTTTAAATAAGTAACAGCTGGTTACCCCCATGGCTGTACAACTGCAGGGCAGCCTTTGGCAGGAAAAGCTGTGCAAACACAACCAATCTATAATGCTAATGGGAACAATGTAATGAGCAAGGAAGCAGCTAAAGCAGAATGATGAAAAACAAACAATCAGACAAGTCCCTTCAGCCCTTAGCATGCATTTCAATTGTAATTCATGACCAGAGCTCTTACCATGGCTGTACTCAAGTACTAGCCCTGTCTGGAAGTGTTTGCTGAGCCCATGCCTTATGGCAGAACAAGCTGAATGACAGCAGGATGATCGTTACTCCCTTCACTTCAATGAACTGTTCCAAGTGGTGATTTGATCAAAACATATCAACTAATAAAGCAGCCTTTATAATCTAGGACAAAAATCCTACTCTAGATTACCCAAAGGAGAAGCAGAGATATGGCAGAGATTTCCAGGGGTAGAGAGAACAACCCACAAAGGTTTAAGGACAGAGCAGAAACAGGGGTAGAGAGAACAACCCACAAAGGTTTAGGAGCAGAAACTGGGGTAGAGGAAAATTCTTAAGTGCAGTTAGCTTATAGATTCCTAAAATCATAGCATCATTATGGTTGGAAAAGACCTCTGAGACATCAGCTCCAAGCATCCACCCAGCACTCCCGTGTTCACCATTAAACCAGGTTCCCAAGCACCACATCTACATGTTATTTGAACTCTTCCAGGGATGGTGATTCCACCACCTCCCTGGGCAGCCTGGGTAATGCCTGAGAACCCTCTCAGGCAAGAAATTCTTCCTAATAGCCAATCTGAACCTCCCCTGGTACAACTTGAAGCCATTTCCTCTTGTCTTATCACTCATTATCTGGGAGAAGAGACCAAGTCTCACATTACTAGCTCCTCCTGCCAGGGAGTTGTAGAGAGAGACAAGGTCTCCCCTGAGCCTGCTCTTTTCCACACTAACCAACCCCTTATGTTTGGTCAAATGCTCCCAAATACAGTTCATCAGCCAAGGTGAATCTGGCAGGCTGAGATGTTCATGGCCCATCTTTGCTTGCTATACAGAGAAGACAAGCCAGTGCACTTCTCTTTAGAGATCTGGGACACTTCTTACAGAGTCACTATTACCATCTGCCACGAGAGAAGGAGACATTTGCTGTCAGCCTGAAAAGATATTGTCTACAAGGACAGAACAGACCCAGATTCAAGCAGAATATGAGGCGCTGGTACCAAGAGATTTCAACTTCCTTCTGTTCAAGTGTGAACTCTACACTTGAGAATATGTTGGCCTGAGCCATGAAAAAAAATGATGTCAAACCATCTCTTAACTTTTAAACAGCTGCAGTACTCTGTGATCTACTGTGTTACAGAATGGTGTCAGCATTACTGCTGAGAGGAAAAGGCCTTGTCCCTCTTGTTAGCGTTCCTAGTGTGAACAAGAGGGTTTGTCCCAGATCAAGGACTGATTTGTTCTCAAACTGAAAATCCCCCCAAATCTATTTATATAGATTTATAAATAAATTTATATATATATATTATTATTATTATATTATTATATTTTATATATATTATATATATTATAAATATATTATATTATATATATTATATATCATTATTATTATATATTATATATATATATTTATATATATATATATAGCTAGTTCAAGTTGGATGGGACCTCAAGACTCTAGTCCAACATTTCCCTCCAAGCAGGGTGAGCTGTGCAGCCATAGAATCATAGAATTATTAAGGTTGGAAGAGACCTGTAAGATCANCCAAAGGAGAAGCAGAGATATGGCAGAGATTTCCAGGGGTAGAGAGAACAACCCACAAAGGTTTAAGGACAGAGCAGAAACAGGGGTAGAGAGAACAACCCACAAAGGTTTAGGAGCAGAAACTGGGGTAGAGGAAAATTCTTAAGTGCAGTTAGCTTATAGATTCCTAAAATCATAGCATCATTATGGTTGGAAAAGACCTCTGAGACATCAGCTCCAAGCATCCACCCAGCACTCCCGTGTTCACCATTAAACCAGGTTCCCAAGCACCACATCTACATGTTATTTGAACTCTTCCAGGGATGGTGACTCCACCACCTCCCTGGGCAGCCTGGGTAAAGCCTGAGAACCCTCTCAGGCAAGAAATTCTTCCTAATAGCCAATCTGAACCTCCCCTGGTACAACTTGAAGCCATTTCCTCTTGTCTTATCACTCATTATCTGGGAGAAGAGACCAAGTCTCACATTACTAGCTCCTCCTGCCAGGGAGTTGTAGAGAGAGACAAGGTCTCCCCTGAGCCTGCTCTTTTCCACACTAACCAACCCCTTATGTTTGGTCAAATGCTCCCAAATACAGTTCATCAGCCAAGGTGAATCTGGCAGGCTGAGATGTTCATGGCCCATCTTTGCTTGCTATACAGAGAAGACAAGCCAGTGCACTTCTCTTTAGAGATCTGGGACACTTCTTACAGAGTCACTGTTACCACCTGCCACGAGAGAAGGAGACATTTGCTGTCAGCCTGAAAAGATATTGTCTACAAGGACAGAACAGACCCAGATTCAAGCAGAATATGAGGCGCTGGTACCAAGAGATTTCAACTTCCTTCTGTTCAAGTGTGAACTCTACACTTGAGAATATGTTGGCCTGAGCCATGAAAAAAAATGATGTCAAACCATCTCTTAACTTTTAAACAGCTGCAGTACTCTGTGATCTACTGTGTTACAGAATGGTGTCAGCATTACTGCTGAGAGGAAAAGGCCTTGTCCCTCTTGTTAGCGTTCCTAGTGTGAACAAGAGGGTTTGTCCCAGATCAAGGACTGATTTGTTCTCAAACTGAAAATCCCCCCAAATCTATTTATATAGATTTATAAATAAATTTATATATATATATTATTATTATTATATTATTATATTTTATATATATTATATATATTATAAATATATTATATTATATATATTATATATCATTATTATTATATATTATATATATATATTNAGAATGTTTCTTAGTAAGAGCCTATAAAGCTGAAAAGCCTATAGAAAAACCACTAAAGACTGCACTTTAAAAAAACCTAGGGAGGAAAAATCCTCATTCCACTCTGCCCCAAACTTTACTGTAGGCAACCATTTTTTTTTAGTAAGATGACCCTAAAGAAAATTCATCTCTCTCCACTTTAGTGTGGCAAACTATTGCTAAGAACAGTACTGTGGGCTCTAACTCTATCTTGTATCCTTTCCTCTATTCAAAGGCTGCAAGTCACGTTGACTTCTCCAAGTGTATTGTCTCAAAACCCAATGCTAAATGCCAGTCTACACCACAATATCAGGGCTATATTACACAAAGCCATTACACAGCACCCAGCCTGATTGCTTTACACAAAAATGTATTTCTAAACCATAAAGCTCACAACTACTTCCCAGAAAAGAGCTGTGTGGTATAAACCCAACCCACTGCTTCCTTGATGCTGCTTTTCTCCATTTGCAACTGGTGTTGCCTGCTTTTGCCAAACACTCCAAGTACAGTGGGGCTGCTAAGAGCATTTTCCAGTGGGTCAGAAGCAGGCCTAGAAATCTATCACTTAAATAGTTATTTATACCTAATATTCAGTCAGATCAGGTGTCTCAGGGCTTTATCCAGTCAGGGCTTGTAAAGCCCCAAAGATGAAGAGAGCCTGCACACCCTCTCTGGGCAACCTGTTGAACTTAACTATCTTCAGAAGGAAAATGGTTCTCCTTTTATCCAGTCTGAATTACTTTTGTTTCAATGTGTGCCCATGGTTTTCTGCTGTCCTACCACATGTTACTGTGAAGACCCTGGCTTTATTCTCTCAGTGACCTCCACATAGGCACTAAGGGCTGCTGCTCAGCCTGCCCAAAGCTCGCTCTGCTCCAGGCTGACCAAACTCCCCTTCATCAGTTTCTCCTCACAGACACCAAGCAACATGGTGGTCTTGTGCTCAACTTCACAGTATCCCAGTATGTCAGGGGTTGGAAGGGCTCTAGAAAGATCATCTAGTGCAACCCCCCTGCCAGAGCAGGATCACCTAGACCAGCTCACACAGCAATGTGTCCAGGCAGCTCTGCAATGGCTCCAGACAAGGAGACTCCACAGCCTCCTGGGCAGCCTGGGCCAGTGCTCCGTCACCCTTACTTGCTCCACTTCACTGAGGTGTGTCTCATACTGGGAGGACAGGAGTTCAGATGTGGCCTAAGAAGAGCTAGGTAGAGAGGGATAAAACCTCCCCTCCATCTNTCAACCCCCCACACCATCTTTGTATCTTGCTTCTGTTCATACATGCCAGGAGGCTACTGACCTTGCCTGCAACCATGGCTGATGCTTAGTTTGGTGCCTACGAGGCCTCCATGGCCTTTTCCACAGAGCTGCTCCCCAGCAGGGCTCTACCTTTCCAGGTGACAAACTGCAATTGTCCTTGTTGAATGTTATGAAGTTGCCACTGGTCCATTTCTCCATTCTGCCTAGCTGTCTCTGGAAGACAACCTTTTCTTTTATCATAGAATCCTAGAATCCTAGACAGGTTTGGGTTGGAAGGGACCTCTGGAGCTCATCTAGTCCAACCCCCCTGCAGTGGCCAGGGACATCCCCAACTAGAGCAGCTTGCCCAGAGCCCTGGCAAGCCTCACCTGCAATGCCTCCAGGGATGGGAACTCAACCACCTCCCTGGGCAACCTGGGCCAGTGTTCCACCACACTTGTGGGGAGCAACTTCTTTCTAATGTCCACTTTAAATCTACTCTTCTCCAATTTAAAACCACTGCCCCTTGTCCTTTCACTGCAGGCCTTTGCAAACAGGCCCTCTGCAGCCTTCTTGCAAGTTCCCTTTAGGTCCTGGAAGGTCACTAGTAGGTACCATCCACAAACTTGATGGCAGTGCATGTCATTCCCTCCTAGTGGTCCGTGGTGAAGGTGTTGAACAGGACAGCTGCCTTTTCACTGGCCTCCAGGAAGAGCATGACCTACATCCATGACCCTCTGAGCTCCATCAGCCAAACTGCCTCTTACCTATTTGGCTGTACACTCACCCAGACTATAACATCCTAACCTGGCTACCAAAATACTGCAGGACACAGTGTCAAAAGCCTTGCTAAACTCAAAGTAAATGATGCCCCCAGCTCTCCCCTGATCTATAAAGCCAGATGCTCTATCACAGAAGGCAACAAGGTTGGCCAGGGCATCTTCATTGTTCCAAATAACGTTATTTTCCTTCATGTGCCCAGAAATGGGTTCCAAAAGGGCTTGCTTCATGATTTTCCAAGGAACTAAAGTGGGATGGACCTGACTTTATATGTACCTAAATGTTTTTCAGCTTGAAATTGAGTACTACCAAGTTACTTACAGGAAAAGGAGGGAAGAGAAGGTGTCACCACAAAGCATCTAATAGTAGTCAGTGATAACTGGGAGGTGTTACATCACAAGTCCTAAAAGAGTAGTAGTAATAATGAAGTGTGTTGAATAAGAATTGGGAAGCATTGCAGAACTATCTAATGATTTGAGGAATATTTTTCCTTTCTTTCTCTCTGTGGTATGCTCTTGACATCTTGACCTTCCTTGTTCTCTCTTGAATAAAATGAAGAAGACTGAGACAGAGAGCATATTTTAATTTGCTCTAATTTGCTTTAATGTGCTCCTACCTGCACAGGATGGGTGTTTAAATAACCTAAATAATAATGCTATCAGCAACACATTCCTGTTCAAAGGGAAATGATAAAATATGGTGACACCTGGATAAAGCCCATGGGATTCAGGCCAGCTCAATGAATAGTCTGTATTTTTATAGGGTATATTTTACTTCACTACTTGATACAAATTAAGGGGTTCTAGTCCTCAAGGCAGTTTAAACATGTAAATTATTTATTAAGCAGTACAGCCTTTTCTTCAGTCCTGTGTCTCCAGTGCTAAAAGCCAACCCAGAATTCAACAGATTGCCTATTTTTAAGATGTTGCCAATATTTTGAACAGAAAATCCCTTTGGCTCACATAGCCATATATTCAGATTGTTGTTGCACATCTGCTGTAATGATTAAATAGGACATTCCATCTCTGGAGGGAAACCAACTCAATTAAGTGAAAGAACTAAGAGGTAGTTTTCCTTCTCCCTTCTTAAAAATAAAAACCAACTGTTTTTTCTGCTTTTAAATTGTAATTAATACCTCTAATTGTCTAACAGAAATGACAAAGGGCAGTTGCAAGCTAAAGGGAATGTGACCACTAAATACTGATTGTCTCTCATGAAATCAAAGATGAAGAACCATCATTAGAATTGTTAGTTGTGGTTGCACTGCATCTACATAAAGGTACTAACACTCCTTAATCTCTTAAACTCATCAGATGATCTCTTTGCTTCCCTTCCAGTGAGCAGCATTCAGTGCTCTGGAATCCAGTCTGCAGCCTGCAAAATGGTGGCCAGACAGAAGTGCTAACCTTATGGGTGCCCTTCACTGTTTTCTTGGCCTGTTCCAAATTCAATGCTTTACCTTGCCAGATCACCCAGATTTTCAGGGCAGAATTTAATGCTTGTCTAAGCTCCAAAGCCTCAGCCACTAGCCAATCTGCTGGGGCTATGCTGTCAAAGGCCCTTGATGGATGCCAAGGATGCTCTCCTGCCAGCACAGTTACATCACCTCACGGATGGCAGATGCAACACTAACATTAGCTTCCCCCTCTTGGCATCACCACACGTTGGGGTTTTGCCAGGGTAACTATGTGAGCCACTTTTGGTATGTGAGTGTGGGATTTTTGCTTAGCTCCCACTCTCCTAGCTTTGGAGACATGGGCTAAAGATGTTACTCTAAAGGATGACAATGGCAGGTGACAATGACTTCAGCTAGAAGGTATTTAACTTACTAAAATGCACACACAGACTAAAAACTAGTCCTTGTTCTTCAGGACCACAGAATCCTGTGTGATTGGATTACAAACAGTTCACTGGAATGTTACTTAGAGACTCCAAGAATCCATCGTGGCTAGGCTTGGCGAATGAAGCTCCAGGGAGGGCTCCACCCACGCTCCTCCTCAGTGCCTTTTCCAAGCACTGATAAAAAGAGGATAGCAGATAGCACCCTCGAGCCTCCACTAGGGATTTTTTTTAGGTGAGACACAGCATGCGCAGAGCTGGACCCACCCTTTAGTCCTAAGGTTCATCTGCCAGGGCCTAGCAAGCTTGGATGCTGGCAGCCAAGTCCTTAGGATGGAGGTTTAACCTCTTAGCTGGAAGGCCTTACAGGGCTAAACAAGCTCCATCTGCCTGGGTTTGGAATCAGAGTTGTCCTTCTCCTAGGATGACTGCCAGAAGGCTAATGAGCTCATCCTACCCATCCAAGGATTCTAGGAACATGGGTATCACTCCCCACACTTTCCCGTGGGCAATGAGTTTAATGCTCCCTCTGCTGTGGGCACAGTTATGGCACCAGNCTAAGTAATCACTAAGGTTGGAAAAGGCCTCCAAGATCACCAACTCCAACTGTCAACCTGTCACCCCCATGCCACTAAGCCATGTCCCTAAATACCACAGCTAGATGGATTTGAACCCCTCCAGGGATGGTAACTCCAGCACTGCCCTGGGCAGCCTGGGCCAATGCCTAACAACTCTTTCTGGGAAGAAATTGTTCCTAATATCCAATCTAAACCTCCCCTGGTGCAACTTGAAAATCTTTATCTGATTCTTTTTCCTCTGTTGGCATACTCAGAGATTTATTCTGCAGTGGAGGGATTCTATCTTACCATATTTTATAAGGTGTAGTTTACACAAGAGCCTGTCCCTCTCTTTTCTAGCTGTCCAGGTAGGACACTTCTACATAGAAGTTGGCTGAAATTAGGATTACTAAAGCTGGTCATAAGTAAACTCTTAAATCCTTTTGATATACAATTGTCCATGCTTCATTCTGTCCTGCAGAACCTCATATGTTAGGCTGAGATTTTACTGTATTCCTTCTATCATTCCCATAACCCTGGAGAAGTCACTTGTGGCTGCTGTTGTTTTAGCAGTGGCTAGTAAATCTGTATTGCAACCATCTGCAGTATTTATTTACTGAAAGGGAAGGGATGTTTGTTTCCTGCTTTGCAAATCAGCATGAAGAGCAAAGAAAGAACAAACACGGTGCTGTTATTTCATTTGTTATTTAGCTTTGTAACTGCATACATAATCTGGCCTGGAGTAGGAACAGTCCAGGCAAATTTAGCACACCTTTGTTTTTGTGCAGCAGTGGCTTGTGTAAATTGTATTTGTGACAGGTTATAACACTACAAGGAAAGATTTTGGTTGGACATAACAGATGAGCCATGACAACTGTAACTAAAATATATTATTGGTGTAATACAGCTAATAAATCCTTCCTAGGATTTATCTCTTGAACTACACTAAGAGAAAAAATCATGTATAGTGCATGGTCAATGGGAAAAGCCAAGGCCTTTTATTTACCAGCTATATAAATCCTCTAATATATAAATCCTCCTGTCAAGCCTTAGCTCAGGTCATTTCTTTTGTTTCCTTGTGCCTTACCTGGTAACCTCTTCCACCTTTATCTCTGAAGACATTTTTAGACTCTTATTATCCGACAGCTAGCCTACATCCCTGGCACAGCATCCTGCCTTCCCTGAACTAGTTTTTGCCAACAGAAGCACTGAATGAAGTAATTATTAATGCCCTGAGACTAGCCAGGTGAAGGCTAAGAAGACTTTAGAATGAGGGATATAATAGGAGACAGGAAATACAGGAACATTTAGGACATTAGGAATCATCTCCTCTCCTTCTCCACAGCCTCTCCCCTCACTCCTCTGAGAACACATTTGGCTTTTTGCATGAGGTTTATTTTGGGTTGTAAATTTGAACTCCAGAGTTTCTATTAGCTGTGTTCCTCCATTCTGAAGGCAAAAAGGGTTTGAAATCTAAATCAGACACAACATTCAGCAAACTTTGCAGAACCTTTCTCTTGCTATTTGCTTAGCAGTTAGCTGTTATTCCTGAACCAGCACTCTCAACCTTCCTTTCCCAGTGCTGCTCATCCTCTTAGCACCTAGCTTTCACTCCTTGGATATGCCCAAGGCATGTCTGAGGGCTATAAAAAGTTTCCATGAGGAATTTGCCCTCAGGTGATGAGCTCTTGTACCAGAACTGTTATGGAAAGAGGTGGTATACAATCTTTGTCTTCACAAAGGAATTTTTCTGCTGCTTATACAGACATGCCTGTTGTTCTTCCTCATTTGTTTTTCCTCTATCTTTCTCCACTAGTATCTTGATGAGTGTCTATCTTCCAGGTGATACAGCATCACTGTGTTGAATCCTAGAATCCTAGACTGGTGTGGGTTGGNGTATTTTGCAGTAATCTCCTTTTCTTATCTGTATTACTGATAACCTTCCTCCATTTCCATGAAAATGAAGAGGGAAAAAAAAAAGTAGGTATGCCAAAGAGTGGCTGAAAGTCCATTTAGTCTTCATGTAGATGCTTCAAGCATGCAACAGAAATGTAAGAAAAGAGAAGCCCTTACTGAATCCCAACTCAAATTGCATAAACAGAATCATAAATACATTATTCCACACTTTACTCAGCTCTAAACCTGACACTTATCAAGAAATGTTTTGCCACAGGAGGCAGGAAATTGCATCCTCTCCCTTCTCCACACCCACACTCTTGTCTCTTGCGTGTGATTTGTGCCAGCTTGGGAAAAGAGAGTGAGGGCTGAGGCTGAACTGTTCCTCCCCTTGCAGTGGGGAAGGCAGAGGGCTCCCAGCAGCAAGTGGCTCTCCTCACCATATGTGCTGCTTCATCTTGGCCCAGCAAGGCAGCAAAATGAGTTGGAGGATTTTGTTCAACACCACACAAGTTATGTAAGCAGTGGCTGCAGTGCTTTGCTCCATTTTACACTCTCAGGGGCTTATTCAACAGCATTTCAGTTAGAAGAGATAGACTATGTGTGGCAAGATCACAGAATCATGAAGGTTGGAAGAGACCTCTAAGATCATCAAGCCCAACCATACCTAGCACTGCCATGCCACTAAGGTTAAAACTGCCTCATGAGGGTGAAATTCTGCTTAGTGTTTTACATCTCTCCTCCTGATGGAGCTCAGCAAACAGGGCTGGGCTGGTGCACATGGAGCATACTTAGTCCTCAGTTCCCAGGACAGGCCAAAATCAGCTTTGCTATTCTCAGTGCTGATAAAACAATGGACTAATATCATAGAATCCTAGAATGGGCAGGTTGGAAGGGACCCTAAAGATCATCTAGTTCCAACCTCCCCACACTGAGCAGGGATGCCAATCACTAGCCCAGGTCACCCAGGGCTGCATCCAGCCTGGCCTTGAACACTGCCAGGGATGGAGCAGCCACAACCTCTCTGGGCAACCTGTGCCAGTGCCTAACCACTCTCTGGGGAAAGAACTTCCTTCTAATCTCCAATCTAAATTTCCCCTCCTTCAGCCTATAGCCATTCCCTTTGTCCTCACTTGAGACAAGCTGGCTGTCTGAATAACAATGGATTTGTCTAATTGTTGCAGATGTTCTCTAGGTAGAGGTTTTGGACAACACAGGAGATTTCTGAGCAGGTTCAGCTGCCAGAGGGCAATGGAGAGGCATCATTTGCCTGTTGTTCTTATAGAAGCAGAAAGGGCAATGCAAGTCTTTTGTAAATACATGAAACAGATAGGGGATGCTTTGTCCATAGTTCAAGGTAACAGTGAGAAAAGCACATGCATTTGCTGGAGAGGTTAAGCTAGAAATACACCCTGAACAGTTCAGGGAGTCTCATCCAAACCAGCTGAAAATGGCACTGCAAGGACCCAGGTAGTGAGAGATTGTTTTGTTTGAGAGATTCAGCTCTCCACAGGAGCATTACCTTGTGCAACACCAATGAGGGGATTTTTGAACAAGTATTGTGTCTGTGACTGTTTCTGACACATCAACCACACAGCCTTACAGGATACCTTTTCTACTGATAGATTAGCATGCTGCCATCTCACTTGACCTCCTCAAGAAACACCATTTCAGATGAAGGATTTAAAGCTGTTCAGCTTTAAATGTTGGATGTTAATGCCTATGCTGTTTTCAGCAGGTTGCCTGATGGCCAGCTTCCAGTTAAGCACAGGGGAAGCCCTGACCATCCTTCTTTCCTGCCTTCATCATATTGATTAGTGTTCCCATGACAAGGATAGATATGGTAGTGCTATCAAAAGGAAGGAGGTGAGGAAATTCCTAGGGTTTTTTGCCAGCTGTGAAGTCAATACAACCTAATAAATGCCCTTGAAATGAATGCCTTCTGGGAAAAAATCTGTGCTGCTGGTCAGAGAATGTGATGTACTTTGCCCTTATATTCTGATCTAAGCTGAAGGGTCATCTATTACTTTAAATTCCTTAAATACAGAGGCATGTGCATTAGTAGTTACACATGAGTTTTGTTGTATTTTTTCAAGGGGCTCATCAGCTTACTCGAATTTAAGCAGAAATGGTCTACCAAGGGCTCAGCCAGGACAGAACTCCCATACCCTGGAACACAACTAGGTAAATGTATAAAACATCCAATGGTCAAGGTGGCAATGCAACCTATTCCTACTCCACTGCACTGCTGATAAATGACACTACAGAATAAGCCCTAGTTTACTCTCCAAAACACTCTGTCCTTCAGATAGTCATCAATGCACAATGCTTGTGGTTTGACCAGAGACTTTCTACATGCTGAGCACTCAGGCCACCCTAAGGCAGTGCCAGGATGCAGTCAGATGCTGTAGGGTATCCCAGTATGTCAGGGGTTGGCAGGGCTCTAGAAAGATCATCTAGTGCAACCCCCCTGCCAGAGCAGGAGCACCTAGACCAGCTCACACAGCAATGTGTCCAGGCAGCTCTGCAATGGCTCCAGACAAGGAGACTCCACAGCCTCCTGGGCAGCCTGGGCCAGTGCTCTGGCACCCTCACTGCAAACAAGTTCCTCCTCGGGTTAATACTAAACCTGCTGTGCTCCAACTTGCTCCCATTCCCTCTTGTCCTACCATTGGATGCCATGGAGCAGAGCCTGGCTCTCTCCTCCTCACACTCACCCTTCACATATTTCTAAGCATTGCTGAGGTCTCCTCTCAGTCTCCTCTTGTCCAGGCTGAAGAGACCCAGCTCTCTCAGCCTGTCCTCCTAGGGCACATGCTCCACTCCTTTCAGGATCTTGCTGGCCCTGGGCTGGACTCTCTCCAGCAGCTCCCTNTCCAGATAGACTCTGCTCCACCAACCACAACTCTCTGGGCTCTGTCCTTCAGCCAGAGAAAAAGCCAGCTGAGGGAAGCCACCTGTCCTCATTTTGCTTCCCAAGTGTTCTGCCCACAAGCCACACAGTACTTCCTTCTATCAGAAAAGGCACCCTGGAGGTGAGGAGCCTCCTCTCAATGAAGAGGCACTCTTTAAACTGCTGGTGCCGCAGCAATTATGTCAGATTAGGAAACTTCACCAACTGCATCAAACCCTAAAAGCTTCCTCTAGGATGAAAAGTCATGCATTATGTATTTGAAAGGTATTAAACACTCTGGTTTGCATGATCAGATGAAAGCATCTTGGAGTAATCACAAATAATTGAGTGACACAAGCATTTGGTGTCTCCACTTAGAAAGTGTGTTGTTGTTATGCAAGAGGAAAATCAGAGCATGCTTGCAGATGCACATTTTCTTAGCTGCAGACAACACACATTTCAGACTTTCTATACACTGCTACTACAAATAGCTATGCTATTTTAAAATTATATAGAATATTAAATGAAAAATACTTTGCTTTCCAAATGTTTAAGAATGTAGAAGTTACTAGATTAGATTAGAAGTGTGATCCAGGTGGTCAAATACCCTGTCTTGCAAAAGACAAAGCAAGGTGCTCTAGGGGAAGCTCTAAAGGAGACCTAATCACAGAAAAATCTACTCTCATAAAGTTCTTATCTCCATAACTAATCACTAGAGACTGTATTAAACCCAAAAGCATGCTATTTCATCCCCCTACAACATTGTTTCAAGCATTAGCAGATGCTACCATTTGCTATTGGTATTCTTATCATCCAGTTCCCTCTGAATATTTTTAGGCTCTTGGTCTCTGACAGATCTCTGTACAGGCTTATCTGTGTATCTGATAAATTATTAGTCATTTTGGGACCTACCTCCACACTTCTGTGGGTCTATAAAAGACCATGGTGATAGCTATTGGCACTTGTGAGTTTAGGCTTTCACTCTGCTTTCAGGTCTCATTAGTTCACAGAATGACAGCATGATGGGGGTTGGAGGGGACCTCTGGAGATCACCCAGTGCAACCCCCCTGGCAGAGCAGGAGATCCTAGAGCAGCTTGCACAGGATGTGTCCAGCTGCCTTTGGAATCTCTCCAGAGATGGAGACTCCAGCAGCTCCCTGGGCAGCCTGGGCCAGTGCTCCAACACCCTCAAAGGGAAAAAGTTCCTCCTTATGTTTAGATGGAACTGCCTGTGTTCAAGTTTGTGCCTGATACCTCTTGTCCTGTCCCTGGGCACCACAGAACAAAGCCTGGCCCCATCCTCCTGACCCCCACCCACTAAGTATTGCTAAGCATTGATAAGATTCCCTCTCAGTCTTCTCTAGGCTAACCAGCCCCAGCTCTCTCAGCCTCTCCACGTAAGAGGAGCTCAAGCCTCCTAATCATTCTTGTAGCACAATAGGTGCTATAGGTGTTGTAAAACACCTATCTCCTGGAGAGAGGAAATTCTTACTACTGTAGAAATCCCACAAAGTTCACTACAGCTGAGGAGCCATACTTTTATTTTTATATCCAGGTACCTTTGGACCTTTGCTCATGAAGCTCTATCTAACTGTTTGGGAATGCTTAGCACTGCTTAGCAGTGTCAGGAAGGGCTGTGGGATTGGCTGTCACTGTATTTGGGGAGGACTGCACCAAATTCTGCATGGAATCACCAAGACAAAAAAGACTATTGTCGTACTTTTTAATGTCCAGTTCTGGAGCCCTCAACACAGAAAGGCCATGGAGCTGATGGAGCAGGTGCAGAGGAGGCCACGAGAATGCTCAGGGGCTGCAACACCTCTGCTCTGAGGACAGGCTGAGGGAGCTGGCATTGTTCAGCCTGGAGAAGAGAAGGCTTCAGGGGAACTACTAGTGACCTTCCAGGACCTAAAGGGAACTTGCAAGCAGGCTGCAGAGGGCCTGTTTGCAAAGGCCTGCAGTGAAAGGACAAGGGGCAATGGTTTTAAATTGAAGAGGAGTAGATTTAAATTGGACATTAGAAAGAAGTTGCTCCCCATGAGGGTGGTGGAACACTGGCCCAGGTTGCCCAGGGAGGTGGTTGAGTTCCCATCCCTGGAGGCATTGCAGGTGAGGCTTGCCAGGGCTCTGGGCAAGCTGCTCTAGTTGGGGATGTCCCTGGCCACTGCAGGGGGGTTGGACTAGATGAGCTCCAGAGGTCCCTTCCAACCCAAACCAGTCTAGGATTCTAGGATTCAAAGACAGAGATCATTTCAGTGGAGATATCCTGAGATATCCTTTACCTCCTGGGAAAAGAACTGTGTGGTTTATGCCTATGTTTTATCAGTTTCCACCAGAAGGAATGGTAGCTGAAGGCTGTGTTTCCCCTAAGGCTGCTGAGGAAGATTGTGTACAGCACTGCCATGAATGAAGGCTGCAAAACACTGAAGTTAAATCCAAGATAAATGGGTTTTTTTTTCCCCTTCATTTTTTTGGGGGGCAAATCAGCCATCATTCCAAAATTGGTTGAGACAGAACTACATGCATTTACTTTGGTTTTGCTCACAGAAAAAGAACTCAAGTCAATAACATATCCTATTTTTAAATACTGAATATTTTATTTATCGCTGAATCATATTTTTCTTTTCAAGCCCTTGAAAGAAAAGGAACCTAAATCACATAGAGATATCTGAGACAGAACAGATGGTGGCATCCTTCTACCTCATAACTGTTAGTAGATATTGTTGGTTTACCTCTTAAATGTTCTTCAGAATGGAGGGACTTTGGCTCATATTTCCTGGAATGTGTAGCTTCACAACCTTGCTCCAGAGCACCCTGGCATTATATTTTACTGTACTTTTAAATGGAACTATGCTCTATGAATGAACAATGGCTCCTTGGCACAATTAGCTCCTTTATGGAGTATCATTCTCGGAGACAATGCTCAGGAGTAGTTCAGGGATAAAACCAACCATCATTTTCCAAAGGCAGTATGGACAAAGCTTTGACAAATATGCATCATCTCCATTTTATATTTAGAACTCAAAAAAAAAAAGCACAAAAAAGTAATGATGTCTCAGGTCTGTAGATGCATCACATGGGACAGAGGAGAGAGAGATTTTTAAGTGCCTTGTTGGATGGATGTAGACAGAAATGGCCTCAAGTTGCACCAGGGGAGGTTCAGATTGGATGTTAGGAAGAATTTCTTCACCTACAAGAGGTCAAAAATCGTTCTGGGAACAGAGCTCACAGAATCCCAGCATGTTAGGGGTTGGAAGGGACCTCTGGAGATGCTCTAGTCCAACCCCCTGCCAGACAGAGCAAGAAGGAAGATGAGATGAAGAGCACTGCCCTGGCACTCTCTAATGCTATGAAAAATAACCAAGAACTATGCACAAAGCAGCAACATTTTCTGTATAGTGATCATGTGAAAGTCTGTCCAAGTGGTAAACTTTCAAGACAATGAGTCCACCAAATGTCCTATCCACTTTAACTAACATTATAGGTGACCCAAACATCATTTCATAGAATCCCAGCCTTGTGAGGGTTGGCAGGGAGCTTCCAGCTGCTCTAGGTGCAAGCCCTGTGCCTGCCCTGGGCAGGGACACCTGGCACTAGAGCAGCTTGCTCCCAGCCCCAGCCAGCCTGGCCTGCAACACTGCCAGGGCTGGGGCTGCCACCACCTCTCTGGCCAACCTGGCACAGTGGCTCAGCACCCTCCTGGCCAACAACTTCTGCCTCACAGCCAACCCAAATCTGCCCTCCTCAAGCTTGTGTCCATTCNCTGCAACACTGCCAGAGCTGGGGCTGCCACCACCTCTCTGGCCAACCTGGCACAGTGGCTCAGCACCCTCCTGGCCAACAACTTCTGCCTAACAGCCAACCTAAATCTGCCTTCCTCAGGCTTGTGTCCATTCCCCTAGTCCTAGCACTGCCTGACAGCCTAACAAGTCCTTCCCCAGCCCTCTTGGAGCCCTGCTGATTCTGGAAGGCCACAAGAAGTTCTCCTGGGAACCTTCTCTTCTCCAGACTGAATAATGCCAACTCTCTCATCCTGTGCTCATAGGAGAGGTGCTCCAGCCTCTGAGCATCCTCATGATGAGATTTTATTCAATATTCCCACACGGAGTTCTCTGTCTCCTGACAGCTAACTCTCCTCATCTGCAGACTCAAAGCAGAACACAGAAACCATTACTAAAACTTTCTCCCTGTGCAAAGTCCTGGAAGACCTCTCATGACGATCTTTAGCTAGTGATTCTTTCTCATTACACTAGAAAAATATCTAGGAATGTTGTTCAGGGCAAACAGAAAGTTGCTGCCTGCCTAAACTTTCCACAACAGCTACTGGATGCTTTGTTTCTTCTAAACAGTAATCTCAGATGAAAATTGAATATCTGTACCAAAGACAAGGAAGGATCTCTCTTCTGTGTATATGTAGCCAACAGTATCCCAGTATCCCAGTATGTCAAGGGTTGGCAGGGCCCTAGAAAGATCATCTAGTGCAACCCCCCTGCCAGAGCAGGAGCACCTAGAGCAGCTCACACAGCAATGTGTCCAGGCAGCTCTGCAATGGCTCCAGACAAGGAGACTCCACAGCCTCCTGGGCAGCCTGGGCCAGTGCTCTGGCACCTGAACTGCAAACAAGTTCCTCCTCAGCTTAATACTAAACCTGCTGTGATCCAACTTGCTCCCATTCCCTCTTGTCCTACCATTGGATGCCATGGAGCAGAGCCTGGCTCTCTCCTCCTCACACTCACCCTTCACATATTTCTAAGCATTGCTGAGGTCTCCTCTCAGTCTCCTCTTGTCCAGGCTGAAGAGACCCAGCTCTCTCAGCCTGTCCTCCTAGGGCACATGCTCCACTCCTTTCAGGATCTTGCTGGCCCTGTGCTGGACTCTCTCCAGCAGCTCCCTAGCCTTCTGGAGCTGAGGGGCCCAGAAGTGGACACAGGATTCCAGACACACAGTGTTAAGGGACTGGACTTTGCATGAACTCTGTCTATCTACTAGACACAGAACTGTCAGGATTAGGAAATCAAGTGCCTCATGGCTGGCTTTACAGCAGAATGTCTTGAGAATATTCAAATGTGAAGACTTCCAGCATTTCCAGAGCACCAGCTCCTCTTCTTAATCTTCCCTCCACACTGCTCTCCAGAACTATTCCCTAAACACAATCAACTCACTGTTGGTTCAAATATTTCCTCATCCTTTGTTGTGTATCTGTGAACTACCTCCATCCCCTAGCAGATAGCTGTTTATTCACCTGAACTAAGCAGGCATCATCTCTGAAACTGCAGACAAGTGGGTTTTTAATAGACTGCACCAGAGGGTGACTTGTGTCATGGAAGAAACAAGACAATAAGGGCTGTCTTGGAAAATTACAGGTGCTCTGGTTTCCTTAATGTTCTCTGACAAATCTAGGTACTTCAAGCTTTTAGGAAGCAAGAAGGAAGGGTTTCTTTTCTTGTTGTCCTTCTATTTAACACAGCCATTACTTACACACTTTAATCAGATTGTGAGCAGAACACAGTCATCACTGGAAGAAGAAAACATGTACACTTCAACCTCATAAGGAAAGAAGCTGTGATTCTTCAAAATAAGTGAAAAAGGCCACAGTTAAGAAAAAAAAAAGAGAGAAAGATGAATTGTGAACACATTGAAAAAGTGATTTCAACAAGCAGTCAGAACGTGGAGCCTCTGTGAAATATCCTTCACACAAGTGGATGCCACTGTAAAAGGAAAAGAGTATTGTTTACCAGAGCTGAAAAGCTAGGATAAAGAGAAGAAAAAGCCCCAGAGTAACTAAGCACACTGCTTCCCTGAAACACCTCACTGATGGCTAACTTGACACTTTACAGCTAAGTTATTTCTTACACTCTGTCATTTTAAACAGCATGGGAGGGCTAAGTCAAGAGAGGTCTTGGCATTGACTTTGAGGCATTCTGTGTGTTGGAGAGGTGTCCATGGCTTCAGTTTGCAACTAATGGGCTCTCATCTTCTGTCAGTGTGTGTGCAGCTTGAACATGAAGAGGAATAAGTGTGTCTATTCATGGGCAAAGAGCTTCTGTTAGTATTCAGCAGTGTAACTTCCAGTGTAGCACAGAAGCAATGAATAACATGGCTTAAGGATAGAATGTACTTAGCTTTGTTCTTCTTTTGGATGTCAAGAAAGTGGCTCTGGCTGGAATGACTGCTCTATCCTGGATAAAACATAAAGTAAGCAAACAGGGGGGAAAAAAAAGAGAGGAGAATATAAACAGTAGAAAAGAAGGTTGATAAGCACAAAGGTTGTGGCTTTGGTGGTGGTTGGAAAGAAAGGAATTACCAAGCCTCATTGACAAGACCAATATTGCAGAGGGGATAGCAGAGAAATGTCCAGCTTGGAAACATGGAAGTCTTGATGGAGACAGGCAGTCTTGGTAGGTCAGTACAATGTTATGCTCAAAGGGATAGAAGGTGATGTGTTCTGGAGGAAGCTGCTTGCAGACTGCTTGCATTCTGTGTGTAGGACACCTCTTTCTAAAGCATCATTGCAGCAGAACAGCTCTTAAGCAAAACATATGGTGCAAACAATTCCCTTCAAGAGACTGTTTGTAAAGTAGTTTTGAGCTTTGGGACCAATTTCTGCATCATGCCACATTAGTTTGCCTGTGTCTTTTTGATGACTAGATTAGGAGATAGATGCTTTGCCTGCTGTGAGCTGCTCTGCTATACCTCACTCAACTACAACTGCTAGCTTTCTAGAGAAGACACTTGCAAAATGTCATTTGTTCCTTTACTTCACAGCTAAAAAAGCCTTTTTCCCCATCATTGTTATCTATTCTTATTCTACTGTGGTGGAGAGGAAGATGTTTTCTGGGAAAAAAAGCAGGTGCTGTGTCAACAGTTGTATCAATGAGCTTGAGAACATCACTTTGACCCCATCCATACCTTCCACAGGATCAAGGAACCATGACCTTGGCAATCACCATGAAAACAATCACTTGACTGTTCTACTAGGGTCATTTTTCTGGTAAACTGATTGATTATGAAATCACTATCATGACTGGAAAGCACCATTTTAGGAACAGAGAGACATTCAAACTATGTATATACTGAAAATGCATGTCTGAAGTTATGATATATTAAGAAGATATTCATAATTAATCCATTTTTAGCTTGATTATGAGGAAAAAAAGATCATGTTGTGCTACTGTTGAATTCTGACCCTCTTGGTTTAACTCCTGAGGATCTCTGTATTGTCATTTTATCTTTTGTTAAGAAGCCTCACTGTAAACTGAAAGAAAACTAGATGCATTTGACCAATTAAAGTCTTTGTTTTGTAAAAGGTGGCCAGATATGTATTGAAATTGTTGCTTGTGCTGGGCCTTTGAAAGTAATTAGTCTGCTTTCATGTGAGAAAGACCTTACAGTTTTTTGAAGTGAAATTATTTGTACACATATATATGTACATTCAGTGTCAATCTAATGAATGATTTATTCCCATATTAGATTTAGGTTTGGTTTTTAAGTCACTAGTGTGAAACCAGACTTCCATCATTTTCCAGGCCCTAGAATGTCCATCTTTATGAAATAGGAATTTAACATTTACCATCCACTACATCAAATCTTAGACTTTATTGTATTTACCAATTCTATCACAAATGTTACTGGGCTTATATCTAATGAACATCTTGGCTCTTGGATGTCCAACTTACTGGCATGTTCTCAGCTACAAAAGCTACAACAATTCTTTGGTCATGGAATGGTCACAAGGCTCTGAAACATCAATTTAGGGTGCTTTAAGTTACACTTTAGTTGAATCACCATAACTGTCCTGGAAAATGTTATTGACCTAAAGGAAATACAGGGTAATGTGGCTTTGATTAGGTCAAGTTCCAGTCCTGGTTTGTGAGGAGCTTGTACATGTGTTGTCATTAAGGCTCAGAGCCCACAGATGGCAATTGACCTGCCCCCAGAATTTGATCCTATTTGTAAGATCAAAACCTTAATCAGTGCCATGAAACCTGTGCAAAATTGGAATTACTGTAGTAGGAGATTAGAAAGATATGAAGCTGAATATCTACTCAAAGGTAAGAGCACAGTTAAAACTAAAACAAAGGCTATTTTTGTACTGCTTCCAACTTGGCAGGAGCTAGCAAGTACAAATCTCACAAGAACATCTCAGAAAGAGCTCCAGCCCCATTTTTAAACAGTGTTCTATTTAAAGAGTTGCTATTTTTTTAACAAGAGTAGAAGTGTAAAAGAGAGTTGCAATTAACTTCCTACTACACATAGATATATTTTATGCCAGTATGTGGGTTTATCATACCATTTTTAACTGCAAAATAAAATCCTTCTATATTTACAAACATATTCCATTTTTCAGGAAATGATAAACTTTCTTTCTAAGCAAATTTACTTACTAAAGTTTACTTACTAGAGAAAAAAAAATCTCTTTTCTATACAGTTTGTGTTATGACTAGCATTGCTTTATCCAAATTAAACCAGCCCTTCCAATGTCCTAGGGACCTAAGTATCCATCAAGTGCAAGTCATTTCCCTGTTGTGAAGTGATTGCAAGAGGGTCCTGTCAGGCCCTGGGGCAGCACTGGAGCTACCAGCTCAAAGTCTCATTGCTCAGCTACACATCAGTCTGCTCTGAGCTCATCCTGGGACTAGACTTCAGTCTCAAATGGAAACCTGAAGGAGTCTGTAGGCAAACAAACTTCAGATTAGGTATTTGAGGCCCCAAAGTGCTCCAGAAGCCCTCATCCAGAGAGGTGATTCNCTGTATTGAATATAAGAACAGGAGTTACATTGGTCTCAAGCTATTTTTTTTTTGCTAAGGTCCCATGATGCAACATTTCTTGTGCATCCCTTGAATCCCCACATCCATTCCTGTCACACACAGAGAGGTTTGGAAGAGGTTAAAAGAAATATGCTTGCTCTTAATCAACTGTTCAACTCTCTGTGGTTCTTCTCAGCTGCAGTGTGGCTGGACACCAGTTGTCAGTGCTTGCCAGAGCGAAAAGATCAACAGCAGTCTATTCTCCCAGGTGAGGAGTCACAGGACAAGAGGAAATGGCTTCAAGTTGTGCTAGGGGAGGTTGGATATTAGGAAGAATTTCTTTCCTGAGAGGATTCTCAGACATTATCCCAGGTTGCCCAGGGAGGTGGTGGAATCACCATCCCTGGAAGAGTCCAAAGAACATGTAGCTGTGGTGCTTGGGGCCAGGGGTTAGTGGTGAGCATGGTAGTGCTGGCTGGATGCTTGGACTCAGTGTTCTCAGAGGGCTTTTCCAACCACAATGATTCTGGGATTTTTGTGAGGTGATTCTGATTTCTAAAAACACAGTGGATGATAAGCCTTTTTTTTTTCCTAGTTTCTCTCTGTGAAACACTTGTGTTCTTTCACAGACTGCCCTCTGCTATTCCTAATTCTTTTCTAAAGCAGATGAAGACAGCAGAGTTCTCTAGCTCTGTGCTTCTTAGAATTACTTCTGCTTCTCAGAATGAGTTACTTGTCACAGAAGCCAGCAAGTAGCTCAAAAGGTCTATTTAAAGTTCTCTGGCACACATTCCCTCTTCATATACCTGTTAGCCACTCTTGACATTCCCCAGGATGGGATAGCAAGCAGATCACAGGCAAATCTAATTTTTTCTGGCAGCTCCTTCCTGTCTTTGGGAAAGAAGCTATCATTCATCATGGGGCCAGGAGCAAACATGTCAGACAAGGCAAATGTTGGTGTCTTCCATTATGTGACAGGTGCACAGCCCTTCAAAGTACACAAGTAGCTCTGCCAGCCCAATGCTCAGCCTGCAACAGACATGCAAGCATGCAGAAAAGCACAGGGTACACAACCTCCAGGTGCACACACGAGCATCTCACTGAACTCAACAACAAAATGGCCTTGTAGTTTATTAAGTAATCCAGTTCTTTCTTAGAGAAGCTGGGCATTTTCCCTTCTTCCTGCTACCTCCTAAGGAACTGATAATTCAAACCCGTGCTCAGGGTTTCACACGTCAACAGCTAGTGCCTTCATTAATATAAAAGGAAACAGAGAAATGAAATGACAACCTAAAGACTGTAGGCATATCTTAAAACAATGAAGTTGAGGCTTTGAATTGATGGATCTACAAAGTCCTCCATTCAGCAAGAAGGACACTTGTTGAAGCCTGGGTGCACACTATGCTGAATAACACAACGTCTCAAGAGGGGCTAGAATTTTTGAAGGGAGCTGCACTCAGCCCTCCACAAGGTCTTGTTGAGTGGGTAGCACAACCTGAAAGAAATCCTTCCCCTAGTTTTAATGCACTTGGAGCAGGGAGGTCTCACCTAACATGTCTCCCCATAACATTCTACTAGCCAAGTTAGAGAGCTATGGATTGGATGGGTGGACTGTTCAGTGGATAAGGAACTGGCTGGCTGGTCACATCCAGAGGGTAGTGGTTAATGGCTCCAAGTGCAGCTGGAGATCGGTGCCAAGTGGTGTCCCTCAGGGCTCTGTGCTGGGGCCTGGACTGTTTAATAGTTGTATAAACAATATGGCCAGCAGCNCACCTCTGCTCTGAGGACAGGCTGAGGGAGCTGGGATTGTTCAGCCTGGAGAAGAGAAGGCTTCAGGGGAACTACTAGTGACCTTCCAGGACCTAAAGGGAACTTCCAAGAAGGCTGCAGAGGGCCTGTTTGCAAAGGCCTGCAGTGAAAGGACAAGGGGCAATGGTTTGAAATTGGAGAAGAGTAGATTTAAAGTGGACATTAGAAAGAAGTTGCTCCCCACAAGGGTGGTGGAACACTGGCCCAGGTTGCCCAGGGAGGTGGTTGAGTTCCCATCCCTGGAGGCATTGCAGGTGAGGCTTGCCAGGGCTCTGGGCAAGCTGCTCTAGTTGGGGGTGTCCCTGGCCACTGCAGGGGGGTTGGACTAGATGAGCTCCAGAGGTCCCTTCCAACCCAAACCATTCTAGGATTCTAGGATTCTATGATGTCCTCAGTCCAAGGGGGGGTTCAGTAAACCTTTGCAGGTTCATTTCCCCTTAAAACACATGACAGAAAAAAGGTGATTTCTATCAGTGTTGTAGGAATATGGGTGAAATAAGGAGCTCCTTATCTGAATTGCCATTAGTAGTTGTTTTTTGTCAGCTAAAGAACATACCTTACTAGAGTGCTGGAACTATGTCTCCCTCCCACTGAGAACTGAGTATCACCCTCCTGACAACTGTTGTTGGCAAGCTGTAGTTTACAAGTCAAATTAATATTGCGATACTCTTAGAAGAGTTTCCAGCTTCTTTTAATGTTACTAAAAACCAGCTGGATATAAGCATAAGATCCATATGATCAGTAAATCCAGGATGAAAACAGCAGGAATAATAAGATTGTAAGGATAGTAACTGATGGTAAGGTTTCTACCATATTACAAGTTGTTCTGCCTCCATTGCAGTTATGAAAAGAGAGATCAGACTTGTCAGAATAATTGGAAATTCATTAAAATTACTCTGCCTTGTTAGATTACACCTTGCAGTTGCTTGTGGTGGGAGGAGAAAGAAGAAATCATTCAGCATTTTGTATGGTTTTCTTTACTTAGCAGAAAGTGCAACCTCTCTTCTTTCACAGTAAGGGAAACAAGTGTTCATCACCTGATTCAAAACAGAGTATTTCCAGGTTAATAGAATAAATTAAGTCTTTATTATCTGTGAATGAACATAATTCATCCACCTGTCAAACCTGGTAAGAGGAAGGAAATGTAAAAAAGCTCAGTTTATCAGATAGGGATGTGCTTTGCCATCTATGCTCTGCTGCTTTTGTGCAATCTGCTCTTGTAACATGATGTTACCCACAGGTTCATCAAACATCTGTTTTAATCACTCAGATCAAATCAATCTTTTTTTTCCCTGTAGCATTCTGAAACAGTGAGTGGCTTCAGAGCAGCCCTGAGGAA
>VWZO01006242.1:0-11743 GCA_013396975.1 Bucco capensis
CTGCGCTCGCTAGGCAGCCTAGCCGGAAGGCTGCTCCGCACCTGGGCGCGCCTGGCCGGGGGTCGCGGCAGGCAGAGAGCCGCCTCGGAGGACGATGAGGGTGGGTTCCGGGGAGAGAACGGCCCCGGTGGGGAGCAGCGGCGGAGGCGGCAGAGGCCCGAGGGGGCAGCGGCTGTNGCAGGGGCTGCGGAACCACGGCAACACCTGCTTCATGAACGCCGTGGTGCAGTGCCTGAGCAACACGGCCCCGCTGGCAGAAGTCCTGGCGCTTGGCCGGTACCGAGCCCGCGGGGCCCGCGCCGAGGTCACGCACCGGCTGGCAGCGCTGGTCCGAGCCCTCTGGACCCGCGACTACACCCCGCAGCTCTCCGCAGAGTTTAAGGTACGGAGCGGAACCGCCGGCCCCATCCTTGCCCTGCCCTGCTCGTCCCCGCGGCCACCCCAGCACCTACTGGTACCCATAGGCACCCACTGGTTCCCACTGGCATCCCCAGCACCCGCTAGCATCCCCAGCTCACAGGACCTGCCAGCATCCCCAGCACCCCCTGCTTACAGCACCCACCAGCACTTACAGCTCTCATCACCCACTCCCCTGCCTCATCCTCTCCATGGACCTCGTCCTCTTTGCTGTCCCCGGGTGCCCTGCTGTCCCCAGATTTTGTACCCCATCCCTGCTGCCATCACCCACCCTTGGTCAGGCTGCCATCACCTGAGCTCTGAGCACCCTTGGCTGGGTGAGCACCCAGCTCCAGCCACCCCATGGAGTCATATGGCTGAGTGGGATGCTGGCTGGGATGGTGTCCCAGGAGCCCAACTCAATGGCCTCAGGCCCCTGCGTGTGGGTCACATCCCTGCTGGGCACATGCCAGCATGCTGTGGGCTGGCCTGGGGACAGGGACATAGTGTCAGGCACAGGGCAGTGCTTTCAGCCTGGCATCACAGCTCCTATGCTCAGGGATGTGTGCCCATGGGTGACATTCCAGCAGGAACCTGCTGCTGCAATTAAACTGCTGCTGTGATTAAAGTTTGCCAAATGCACAGGGAGCTGGAAAGCCCCATCCTGGGTCAGGGTCTTGAGTGGGTAGGGAATAAGGTACCCACTGCTCTTCCCTGCCTGGACAGTGTACCACCCACCCCATGGGCACTGCCAGGGTGCAGTGGGTGCTCCTGAGGTGTTGCAAGAGGAGAGAAGATGGGGAGGATGCTGAGACACCATGAAGCTGCTGTCTTGGTCACATGTGCCAGTGTCCCCACTGTCCCCAGGGTGGCCACAGTGTCCCTGTAGAGGCAGGATGAGGTTTTTGTGGTGTATGCTAACAAACCAACCCTTCCTTAGTGCTGGGCAGCGTGGGCCAAGGCTCAGCAGCCTCCCACCCATCTCTTGCAGAACATTGTCTCCAAGCACAGCTCCCAGTTTCGGGGGAACGCGCAGCACGATGCCCTCGAGTTCCTGCTCTGGCTGCTGGATCGCATGCACGAGGACCTGGGTGCTGCCTCCCCTGCCCAGCAGACACACAACCCTCAGGAGGTGGGTGGCCACACACCCTGGTTTTGGGGGGGTGCCATGTCCACACCAGGTGTGGGACTGAAGAAGCCCAGATGAACTGGGAGGAGGGGGCTGGAGTTGTCCCCCCCACCCTGGGATGGAGATGTGGATGATATGGTTTGACCAGTGTGTGGGTCCTCAGGTTGGAGGGATCTGGGTGCTGTGGGGCTGGGCAGGGTGTGAGGATGAGGATGTTGGTAGGAGCCCATCTGGTTCTGGTGGGCACCCTAGTTCTTGGGGTTTCTTGCTCAGGAGGAGCTCCGTTTCCCCCCAGCCCTCCTCACCTCTAGCTAAGCTAAGCTCACCCTAATTAGAGCGCTGACAAAATGAGTAATTAAGTCTCCCTCCATCTGTGCCCATGGCATCACCCTGGCCCTGCCTGCTGGGGACTGCCTGTTGCAGCAGATGGGCTTGTGCAGCCAGCGTTTGCTGTCCCTGCTTTGGGTGTGATGCTCTGGCTTGGGGTTCTTGCTGCTGGTAAAGGTGCTGGGGGAACACCCCACAGCAGTGGGGCTGCACATCTGGATGGCTCAGCAGCCCCATGCTGGCACACTCACCCAGGAGGGCATGATGCCAGCCTGGGATGGGTTTAGCTCCCTGGTTCTGTGGTTAGTTCACTCCTGGCTGTGTTTGCCTTAAGCAGGAGTGAGCACAGGAACATGCACACCCACTCTAGGAGCTCGTCTGGATGTCCCTGCTGACTGCAGGGGGTTGGACCAGATGACATGTCCATTCCAACCCAAACCATTCAATGATTCTATGATCCTCATGCTGTGGAGACATCAAAGCTCAGTCTAGTTCACTGGGACATGTTCCCAACCTCTGAAAAATGGAATGTCACCTTGGTACCTCACTCACCCACTTGTCTCTTGCCCCAACAGCCTGGCAAGGATGGGAGCAGTGGTGCTGGCAGCAACTCACCAGCTGCCCAGCATCCACGTGGGCAGAGCTTCGTGCAGAGTCATTTCCAGGCACAGTACAGGTGAGCACAGAGGGATGGATCCTGCCCAGCTTTGCAGGATTTCACTCAGGCTTCTCTAGCATCACTTACTGTGGGCACCCTTGTTAGGTTTCAGAGTGAACAGACTGTTGGGCTGGACAGGCAGGTGAAGGCTGTGGTACCTTACCCTGGCAAACCCTGTGTGATGCTGGGGCCATCTGAGCCCTGTGGGATGTGGTACCCAGGGTGTGATACCTGGGATGTGGTACCCAGGATGCAGTACCCAGGATGTGGGGCATTGAAGCCCCAGGATGGGGACTCCAGGGGTGCTGTCCCCACACCAGTGACACCCTCTGGCCATGTCTCACAGGTCCTCCCTGACATGTCCTCACTGCCTGAAGCAGAGCAACACCTTTGACCCCTTCCTGTGCATCTCCCTGCCCATCCCGCTGCGGCAGACCAGGTGAGCCCAGCCCCTTGCCTCCCCAGCCACATGGTGAGAGGCAATCCCAGCAGGATTTGGGCTCCAACAAGAGTAATTTAGCTAATTTGGGGTAACTAATTAATGCAGGAGGTGTCAGCACCATTGGGATGGGTGATGACCACCACTGCAGTGACTGCATCCGATGGGTGTTTGCTACCCCAGAGTCAGAACTGCCACACTGGGACATGGAGCTCTCCATCATGGTCATGAGTGATGTCAGGTCTCAGCGTGGCACTGAGAGGTGTCCCTGTCCCCTCTCTGGTGTCCCCAGGGCTCTCAATGTCACGCTGGTGCTGCAGAGCGAGCGCCGGCGGTTCGTGCGGGTGGGACTGGCAGTGCCACTGCTGGGCACCGTGGCTGAGCTGCGGGAGATGGTGGCACGGGAGGGACACATCCCCCCAGAACAGGTAACGGGGGATGGATGTGGGTGACATGGAGTGGGGACAGGACCCCCCCCTCCTCTTGAGGGATGCTAAGGGTGCTGGGTGCTGTCCCACAGGTGATCCTGGCCGAGGTGTCCTCGCGGGGCTTCCTGCGCTCGCTGGGTGACACGGAGGAGCTGGGTGCTGCTGGGGAGGGGGCTCCCCTCTATGCCTTCCAGACACCCCCCGCCCGCCGCCCAGGTACCACTCCCCTATCTCCATTGGCTGTTGGCTGGCCACCTGCACAGCTGTGATTGGTTGGGTACCGGTGCCATGGTAGGCAGGAGCATCCCTGGGATTGGTGGGAGGTGGTGGTTCCCCTTGCTGTGATTGGTGGATGGGAGGTGTGCTGTGCTGTGGTTGGTGGGAGATTGTCCTCTCTGATGTGATTGGTGAGAGTCTTGGCACTCAGGTTGTGATTGGCAGGAAGCAATGCTCAGATCGGTGCTCTGCTGGGACTGGTTGGAAACAAGTATGCTCTGCTGTGATTGGTGGGAGCCTTGTTTTCCCTTCCCTCCCAGACCCATGATTGGCTGGAAACAAGTGTGCTCTTCTGTGATTGGTTGGAGGCAGGTGTGCTCTGCTGTGATTGGTTGGAGGCAAGTGTGCTCTGCTGTGATTGGTGACAGGTAGGCATGCTCTGCTGTGATTGTTGACAGGTAGGCATGCTCTGCTGTGATTGGTTGGAAACAGTTGTGCTCTGCTGTGCTGTTTGGAGGCTGGTGAGGCAGGGTTTGGGGCTTACCCTCCCTTACCCTGCCCAGGGTGTCCCCGCAGCCTGCCTGCCTCCCCCGGGACAGCCCAGCCCGAGGGCCAGCGCCCGCTGCCTGCCTCTGCCCGCTCCTCCGACTGCCTGCACCGCGGGGCCAGCAGCCGCATCCTGCTCCTGCTCTGCAACACGGCAGCCAACGGGCCCCACCTCACCAGGTACCACCTGCACCATGCCAGCACCATGCCCATCCTGCTCTCCATCCCTCCAGTAGGATGGCGTGTGGGCTGTCCCCTCCTCAGCCCACTGTCTCCTGCTGTCCCCAGGTTTGGGCCACCGCTGGTGCTGCAGGAGGAGCAGAGCATCTCCTGGGAGCAGCTCCAGCAGAGCATCCTGGGCCAGCTGCAGGCCCTGCTGCAGGGAGAGGTGTGGGAGCAGGTGAGCTGGGCAGAGACACCAGTGTCACCTCCTGGGGACACGCTCAGCTGGAGCTGCTGGCAGCTGCTGGTGCTGTGGCTGTGGGAGGATGGAGCCTAGGGTGGCCAATAGTGTCACCATAGGTGGTCACAGTCCCTGTGAATGGCTGTGGTGTTCCTGTGGGTGGTTGCATTGTCACTACAGGTGGCTTGTGTGACCATGGGTGGCCACAGCATCACTGTGGATAGCTGCAGTGCCACCCAGCTCCCACAGCAGAGTCACCCCAGCACCCACCTGCCACCATCCCCTTGTCCTCAAGCTTCCCCTTTGACCCCAGCCACACCACAGCCAGCAGGATTGCTCATGCCTCAGTCCCACATCCCCTTCTCCACTGGTGTGGCATGGGGAACAAAGAAATCTGACTTTGGAGCTGTTGTCCTGTCTCACCAAGTGTGGGTGCTGCTGGAGGGCAGGGAGAGCTCTGCCCCACCAGCCCCATAGCCCCTGTCTGCTTGCAGGGCACAGGAGCACCCCTCTGCCGCATCCGCCTGGCTGGGGACACGGAGCCCTGTCCCTACCTGTCCCCACAGGACCCCCGTCCCCTCTGCCACCCTGCTGTCGACAGGTAAGGGCACTGCAGGGGTAGCACTGTCCCCAGGATGTCCCCTCCTTCCCTGTTGGAGGCCAGTGGTGTCAGCATGGATGGTCACAGTGTCCCTGTGGGTGTCTGTGCTGCCCCTGTGCATGGTTGTGTGGGTGCCATGGGTGGCCACAGTGCTCACCACCCTGCTCCCCGGGCACTGGATCCCCAAGCCCCTTGTCCCCACTGTGGATGCTGAATGGAGAGCTGGTGGCCATCCACACCTGCCACCACAGACTGGCAATGAGGTGGCTTCATGGAGACAGGAAGTTTTGGGGGGGACATCTCACCTTGTCCTGCCCACCCCTCCAGAGCCCTGCAGCTGAGCAGGGCAGGTGGCCCTCCTCACGTGAAGCTGGTGGCAGAGTGGGACCTGAACACCAAAGAGCGGTGAGTCCCAGACACCCAGGGCTGGGTAAGGACACCCAGGTCCCTCTCCTTGATCTCCCTGATGTCATATCTCCCCTCCACGTGCAGCCTTTTCGGCAGCATCCAGGAGGAGGTGGTGGAGGATGCTGAGAGCGTGCGGCTGCAGCAGCAAGCACACCAGCAGCAGTCCAGCTGCACGCTGGATGAGTGCTTCCAGCTCTACACCAAGGAGGAGCAGGTACCATGCACCCTGGGCAGTTGACACCCTGCTATCAGTGTTTGCAATGCCAGGGGTGGCTTTGGAGGTGGCCGTGAGGTGTTGGGGAGGGAGGTGGCCATAACATGTTGGTGTCCCCAGCTGTCCTCAGACGATGCCTGGCGCTGCCCACACTGCAAGGTGCCCCAGCAGGGTATGGTGAAGCTGAGCCTCTGGACATTGCCTGACATCCTCATCATCCACCTCAAGCGCTTTCGGCAGGTGGCTGAGCACCGACACAAACTCACCACGCTGGTGAGGTTCCCCCTGCGGGGCCTTGACATGGCTCCTCACGTGGCACAGCGAGGCCAGGCTGGTGGACAGCTGGTAGGACGCTGGGCACCCTGGCAGCCTCCCCTCTGCCTGTCCCCAAGCTGCCCCCGAGACTACCTCTACGACCTGTATGCTGTCTGCAACCACCATGGCAGCATGCAGGGAGGGCACTACACTGGTGAGTGGGGGAGGCTGGGCTGGGGGGGCACAGCAAGGTTGTGCTATGGGGCAAGGAGTTGAGTAGGTTTGGGGAGGCATGGCAGAAGTGTGTAGGGGGCACAATATGGGGTTTTGGGAGGTTTACTGCACAGAGTGTGCTGTGGGCATGGTGTGGGGCTGGGGTTTGGGGGGTTCACCGCAAGGGTTGTGCTGTGAGGGGCACAATGTGGGGTTTAGGGGGCACAGCATGGGTTGTACCATGGAGCTTGGGAGCCCTGCAGGGGTGTTCTTGGGGGCACAGCATGAGGTTGGGGGGCACTGCAGTGGCTGTGCCATGGGGTAAGGTGTGAGGGGCACATCATGGGGCTAGGGGAGGATGTGCTATTGGGCACAATGTGGGTTTGGTGGGGGAACTTTGAAGATCTGCTGAGAGGGGGCACAGCATGGAGTTGGGGTGCTCACATGTCCCCCTCTTACCCCCTAGCCTACTGCTGCAATGCCCTGGATGGGCGCTGGTACAGCTATGATGACAGCAGGGTGGAAGGGGTGCAGGAGGCCGAGGTGAGCACCCGCAGCGCCTACATCCTCTTCTACCAGCGCCGCAACGCCATCAGGGGTGAGCCCCAAAACCTCCCTGCACCCCAACACCAGCACCCTGGCACTCCACGGGCAGGCCTGCCACATACGTGCACACACAGACACGCACAGGTACATGTAGAGCACTAGTGTATGTGTGTGCACATGGCATCACGTGCAGATGGACACACGTGCACCCCTTCGTATGAGCAGTAGAGTCAGCAGGGATGTACATGTGCACACAGGCATGCAGCTGGACACACATCCACATGTGGATGGAATGTGAGCATGCACACAGAGCACAGCTGCAACGCACATGGGCACACCTGCACATCTGTGCATGGACAGTATGGCAGGCAGACAGAGAGGATGCAGGCATGCACACATGTGCATGGACAGCACATCAGACGTGTATGTACGTACAGAGCACGCACACATGAACACACACACAGAGACAGTATGGCAGGCACGTACACATGCACACACAGACACGTGCTTGGGCTGCACAGCAGCTATGTACACACACACACACACAAAGCACAGCTGCACACATGCCATGCACACAGGTGTGCAGTGTTGTGCACACCCAGCACACTAAATGCTCACCCTTGCATGCAGGTACATGTATGGGTCCACATGTGCCTGTCACTGGAGCTGAGTGCACACACATGTGCATGGAGCTGCACCCTGTGGTGGCACAGCTGGCACATGTGGCACAGCAAGCACACACACTTGTGCGCCCACATGTATGTTCACATGCCCACCCCCACGTTCCTGTCACTAGTCACCACAGGCTGTGGTCACAGTGGGGAACCCCTGGCCCCACAGCTGGCCCAGCACCACTTCCCACTCTCCCCCAGGCTCAGCCACCTCGTCGCTGTCTGGCCACTGGCTAGCTCGCCTGGGTGGCAGCAGGTGCTACTCCATGGCCTCGTGTCCTTCAGCCACCCAACTGTCCCCACCTGGCACCCCTGATGCTACTGCTGCCCCGGAGAAAGGTGATGCTGAACCCCCTCCCCACCCAGCACCCCAAGATGGGACCCACAGCCTCTTGCTTATTATTATCACCTTTAACTGCAGGTGGCTTCGAGGCCAGACCCCTGGTGCGAGGTGTTCAGGCTCGTAGCCTCAGCGTCAAGCTCTCACCCACCCGCAGCCCCCCCAGAGCTGTACCCTCCCGGTGGTCCTTCTCCGGCAAGGAGCGGGCACGGCCAGGGGGTCCTGGGGAGCTGGTGGCTTACCTGGAGTCTGGGCGCAGACCCCGCTGCACCCGCCGCTCCCTGCTGCCGCTCGGCAGGGGTAGGGAGAGCAGCCCTGAGACCCCTCCGACCCCCAACCCTGTGCTAACCGACCCCCCGAAGCAGGGGCTGCTCACCCCTCGAGCCCCCCGCCAGCCCCTCCGCATGCCCGTGCTGCGGCGAGCTGCCAGCGCTGGGGCAGAGGGCTCCCTGCGCCTGCCCCCCAAAAGCCAGAGCAGCCCCAGGGGGACACGGGTGGAGGGGGATGTGGGGTTCCCCCCAACACAGCTGTCCCCTGCACCGGTGGCCATGGCACGGTCACAGAGCTCGGCCAGCCTGCCCCCGCATCCCAAGGGAGGTCTGCGGCGATCGGCATCGCTGGGACGGGGCACGGGCTGGAACCCCCAGCTCACCCGGGGACCCCCCGGGGCCACGCTGCAGCGGGGACGACAGCATATGCGCTCCCTGTGCCCCCCAGCAGTGCCTGAGTCCAGCTTCTGAGCCACAGCCAGGGGAATTGCAGCCTGAACTTGGGGATCCCAAGCTGGGGCCATCCCAAACCAGAGCCTCCTGAACGGGGGGCTCCCAAAGGGGGACTATTCCCGACTAGGGGTGTCTTAACCCAAGGGCTTCTGAATCATGGGATTCTAAACAAGGGTATCCCAAAGCAAGGGCAACCTGAAGCAGGAACATCCCAACCTGGGAGCATCCCAAACTGAGGAGGCATCCTGACCCAAACTGGAGGCATTGCGGTATGCTGAAACTGGGAGCAGCCCAAATGGCTCCCAACCCAGGGGGCATCCTGACCTGGGGAAATCCCCAAATGAGGGTATCCAAACCTAGAAGATCCCAAACAATGGGTATTTTGAAACAAAGGCTCCCAAACCAGGACATCTCCAAACTGCAGGCATTCAGGTATCCCAAAGCTGGGTCATACCAAATCAGAGGCTCCCAAACCAGGGGCTTCTGAACAGCCCCCAAATGAGGGCATCCCAAAGCAGGGTCATGCTGAACTAGGAATATCCCAACCTGGGAGCTCCCAAAACAGGACATCCCCAAACTGGAGGCATCCAGGTACCCCTGAAGCTGGGGCATCCCAAATTGGAGGCTCCCAAACTAGGGGCTCCTGAACTAGGGGCATCCCAAACTGGGAGCACCTTAACCCAGAGGCTCCCAAATCAGGGCATCCCAACCCAGGGGCATCCCAAACTGGGGACATCCTGAACTGAAACTAGGAGGATCCCAACCCAGGGATCATCCTGCACTGGGGCCACCAGCGTGTCACCTCTCCATGCCCCTAGCCATGGAGCAGATGGCAAGTGGAGCCTCCCTGGCTCCACCAGCTCCAAGGCAGCAGAGTATTTATTGTTCCAGGAGAGTTTTATTCAAGAGACGCTTTTTGTTTTCTAAAAGGCGACTATTTTGGGGGGTGGGGGGAGGTGGGGGTCACCTACACCAGGGGAAGGGGGGGTCCCCCACACCAGCTCTATGCAATACAAGATTCTCCAGCCAGCTTTTGTACGCGGGGGCTGCAGCCTCACCGCCGGCACTTTCTATTAAAGACACGACAAAGGAGCCTTTTGGTCAACATCTTCCTCAAGGAGCTGGATCATCAACCAGTTTGCTGATGACACCAAACTGGGAGCAGTGGCTGACACCCCAGCAGACTGTGCTGCCATTCAGTGAGACCTGGAATGGTTGGGAGTTGAGAGAGAGGAAGCTCATGAAGGTCAACAAGGGCAAGTGTAGAGTCCTGCACGTGGGGAGGAATAATCCCATGGAACAGGACAGGTTAGGGGTTGAACTGCTGGAAAGCAGCTCCATGGAGAAAGGAGCTGGGAGTGCTGGGGGACAAGTTCACCAGGAGCCAGCAATGTGCCTTTGTGGCCAAGAAGGCCAAGGGTCTCCTGGGGTGCATTAACAAGAGTGTGAGCAGCAGGTTGAGGGAGTTTCTTCTCGCCCAAATCCAGGCTAAGACCACTCCAAATCCATGCCAGGACCATCCCAAATATGGGCTGGGATGACCCAAATCCAAGCTGGGGATCATCCCAAGTCCAGGCTCAGACCACCCCAAATCTAGGCTATGATGATCCCACTCATGACTCTGTCCCATCCCACAAGACCGGGACTCCAACCTCAGTCCCTAACCCTACCCCACCACCATTTTTTCCACCCTTCATCCCCCTCCTCACATCCCAACCAATCCCTCCCAGGCAGGAACCAGAGGCCAGCAGGACCAGGCAGGTCACAGCAGGTGGCACGGGGATTTATTGATCAATTTGGGGTGCTGGTGCCCCCCAAGATGCCCACCTGGGGCAAGGGGCACAGGGCGAGCAGGACCGAGGTGGGGAGGGGGCAAAGCATGGCCATTACCCCCCTCCCACTGTGCACCAGGGTGGGGAATGGCTCCCATAAAACCAACCTCTTGATAGTTTATCTCTCTATATACAAATATATACCATATATATACCTCTCCTGATATATATATATCTCTTATCTCTCTGGAAAGGATAAAAGGGCAATTAGTCTTGGCATGCACAACCAAAGCCACCAACCCATGGGGACAGTGGGTGCCAAGGGACACACTCCCTCACCTGCTGACACCCCAGGGGGGGTCTCATCCTGCACCCCCCAGGTTATTGCTGCTCAGGTCCCATCCTGCTCCGGCACACAAGCAGAGGGGGAAGAAGCCAAAGGAATGACATCCCACCACAAAGCACCGGTCAGGTGGTTGTCACCTGCCCGGTGACACCCAGGGCATGGAGGTGGCATCACCCCGTGGGTGCTGCAGGGTTCAGGGAGGGGGGGTGTAGGGTGCTGGCACCCCAGTTGAAAGGCAAAGTCTGGATAAGGCGAAACAAAAATGACATAAAGAAGAGCAAGAGCCCCAAAGCGGGCACTTTGCCACCCAAGAGTGGCCCCGGTGCTGCCTGTCACTGCTGGTGGCCGCTGGTGGCCCTTGGGTGCCGCAAGGAGGAGCTTGGGGACAGGGACACTGTCATAGGGCTGTGCTCTCCGATTCCTCCTCTTCCTCCTGCCGAGGGGTTGGGCCTGGCCCCGAGAGTCTCTGCGGTGCCTCTGGTGCTTCCCGGCACAAGGTGACATCAGGAGGGATGTGGAGGGAGGGAACCTCAAACCGGAGCAGACCTGCAGAAGGGCAGAGCAATGGGGACACCTGTGCTAGTGCCACCACCAGGGATGTCACTGCCAGTCCCTGCTCTGTGCCACCTCATCCTAGCCTGTGCCACCACCTGTCCGTGACATGGACATTGTCACCTTCTTGGGATCATCACCACTTTCCTGAGGATGCTGCCACCTTCCTGGTGACAGGAGACATGGTTACATTCCCAGGGACACTGCCATATTCCTGAGTACATCATCACCTTCCTGCAGACATCATTATCTTCTCAAGGATGCTGCCACCTTCCTAGTGACAGTTCTACTTTTCCAGGGACACTGTCATCTTCCTGGAGACATAGCCAACTTCCCAAAGATGTTGTCACCTTCCCCAGGCTACACTGACACCTTCCAGGGGACAGTTCCACTTCGCCATGGACATTGTCACCTTCCTGAGTACATTGCCACCTTCCCAGGGATGTCACCACCTTCCCTGGGGCAGTTCCACCTTGCCAGGGACACTGCCACCTCCTCATGGCTGTTGTTGCTTTCCTGGGGATGTTGTCACCATCCTAGAGACACTTCCACCCTCCTGGG
>VWZO01006242.1:11763-135914 GCA_013396975.1 Bucco capensis
CCCCAGCACACCCTGGACCCCCTCGGACCCTCCCCCTCGGCATCCTCCAGCATCCCTCGGACTCCCTCCGGCACTCCCCAGACAACCCCCCCTCCGACCCGCTAGACCCTCCTCGGCACCTTCTCGGACCCCCCCAGCACCTCCTGACCCCACTCAGCACCCCTTGGAGCCTCCTCGGACCCCTCCGGCACCCCGCGACCCCCCCCAGCCCCGCTCCTACCTTTGCGAGGGGCGTGTGGGCTCTGCTCGGAGGGGGGGAGGGGGCCGGGGGAGGGGTCCTGGGACCTTATTAAAGTGCTAGGGGAGGAAATCAGGAGAGAGGTGAGGTGGAGAGTGGGGAAAAGAGAAAAGGAAACCAAACTGGGTCAGAAATAGAAATAAAGGGGGAAAGGAAAGGCAATCAAAATGGGAATAAAGGAGAAATTGAAGTAAAATAATCGTGATTAAAAAAAATCATGCAAACAATAAAATTTAAAAGGCAAAGAATTGACATGGAAATAAAATACACTTTAAAAAAAAATATAACCAAACAAGCAAAAAAGTAGAAGGATATTATAAAAGTAAATGAAAAAGTCTCCCACTGTCCTGGGATGTTGCTCCTGAGCTAGGGATGCTGAGCATCCTCTCCTCCCACTGGCCTGCTCCTGAGCATCCTCTCCTCCCTCTATCCCCAGGATCATTTTTCTCTCCCAGGGATGCTGAGCATCCTCTCCTCCCTCTATCTCCACGATCCTGCTCCTCTCCCAGGGATGCTGAGCATCCTCTCCTCCCTCTATTCCCAGGATCATTTTTCTCTCCCAGGGATGCTGAGCATCCTCTCCTCCCTCTATCTCCATGATCCTGCTCCTCTCCCCCCTCTATCTCCATGATCCTGCTCCTCTCCCAGGGATGCTGAGCATCCTCTCCTCCCTCTATCTCCACGATCCTGCTCCTCTCCCAGGGATGCTGAACATCCTCTCCTCCCTCTATCTCCACAATCCTGCTCCTCTCCCAGAGATGCTGAACATCCTTTACTCCCTCTATCTTCACAATCCTGCTCCTCTCCCAGGGATGCTGAGCATCCTCTCCTCCCTCTATCTCCACGATCCTGCTCCTCTCCCAGGGATGCTGAACATCCTTTACTCCCTCTATCTTCACAATCCTGCTCCTCTCCCAGGGATGCTGAGCATCCTCTACTCCCTCTATCCCCACAATCCTGCTCCTCTCCCAGGGATGCTGAGCACCCCCTCCTGCTGCCTTTGCTGCTGGTCCCACACACTGTGAGGGTGCCAGGCTGTGGGGACACAGGGGTACCCCTGGGCTTACCTTGTCCGCTCAGCTGCCGGAGGGAAGCCGAAGCTGGTGGGAGGTGGGGAAGGGGTTGCTGAGATGTCTGGAGACTGCTCAGGAATGGGGGAGTGGGGGGCTGCAGGGAGCTCGGTGGGAGGCCCCGGGGGCTGCAGGGCTGGGGGGGTGGAGGATGCTTTGCGCACCACCGACGTGCCTCGGCGAGCAACCCACGACGTGTCCATCACCCTCACCCCCATGCTGTAGGGACACAGACACAGCCTCTCAGCACCCAGCCAGCAGGACAAGACCATCAGCACCATGTCCTTGCTCCTTCAGGGTGCCTGGTCCCCCAAAATGCCTCTTCCATTGGGAAGCTGCTGGGAGTGAACCTCCACAGCAAGGATGGCTGTGCGGGACATGCTTGTGTCACCCACTACTGGCCACCTCTCCCTTCCCCAGTACCCTCCAAGCATCCTCCCAGCCCCTCTGCAGAGGATACAGTACCTTTGGATTTTCCTAAGGCTGCATGGGCAGAAAGACACAATTATTAGTGTAGAAACCCCTAAAACTCAACAGTGCTCAGGGTGCAGCACCCACTGCTCAGCAAAGGAGCCACCAGCTCAAGGAGCTTAGAGAGAGAGGGGACAGGAGGGGCAAGGTGGGGATCAGGCTAAGCTGGTGATGGGGAGAGCTTTTTGGAGATGAGGGGAACTCTGGGGAGGTTCATTCAAGATGGAGAGAGCCCTAGGGTTATATTTATGGAGATGAGGAGAGCCCTGAGGGTGAGTTTAGAGTCCTAGAATCCTAGAATGGTTTGGGTTGGAAGGGAGCTCTGGAGCTCATCTAGTCCAACCCCCCTGCAGTGGCCAGGGACATCCCCAACTAGAGCAGCTTGCCCAGAGCCCTGGCAAGCCTCACCTGCAATGCCTCCAGGGATGGCAACTCAACCACCTCCCTGGGCAACCTGGGCCAGTGTTCCACCACCCTCGTGGGGAGCAACTTCTTTCTAATGTCCAGTTTAAATCTACTCCTCTCCAATTTAAAACCATTGCCCCTTGTCCTTTCCCTCCAGGCCTTTGCAAACAGGCCCTCTGCAGCCTGCTTGGAAGTTCCCTTTAGGTCCTGGAAGGTCACTAGTAGTTCCCCTGAAGCCTTCTCTTCTCCAGGCTGAACAATCCCAGCTCCCTCAGCCTGTCCTCAGAGCAGAGGTGTTGCAGCCCCTGAGCATTCTCGTGGCCTCCTCTGCACCTGCTCCATCAGCTCCATGGCCTTTCTGGATTGAGATGGGAAGAGCCTTGGGGACAGTTTTGGGCGATCGAGAGAGCCATGGGGACTGGAGGTGGGCAGAGTCTTGGTGGTGGTTTTGGAGCTGGGGAGAGCTCTAGGGACATATTTTTGCAGATGAGGAGCACCTAGGGGATGGGTTTGGACATGGCAAGAGCCTCGAGGAGATTTTTTTGCAGGTTGAGAAAACCCTGGGGACATATTCTGGAGCTAGAAAGAGCCTTGGGGACATTTTCTGAAGTTAAAGAGACCCACAGGCCAGCCCACTCCACTCTCCAGTGGGCTGGGGTCAGGTGTTGAGTCCTCTTGAGCTCGCCAAGAGCTCAGTACAGAGACCAAGGGTTCCTCACACTCTAGACTCACCCAACCTCCACCAGCTCAGTGCCATCCCTCATCCCAGAGAGCCACACAGCCCCTACCCATCCTTCTTGTAGAACTCCAGCATCATGTTGTCCGTGGCTACGCTGAGGGGCCGCCGGGCCTGCTCGTGCTGCCGGCGATCCGCGTGCTCCATGTCCGGAGAGGGCATGGAGCTGTAGTTGGCATTGTGGTTGACATGCATGGGGCTGCCATAGTTGCCTGTCACGTTGAACTCGATGTCTGGGGAGGTTTGGGAAGGAGAAAGGGTTGGATTGTTGGGTTGTGTGTCCTCAGGGAGGGGTGGGAGCATAGAATCATCCAATCTCCTGAGCTGGAAGGGATCCACAAGGATCATCGAGTCCAACTCTTGTCTCTGCACAGGATAATCCCCCAAAAATCACACCACGTGCCTGAAGGCCTTGTCCAAATTCTTGGTGCCATGACTATTTCCTGTTGCAGTGCTCCATCACCCTCTGGGTGAAGAACCTTCTCCTAATATCTAACCTAACCCTCTCCTAGCACAACCTCGTGCTCTTCCCTCAGCTCTTGAGGGAACAGAGAGAAAAGCTCAGCTCTTGTCCCTCTATTTCCCCTCATCAGGAAGCTGTAGACCACAATGAGCTCTCCCTGCAGGAATGCTTGGGGGGATGTCCTGGAGCACCTGGGTTGGGCTCACTGCTGTGATGAGTCTTGCCAGTTCTCTGCCTGAGCTCTCCCAAGCTAAGGCAAAAGGAGAGTGGCCAGCAAGAATAAACTTGGGAGCTCAGCACTCCCTCCCAAGGGAGAGTCAGGGAGGTCCCATAAAGCTCATCCCACCCCACCCTGGCCATGGGGACAAAGCCTACCTCCAGGGAAGAACCAGTCAGCGTGCTGGATGAGCGGCTCGATGATGCCCACGATCTGCAGCGAGACAGTCGTCATCATCTCTGTCATGTTCCTGCAAGGTGGTGGGCACAGCTTATTCCCAGTGAGATTGTGGCCCTAGACATCCCCCCCCCACCCCTTCCCCAGCAGCACACTTGCTTTCCACCTCACCCATCCGCCTGGGGCCAGAGGAGGTTGGGTCCCAGCACGATGGCCACGTTGCTGGGTGTCATTTTATTCAGGTCCTGGTACTCTGTCAGCTTGGCCAGGAATTTAATCAGGTACCTGGGAAGCAGAGCTGAGCTGTGTCAGGGTATCAGGATCCATTCCCTTTCCCAGCTCCCACCAGCCCCAGGCTCACCTGATGTTGTTGTAGTTGGCTTTGGGCAGCTTCTCACAGGCATTCCAGAGAGCCTGCAGCCGCTTCTCCTGCTCTGGGATGCTGCAGGAAGAGGGGTGAGAAGGTCATCTCCCATCCCCAACCCAGCTTAGGATTTTGGACCCCACCAGCCCTGCCCTCAGGAACTATGAGAGACTCTTGGGCTGCTGTCAACAACATATAAGTGATTTTACCCCCAAAATCTGGCCAGACTGAGAAGGAAACCTCTTGGCTGTAGGCTTGGGTGCTGCTCCTCCCCAAGCACTCCCAGGGCAGGTGGAGGCCATGGTCAAACACAGGCATCACTAAGGTGGTTCTCACCCCAAAAGGAGATGCTCTTCCTCCCACTCCACTCTGCCCAACATCTCCCATGATGGAGCAGACACACTGGTGCCACCTCAACCAGCCCAATCCTGCTGGGTTTTGGGGGTCCCATGATGCAGAGCACCCCAAACTTCTTCAGCCAGCTGTCCCCAAGGGACTGCACATCTGTCCAGATGTGGCACCCACGCCTGGCACCCAAAGGCTTGTCAAAAGCTGCCGGGAGAGCTCAGTCACCTTGACCAAGGTGCCCTGGATCCACCCTCACTGCCAGGACCCACAATGCTCAAGCATCATCACAGGAACCCTCCTGGCTCTCAGACCTTAGAGGAAACAACTCAAATGCTGTGAGTCATGCCAGAAACAACTCATGGGACCCTAGATGTCACCTCCTGTGTCACAGAGGAAGGGAGGAGATGTCCCAGACTCACTTGGAGGCTTGGATCCACTCCTCATACAGCTCAAAGGTCATGAGAGGCTCCGGCAGCTCTCGCAGGTAGGACTTCAGGGCTCCTGGGGCACACAAGGGACACAGGCCACTGCACACCAAGTGGTTTCACTCCTCAACATTTTGACTCACATCCCTCTCCTGCTCATCTCCACTCTACAGGTGGAGCCTGTAGCATCATCTTCTAACCCCCAGCAACCACCTTGTCCCTCCCAGCACCTCCCCAACTCCCTCCATCACCTTAACTCCACCAGACCTTCACCCAGCTCTCTCTCCATCACTCCTTTTTGCCTAGGATGCTCACACCTCCTTGCCCAACCCTGTGCCCACCAGAGAGCCCAGCCCAGCCATGGGAAAGCTGACTGGCTCTTGAACCCAATGAATGCTTCATAGCAGCCCTGTGGGTTCAGATGTGCTTGCAGAGCCACCTCCCCACCCTGGGCCAACCTCTACCTGCTATGGCATGTGGGTCAGCTGAGTACTCCTGCACATCCACCACGCAGCAGTCCAGGGCAGCCTTGAGCTTCTTCAGCTTGGAGGCTGAGGGAGCCACACGGAACAGACCCTTCCCAGAGGACATGGGGAGAGTGTTGGACAAGCTTTGGGGCTGGGGATATCCCTAAAGCCTCCTAGTTCCTGGAGGCACCCATGTCCATGACAGCCAAGCAAGGGTGGCAGGAGATGGGCCTCACCTCCTCCTGCATGCCACACTCCAGCAGCATCGTCACGCAAGCCTCCACGGGGAAGGCAATCTCCCGCCCGCTGACAGCCAGGTGCTCCTCCAAGGGCTTCCCAAAGGAGGGCTTCTCCATCCATGCCTCTGGAATGGGCAGAGGGGGTGACAGGAGGAGGGGAGGACACGGTGAGGGCAGTGCTAGGTCCAGTGTCCCCTCCCCAAAAGGTTCTTTGGGTTTGGGCGTTGCTCCGAGAGCAGGAGCCTGCACCTCTGGCCTGGAGGGCTCAGGAACCTGAGCTTTTTGGAGATGAAATCCAAACCAAATGTTTTCCAATCACACAATCATTAAGGTTGGAAGAGATCTCTAAGATCAGCAAGTCCAACCATCCCTATCACTCCCATGCCACTAATCCATGGCTCTGAGTAGAACATCTAAATGTTTCTTAACCCCCTGCAGGGATGGTGACTCCAGCACCTCCCTGGCCAGCCTGGGCCAAGATTTAACAACCCTTTCAGGGAAGAAATTCTTCCTTATATCTAATCTAAACCTCCCTTGGTGCAACTTGAAGCCATTTCCTCTCATCCTCCCCATGTTAACCCTGGAGATCTGACCTAACCCCAGCTCACTGCAACCTCCTGTCAGGGAGCTGTAGAGAGCAAGTCCTTGCATGGCTGCAGCATGACACAGAGCCCTTGCTGTCACACACAGGAGTGTCACACACAGCAGTGTCACACACAGCAGTGTCACACACAGCAGTGGGACAGTCCCCCTGGGCACTTACCCTGCTGGGCTTTGATCTGAGGCAGGACGTTCTGCAGAAGAGCTAAGGATTTCCGATGGTATTCTGCCTGCACCTCGATCAGCTGTGGGGAGAGGTGGCACTGCTGTCACCCCTGGGGCTGAGGGACAGGGACAGAGGAGTCCTATGGGCATGGGTGGCACTTACAGTTTGAAAATAGTTTGCATAGTCGACTTCTTTGGCCACAAAATTGTACATGTCAGCTGAGAGCTGGTCCTGTGGAGAGCAGAGAATTAGGGGTTGTTCCACTCACAGAATCCCTGAATCCCAGCATGCTGAGGGTTGGAAGAGACCTCTGGGCATCAAATAGTCCAACCCCTCTATTCCAGCAGGCTCACCCCCAGCAGCTTGCCCAGCATCACCTCCAGGTGCCTTTGGGATCTCTCCACACCAGGAGACTCCCCAAGCTCTCTGGGCAGCCTGGGCCAGGGCTCTGCATCCTCACACCAAACAAGTTGCTGATGGAACCTGCTGGCTTCCAGTGTGTGCCCATTGCCCCTTGGCCTGGCCCTGGGCACCATGAGCAGAGTGTGGCCCCAGCCTCTTGATTTCAGTATGGCAAATCTACTGGGGGCAGCTCCTGGCTCAGCTGGTTTGCTAGCAATTGCTGGGAGCAATGTGACGCTTTCAGACAGGACAAGTTTGGGACTGGATTTTAAAGGCTACGTGCTTGTCTCCCTGGAGAATAAAAAGCCAGGATTTGAGACACATAAACAGCTGCAGCTCCTGCCTAAAAGCTGCCCCAAGAGCTAGAGCACAGGAGCAATCCCCTGGGGTACCCTGCAGATCTCCACTCTGTTGGCTGCCTCCTCCATCTCCTCCCTGAGAGCATCAGCTTTGGCCCCCGAGGGCTGCAGGTTGCTGGCCAGACCCGAGGACTTTGCAGACTGCTGCCACCTGAGGAGAGAGGACAGAGCTGTCCCAGGGGGGACAGGGACCAGGGCATCCCAACTCACTAGGAGAGCAGCTCAAGGAACCCTCAGGGCCAAACCCACCACAGTCCCTAGGGCTGAGCACCACGGAGATGATCCCAACCCAGCCTGGGATGCAGGATTCACTCCCAACCCTACATATCTCCAGTCCTCAACACCATGGAGATGATCCCAACCCAGGCTGGGATACAGGATTCATTCCCAACCCTGAATATCCCGTCCTGAGCACCAAGATGATCCCAACCCAGGCTGGGATGCAGGATTCACTCCCAACCCTACATATCTCCAGTCCTCAACACCATGGAGATGATCCCAACCCAGGCTGGGATGCAGGATTCATTCCCAACCCTAAATATCCCCAGTCCCCACAATGGGGCTCTAACTAAGCAATTCTTGTCCCCAGGGAATGAACTTCCTCTAGGTGGGAGGAGAGAGGAGAAGGTGATGAGAGCCTGGACATGATGTTGGGGACTATGGATACCTCCCAGATGTCTCCCTGGGGCATTCCATGATGTTGTGTGGGGCTTGGCCAACTCAATGATCCTAAGCAAAAGCCAAAGCACAGCCCAACAGCTTCTGGGACACAGGATGATCCCACTTGGCTTCATGGCACATGGTGACATGGCCAAGACTTTCTGTCCCAAGGGAGCTGTGCTATTAGGACTCCAGAATGTGCCCAACCCATCACTAGGGAAGCTTTTATTTTGGATAGAGCAGCTTGGAAACCATTTCCTACCTTGTCCTAGAGGAGTCCATGTCCAGCACAAGCTTTGCCAAGTGCTTCCTCTGCTTCTGGATGTTTGGGATTTCCACCTGCAGCCACACAGAGGAAGGGGAGGAGGTGAAAATCCCTGGAGAAGTGACAGCTGCCTGTGTCACTGGAGTTTGGGCTGCTGCATGCTTGAGTGGCTAAGGATGTAGCTCCTTATTCAAACCTCATCAGGGACATGGCACAGCTTGTCCCTCCTCTGTGTCCCCACAGGGGATGTGTCACCCCCTGCCAGCCCCAACTGCATCCAGCCTGCATCCTGGAGAGAAGCATCCTCAAGTTGCCTTGCACTGTGGAGCTGGCTGGAAGCTTGGGAAGGGCTTGTGGGGATGGCAGTGCAAAGCCTTGTCCCCACACAGGCACTGTTTGCCAAGGGATGTGGCCAAACCAAGCTGTGCTCACCCAGCCCAGGAACACCAGCAGTGTGCTAAAGCTCTGGCTGGCTCTGCCAGGCAACAAAACAAAGCAGAAAGGTGGATAAAGGGAGGGAAAAAAAGGAGTGGGAGTAAAGTCGTTAGCAGGGGGGGAATGGAGGAAAAAATACCCATATGTTTTGGGTTGGAAAAGACCTTTCAAGGTCATCTAGTCCAGCCCCCTGCAGCCAGCAGGGACATCCCCAGCTAGAGCAGAGCTCTGAGCTGGAATAGTCCCAGGGATAGGACATCTCCCACTTCTCTGGGCATCCTGGGCCAGGCTCTCAGCACTCTCAGCTTGTTTTGTGCCAGTGCTCACCTCAGCCAGCACAAAGAGAGGCTCGATGACATCCCTCTCCAGCTGCAGCTCAAAGTGGATCAGCTCCTGAGCCAGCTTGTCCTCTGCCTCCCCACACAGGTGCAGCATCTTCCTGCAAGGGCAGCAGCACGGCTGGGCACCAGGGAGCTGGCTCTCCTGCACCCAAACCAATCCCCTGTGGGTGTCAGCAGTGGCAGGGAGATGCAGGGAGCCATGGGCATGCAGGGGGTCAGGCAAATCCCATCCTTTTAACTATGGCACCAGTTCTAGCCTCAATTGTATGGACTTCCTTAAGAGCTATAGAGAGATAGATCTCATAGTGGATACTGTAGGACTGAAGGACTCCAGCTCATCATAAGGAGAAGACTAAAGGGAATTCCTGGACTATCAAGATCATATCCCAGCCCCTCCAGCACCACGGTGACCCCTCCCTGTTATCCAGCATCATAGAGAAGGAGCTGCAGCAATTCCCAGCAGCAGCATCCCAATAGCATCCCTGCATCCCAGTAGCATCCCAGAAGCATTCCAGCAGCAAGCTGGTATCCCTGTATCCCAGTTGCATCTCACCATCCCAACAGCACCCTGGCAGCATCCCAGTATTATCCCTACACCTCAGACAAATCCTGGCCTCCCAGCATCCCAACAGTATCCTGGCAGCATCTTAGTAGTATCCCTGCATCCTAGCCACATCCTGGAATCCCAGCAGCATCCCAGAAGTCCAGATGCATCCCAGCAGCATCCCTGCACCCCAGCCACATCTTGGCAGCATCCCAGTATCCCAACAGCATCATGGCATCCTGGCTGCATCCAGTTGCATCCCTGCTATATCCTGGCCTCCTAGTAGCCCAACAGCATCCCAGCAGCACCCCTGTATCCCAATCACATCCTGGCTTCCCAGTTACCCAACAGCATCCTGGCAGCATCCCGCTTGCATCCCTGCTATATCCTGGCCTCCCAGTATCCCAACAGCATCCTAGAGCATCTCAGTAGCATCCTTGCACCCTAGCCACATCCTGGCTTCCCAGCAGCATCCCAGAAGTCCAGATGCATCCCAGCAGCATTCCTGTGCCCCAGCCACATTCTGGCTTCCCAGCATCCCAACAGCATCCTGGCAGCATCTCAGTAGCATCCCTGCATTCTAGCCACATCCTGGCTTCCCAGCATCCCAACAGCATCCTGGCAGCACCTCAGTAGCATCCCTGCATTCTAGCCACATCCTGGCTTCCCAGCATCCCAACAGCATCCTGGCAGCATCCCAGTTGCATCCCTCCACATTCTGGCTTCCCAGTATCCCAACAGCATCCAGCAGCATCTCAGTAGCATCCTTGCACCCTAGCCACATCCTGATTTCCCAGCAGCATCCCAGCAGCATCCCAGCAGCACCCCAGCTGTGGCAGATGCTCTGTTGCCCTTACCCCAGGAGGGAGTCCTCTCCCAGCACAGCTGAGCCTTCCATCAAGCACTGTGCCAGCGTCGTCAGCGGCAGCTTCTTCTGCAAGGAGAGACAGAGCTGCCATTGGCACCCCAGGCTCCCTGCAGCCCCCCCAGCACCTCCCCCAAAGCCTCACCGAGCGTTTGTCTGCATCCACCCCTTGCTGGCCCTGCAGACATGCTGTCAGCTTCTTGTGGGTGCTGTGGGTGACTTGCTTCACCAGCTCCAGGCGCTTCTCCACCTGTGGGGCAGTGGAGTCCATCACTGTGCTATCCTGCCTGCTCCTGTGCCCACCAGGCAGGGGCCTAAGGGACTTCTTGCCTCTCATAGAATCCTAGACTGGTTTGGGTTGGAAGGGACCTCTGGAGCTCATCTAGTCCAACCCCCCTGCAGTGGGCAGGGACATCCCCAACTAGAGCAGCTTGCCCAGAGCCCTGGCAAGCCTCACCTGCAATGCCTCCAGGGATGGCAACTCAACCACCTCCCTGGGCAACCTGGGCCAGTGTTCCACCACCCTCGTGGGGAGCAAATTCTTTCTAATATCCAGTTTAAATCTACTCTTCTCCAATTTAAAACCATTGCCCCTTGTCCTTTCCCTGCAGGCCTTTGCAAACAGGCCCTCTGCAGCCTGCTTGGAAGTTCCCTTTAGGTCCTGGAAGGTCACTAGAAGTTCCCCTGAAGCCTTCTCTTCTCCAGGCTGAACAATCCCAGCTCCCTCAGCCTGTCCTCAGAGCAGAGGTGTTCCAGCCCCTGAGCATTCTCGTGGCCTCCTCTGCACCTGCTCCAGCAGCTCCTTGTCCTTTCTGTATTGAGGGCTCCAGAGCTGGACCCAGTATTCCAGATACTCAATCAAAGCCATCGAACTGCTGCTCTGTTGCATGGAATAGCCCCAAGAGTCCAGCCCTGGGATGCCTTAAGCAGGAGAAGGTTTCACCAGGCTGAGGTTGCTCCATCTTAACCTCTCCAGAGCAGCCTCCAACACCCTGAGGTGACCAAATGGGGACAGGAGGTGTCTGTTGGGGACAGCCACAAGCCAAGCTGGTCAATACTAACTGACAACTGCTTTCTCTGCCTCTGTATGGCTTTCCAGGGCACCATCCCTGGGAGGATTTCAAAGATGTGGTGCTGAGGGCTCATGGTTTAGTGGTGACCTGGCAGTACTGGGTTCATGTTGCACTTGATCATCTTAAAGCACTTTTCCAAGCCAAAGGATTCTGTGATTCCAGGATCACAGGCTGGGCAGCTCATCCGTGCCTGAGTTACAAGGATTGTGAGGTGGAAACCTGCTGAATTGAGTGATGGATTCCTGAATCCATGCCCTTGGCTGGCACTTGCTTAGCTGGGATGTGCAGGAAGCTCTGCTCCTGGAGCACAAAGCTCCAGCCCAAGGGACTCAGACATCCCAGGAGACCACAGCCCTCTGAGCACCCCAGGGATGCTCCACAGCACCACAGGAGGCTTTTGGCTCAGGCTGTTTTGCTGAAGTCACCTAACCTATATCCACTTGGGGAAAAGCTCAACCTCTCAGCCCTGGGAAAAGTCCAAACCCCTCAGCCTTGGGGACTGTCCCCTGCTGCCACTTGGCTCATGCCCAGAGCAGGTTTTGCAGCAGGGAAGGGGATACAGGCACCTGCAATCTGGCTGCCTGTCTCAGGTTGCCATCCTGGCAGACACAAGCTTGGATCTAATTCCAGCTGACCTGAAAACCAAGCTGGGAAAGGGCTGGGAGGGCATCCAGGAGGAAGATGCTGTTGCTTCCCACGCTCCCAAGCCTCTCCTCCTCCTCCTCCTCCTCCCAGCCCTTCTGATCATCATGGCACACCATGGCATTGGCCTGCATGGAGCTGCCCCTGTGTCCAGCAGCCTGGCTCTGGCTCAGAGCAGCTGCAGAGCACCTCACCTGCAGCAGATCTTCACTCAAAACCTCTGTCTTCTCAGCCCTGCAAGAGAAAAGAAAACACAGAGTATTGGCACAGAGGGCAGGACTGGGGTTGCACCCCATGGCACCAGGCAGGGCTGGATGTGCTTTTCCATCAGGATGCAGCCAGGGATTTAAGGCTCTTTGGCCTCACCTGCTAAATGCACACAGGATGGAGCTTCTTCAGGGCTCATCAGACACCAATCTGGGGCCTTCCCCTCATCCCCTCCTTATTATTCCCTTCTACCCAGGCAAACAGGGATGCTGAATTCCCAGGGGGATGCTGAATTCCCAGGGGGATGCTGAACTCCCAGGAGGATGCAGGCAATGCTGCTCCAGCACACCCTCAGCACTGTGGATTGCAAGGACACAACCTGTCTGCACGACTCAGCCTCTTTGGTCTGAGCAGGCCAGCAGAATCTGCAGTGGCAGCTGCTGCCCAGGGCTTCACCAGAACCCTCCTGCTGCTCCTCAGAGCTTCATTTACTGCTCCAGAGCTCCTGTCATCCACTGCCTTTGCTAGCAAGGAGTGTTGGGGATGCAAAAGGAGACACAAACCCAGCCCATGCATGGCCTGGAGCATCCCTGCCTGCAGCCACTCCTCACCAGATCTGCTCAGGCTTCATTAAACCATCACACTCTGCATCATTTCTTCATTATCTTAGGGCTTTATTATAACTGTAGTGCATCAGCTCTCTTTGAAAGATGTTCTCCATCAAGATGTGCCTGGGCAGAGCTGTGATGAGCTAATTAGTCCCTGAAGAATCCCAGCATGGGATCTCTGGAAGCATCTAATCCAACCTCCCTGCTAAAGCAGGGGCACCCAGAGCAGTTTGCCCAGGATCATGTCCAGGTGAGGTTGGAATCTCTCCACACAAGGAGACTCCCCAAGCTCTCTGGGCAGCCTGGGCCAGGGCTCTGCATCCTCACAGCTAACAAGTTGCTGATGGAACCTGCTGGCTTCCAGTGTGTGCCCATTGCCCCTTGGCCTGGCCCTGGGCACCATAAACACAGTCTGGCTCCATCCTCTTGCCCTCATCCTTCAGCTCTTGCTCAGCATGGAGCAGCTCCCCTCTGGCTCTGCTCTGCTCCAGGCTCAGCAGCCCCAGGGCTCTCAGCCTTTCCTCCTGCCACACATGCTCCAATGCCCTCAGCATCTCCCTAGCCTCTGCTGGACTCTCTGCAGCAGTTCCTTGTCTCTCTTGGAGCCCAGAACTGGAGCCAGGACTCCAGCTGTGTCCTGACTAGAGTCAGAGTAGAGCAGAGGTGGAGGAGAACCTCCCTCAGCCTGCTGCTCACCCTTTTCTTAGCATCCCAGGAGATCATTTGCCTCCTTGGCCACAAGAGCACATTGCTGGCTTCTGGTGACCTTGTTATCCCCCAGCACTCTCAGGTCCTATTCCACAGAGCTAGAGCTGCTCAGGTTGTGCTCTCTGCAGATCTCCTTTGCTCTCATGTCTGGGCAGTGTGGCAAACACTGCAGAATTAGCTGAAGCAGGGAAGCAAGCAGGCAGCAGCACAGACACAAGGGCTGTCCTCACTTCCCCAGCCCAGCTCAGGCTATATTTATCCTCCTGAAGGAGGAGGAGGAGGTGGCAGGGATGTAGGCAAGCATCAGGCACACACACACACACCAGCACCCATCCCTGCTTGCTCTGCACCCCAGGAATTGTTTCCCAACCTCAACAATAAAAGGCTGGAGGAGAAAGCATTCAGCACTCAGAGATGCTCAGGAAGATTCTAGTGCCCCAGCAGCACTCTCCCTGCTCTCCAGGGAATTCCCCAGCAGGAATGGAGCAATATTATCCTGTTGCCTTTTCTGGGGGTGGGATGACAACATCTCTCTGAGGCTCCTGTCAAAGCATCTTCAGCAGGCTCAGAACTGTGTTTCCACTCAGCCCTGACACTTCAACAAAGCTCTGAGTGGTGCTTTCTTCTCCCTCCCCAGACTGTGCTCCAGCCACGATGGCTCTGGCTCCTTCTGCCTCCCCTAAGCTCTCTCCCCTTGGCTTCCCAGCCCTGGCAAGGACTGAATCCCCACGATTCAGGAGTTCCAGTTCCCAGTTTGCTCTCAAGCACTTAGTTCATTCCACAGAGGTGCTTCCAAACCCAGAGCCCTAGAGAAATCCCTTAACAGCATCCAGAGGAACCAGCCTGGATGTCACTGATGCTGGGAAACATGTCTCCCTGTTCCAGTTTGGCATCTTACTCCCATCCAAGGAACCCTCCAGCTCCCCCTGGCATTCCCCAGCCCCTCCAGACACACTCCAGCCCATCCCCAGCATCCCTCCCAGTCTATCCTAGCCCTTCCTGGAATGCCCCAAGTCTCCAGAGGCTGAGCATGTCCACACTGCCCCCTGAGAAGCCTCTTGCTTACACCTTCTGCCCAAAAGATCCCCTTCACCCCCATCCCTGGCCACCCCCTCACCTGGAAATATTCCATCATTATTTAGTTCTTGCCACTGCTTCCTCTGCTTGCTGTTTGCTCCAGCCTAAAGATAACCTCCCAGCAAGGGCAGGCAGAGGGAGGCACGAGAACAAAGCCAAGGCCATCCCAAGTGTTCCCTCCCACAGACAGCTCTGTCCTGCCATCCCACAGAGGGACAGTGCCCAGCTCCATCCCAGTCCTTCCAGTGCCAGTGCCCATGCCTGGCAGGTGGTACCCATGAGGAAAGTCAAGGTTCTCAAGCTCAGAGGTGATGGTGCTGAGGTTCAACCAGGCAGCTTGGATAAGGTGCTGAGCATCCATCATGTGTGTGCCAGAGGAAGGAGAAAGCTCCTCAGCTATCATCCCAGTGACTCCTGCAAGTGCTGGGCATCATGGTCCAGGCTGGGTGCTGGTGCAAGGACCACAGCTTCCAGCTTCTCAGCTCTCCTCAGCATCACATCCCTGCAGACACACAGCCTGGCAGCTCAGAGCCATCATCCAGCCGAGGCCAAAGCAAGCTGCAGAGTTTTCCCAGTGCCTCTTTAGCAGGAGAGAAGCAAAACATCCAATCTCTAGATCCTCCAATCACTGCTCCAATTCCCTGGGGAGATGACTCTGAGCTGCAGCAGCCAGCAGGATGCGGGGAGACGATCCTCATCCTGCCAGCACCTCCTCCAGCACATCCTGGCCTCATCCTGCCTCACAGGGTGATCCACAGGGATGATCCTGGTATCCCAAAGCCGTGGCTGAAGGCAGTGATGCAGAGCCAGCAGGCAGAGTGCCAAGGCTCAGCCTCCAGCAGCTTGCCTGCCTTGGGCTGAGCCAGGCTGGGCAGGTGGGATGGAATGGGGCGGGGAAGGATGCTCCAGCTTCCCTCCAGCCTTCTGCTCAGGAAGCAGTGCAAAACAGGGCATGGATCTGAAAGGTAGAAAAGCCTCTTTTCCTCATCTCCTGCCCCTTTCCTGGCTGTGAGCTCTCTGTGTCAGCATCCCTTCAGCACAGGATGCAGGGGCCTTTTGCTCCTGCAGCATCCCTGGCAGAGCCAAACTCCTCCTGGAGTCACATCCTGACCATGCTTTGGGCATGATTGGAGAAGGCTCTGCAAAGCTCAGGGCCCTGAGTGGCCATGGGGATGAAACCTTCAGCCTGCTCCTTGAATATTCCAGTTTGTCAGTGCTGCTGCCTCGTGAGGAGGATAAAAATATCCCTGGAGCTGTGGGGATGCTGCTGCCAGAACCATCTGAGGGGTACAACATCGCTCAGCAAAGCCAAAGTCCTGGGGCTGGTGAGCCCCCAGCACCCCAAAGTGCAGCCATTCCATTATTGTTACTTCTAGTATTCCTTCTCTCCTTTTATTATTCCCTATTTCCATCTATTAGTCCTTAACACCATTTACTATTCCTATTTACCATGAATTATTCTCATCTATTATTGCTTATTACCACTGACTATTCCTATTTTCAATGTATTATTCCTCCTTTCCATCTATTATTCCTCATTTCCTTGTATTAATCATTATTTACTTCTATTATTCCTTCTTTCCTTTCCTTACTCCCTATTTCCATCTATTATTCCTTAACACCATTTAGTATTCCTATTCACCATGAATTATTCTCATCTATTATTGCTTATTACCACTGACTATTCCTATTTTCAATGTATTATTCCTCCTTTCCATGTATTATTCCTCATTTCCATGTATTATTCCTCATTCCCATGTATTATTTCTCATTCCCATGTGTTATTCCTCATTTCCATGCATTATTCCTCATTCCCATGTGTTATTTCTCATTCCCATGTGTTATTCCTCATTTCCATGCATTATTTCTCATTTCCATATATTATTCCCTCTTTTCTTTTATTATTCCCTATTTCCATCCATTATTCCTGCTACCATTCATTATTCTTTATTTCCATGAATCATTCTTTATTTCCATCAATTATTCTTTATTTCCATGAATTATTCCTTATTTCCATCAATGATTCCCATCTCTTATTCCTTATTACTATTTATTATTCCTCATTCCTCATTGCCATCCATTATTCCTCATTACCATTTATTCTTCCTTATTTCCACTTATTATTCCCTCTTTCCTTTCATCATTCCCTCTTTCCTTTCATCATTCCCTCTTTCCTTATTCTCTCCTTCCATCCCTCATTCCCTATTCCCAGCTGGCTGGAGAAGGCTGCTCAGTGGGTAAGAAGGATAAAGCACCATGCCATGCTCAAGATAGGACTAACAGAGCCCAGCTGAGGAAGCAGATGGTCCTGAGCTCTTCCAAGGCTCCATCCCCTCATGCTAGTGCTAAGCCAAGTGGGAAGCATGTACCCCAGCCCTAGGAGGCAGGCAGTGCAGGCAGCTCTGCAGGCAGCAGAGGGAATGTACCCAGGGAGCCTCCCAGCTCCATCATGGATTGGCCTTGCAGTGAGCCCCTAAGAGGATTAGGGGTTTAGCTGCTCCAAGTGCCATGGCTCTTGTGGGTTGGTCACTNCCCCATGCTGCCACACCATTCCCACACCACACTCCTACAGCAGATTCCTGCAGCACATTCCCACACCATACTCTTGGACCACATTCCTGCCACCATATTCCTGCACCACGTTCCCACACCATGCTCCTGCACAGCATTCCTGCAGCATGCCTCCAAATCATGTTCCCACACCACACTCTGGCACTGCATTCCTGCTACCATCTTCCGGCACCAGATTCCTGCAGCATGCTCCCAAACAGCATTCCCGCATCGCATTCCTGCTGCCACCTTCCTGCATCACATTCCTGCACCATGCTCCTCCACTACATTCCCACATCACATTCCTGCACCATGCTCCTCCACTACATTCCCACATCACATTCCTGCACCATGGTTCTGCACTGTGCTCCCGCTCCACGTTCCCAAACTATCTTCCCGCATCCTGCTCCTGCACCATGCTCCCACATCACATTCCCACACCTTTTTCCTGTACTGCATTCCCATACCACATTCCCACACCATGTTCCTGTATTGCATTCCCACACCATGTTCCTGTGCTGCATTCCCGCATCATGTTCCTGTATTACATTCCCACACCATGTTCCTGTAAGCACATTCCCACATCATGTTCCTGTGCCATGTTCCCAAACCAGATTCCCACACTACATTCCTGTATTGCGTTCCCACACCACATTCCCACACCATGTTTCTGTATTGCATTCCCACATCACGTTCCTGTATTGCATTCCCNATTCTCTCCTTCCATCCCTCATTCCCTATTCCCAGCTGGCTGGAGAAGGCTGCTCAGTGGGTAAGAAGGATAAAGCACCATGCCATGCTCAAGAGAGGACTAACAGAGCCCAGCTGAGGAAGCAGATGGTCCTGAGCTCTTCCAAGGCTCCATCCCCTCATGCTAGTGCTAAGCCAAGTGGGAAGCATGTACCCCAGCCCTAGGAGGCAGGCAGTGCAGGCAGCTCTGCAGGCAGCAGAGGGAATGTACCCAGGGAGCCTCCCAGCTCCATCATGGATTGGCCTTGCAGTGAGCCCCTAAGAGGATTAGGGGTTTAGCTGCTCCAAGTGCCATGGCTCTTGTGGGTTGGTCACTGTGGGGAGCCTGCCATGGACTCCACTCCTTGGGGATGTGGGAAGGAGGATGCCAGTGGAGCTGGACTCAGGGCCTTGGGTCACATCTTCCCTGCAGATCCCCAGTGTGTCAAACCTCCCCAGGGTATCCAAGAGCAGTCCTGGCCTGCTGCACATAGAAGCAAGCTGCAAGTTCTGTCCCCAAAACAGCTTCCTCCAGCCACTGTCCCACCAAAGGAGGCAAGCACCCTGCTTCCAGCACTCCCTCAGATCCCACACTGCATTCCCTGCACCAATCCCCACACCATGCTCCTGCACCATGTCCTTGCACCACATTCCTGTACCACATCACAGCCCCACACCATGCTCCTGTACCAAGCTCCTACACCATATTCCCACACCATGCTCCTGTACCAAGCTCCTACACCATATTCCCACACCATGCTCCTGCCCCATGCTGCCACACCATTCCCACACCACACTCCTACAGCAGATTCCTGCAGCACATTCCCACACCATACTCTTGGACCACATTCCTGCCACCATATTCCTGCACCACGTTCCCACACCATGCTCCTGCACAGCATTCCTGCAGCATGCCTCCAAATCATGTTCCCACACCACACTCTGGCACTGCATTCCTGCTACCATCTTCCGGCACCAGATTCCTGCAGCATGCTCCCAAACAGCATTCCCGCATCGCATTCCTGCTGCCACCTTCCTGCATCACATTCCTGCACCATGCTCCTCCACTACATTCCCACATCACATTCCTGCACCATGCTCCTCCACTACATTCCCACATCACATTCCTGCACCATGGTTCTGCACTGTGCTCCCGCTCCACGTTCCCAAACTATCTTCCCGCATCCTGCTCCTGCACCATGCTCCCACATCACATTCCCACACCTTTTTCCTGTACTGCATTCCCATACCACATTCCCACACCATGTTCCTGTATTGCATTCCCACACCATGTTCCTGTGCTGCATTCCCGCATCATGTTCCTGTATTACATTCCCACACCATGTTCCTGTAAGCACATTCCCACATCATGTTCCTGTGCCATGTTCCCAAACCAGATTCCCACACTACATTCCTGTATTGCGTTCCCACACCACATTCCCACACCATGTTTCTGTATTGCATTCCCACATCACGTTCCTGTATTGCATTCCCACACCATGTTCCTGTGTCATGTTCCCACACCACCTTCCTGTACGACATTCCCACCCCATATTCCTGTAGCACATTCCCACACCATGTTCCTGTAGCACATTCCCACACCACATTCCTGTATTGCATTCCCACACCATGTTCCTGTGCCATGTTCCCACACCGTGTCCCCACACCATGTTCTTGTACTGCATTCCCACCCCACATTCCCACCCCATGTTCCTGTACTATGTTCCCACTGCACATTCCCACACTGTGATCCCATACATCCCCACAGCCCAGCTGCCACCCCAGCCCTGCACCCACACACCAGAGCCACCAGCACCAACCACATCCGGAGCCACTCAGGTGACCTCTACAACCACACAGTGACCCCAGCACCATGGGGTGACCTCTACAACCATAAGATGACCCTTAACACCACCATGGGGTGACCCTCACTGCCATGAGGTGACCTCTACAACCATAAGATGACCCTTATCACTATGGGGTGACCCTCACTGCCATGAGGTGACCCTTACCACCATGGGGTGAACCTTAACACCATGGAGTGAACCTTAACACCACGGGGTGACCCCCACTACCACGAGGTGACCCCCACTGCCATGGGGCACAGGGTTAGGGACACACAGGGGATGCCAGCAGAAGGCCAAGCCCTAGGGGATGCCAAATCCAATGCCCCAGCTGTGCCAGTGCCAGTGTCAGTGCCAGTGCAGGTACCCAACACTGCACTAGGAAGGAAGAAATAAATCAATCCTCATCCAGTTGCAAAATCTCTGGGAATTACACAACAGGCACTGCCACAGCCTGGGCCTGGTTGTGTCTGGGGCATCCCTGTGGGCACAGCTCCTCCATCCACACTTTACCCAGCTGGGGCCATCCAGGGGTGCTGGGGGTAGGGGAGAGGGCAGGGGGTGTCTGGGAATGGGAAGGGGTATGGGGCAGGCAGGGAAGCTGGGGATGAAATGGGACAGGGAGTGTGCAGGGGACTAAACAGGGACTAACAGGCAGGCAGGGTGCAGGTAGTGGGGTACGTGGGGTGCAGGCAGGGAATGGGCAGGGAGGAGGTGTGGGCACTGGAGCAGTGGAGCAGGCAGGGATCAGCTACAATGCAGGCAGCAAGTCCAGGGGCATACAAGGAGCAAGGAGGTTGAGGGCTGGAAGCACAGGCAGTGGGGCAGGCAGGGGCAATAGGAAGAAGGCAGGGAGCAGGAGCAGTGGGGCTGGCAGGACATGGGGTTGGGGCTGTGGGGTAGGCAGAGTTCAGGCAGGATGCAGGGTCAGTGGGGCAGGAAGGATGCTAGCAAGGTGCTGGACTGGAGCAGTGGGGCAGGCAGGGAGCGGGTAGGATGCAGGCAGAGCGCAGGCAGGATGCAGGTAGGGTGCAGGATCGNGCGCAGGGAGGATGCGGGGAGGGTGCAGGATCGGGGCAGTGGGGCGAGCAGGGAGCGGGTAGGATGCAGGCAGGATGCAGGTAGGGTGCAGGATCGGGGCAGTGGGGCAGGCAGGGAGCGGGTAGGATGCAGGCAGGATGCAGGTAGGGTGCAGGATCGGGGCAGTGGGGCAGGCAGGGAGCGGGTAGGATGCAGGCGGGGAGCAGGCAGGATGCTAGCAGGATGAAGGCAGGGTGCGGGCTCGGGGCTGTAGGGCGGGCAGAACGCAGGCAGGGAGCAGGCAGGGNGCACCGCCCCGCACCGCCCCCGGCCGCGGCGGCCATGGGAAATGTAGTCCGGGAATGCCCGCTTCGGAGGGCTTTACCGGGAGGGGAGAGGGGGGCATAGAATTGGGCCTGAGCCCAGGTATCCCCCACTCCCGGCATCACCTGGCATCCTTTGGCATGGGCCCAGCATCCCTCTGGCACTCCCTAGCATCCCCACAGCGTCCAACTGCATCCCTTGACATGGCCTCAGCATCACCTGGCGTGGCCTCAGCATCCCTCTGGCACGGCCCAGCATTCCTTGGCATCCCTCAGCATCCCTTGACATGGCCTCAGCATCCCTCCGGCATCACCTCAGCATCCCTTGGCATGGCCCCAGTACCTTCCCAGGATCCCCTGGCAGCCCTTGGCATCCCCCCAGCATTCCCCCAACATCACCCCGACATGTCCCTAGCTGGCATCCCTTGGCACAGCCCCAGCATCCCTCCAGCACCCTCCAACATTCCTCAGCATCATCCCAAGCATTCCCCCAGCATTCCCTATCTCCATTCCCTGCAGTCCCAGGGATTTGGGGCACTCAGGGATGTGGCAGAATTAAACAGCATCTCACAGCTGGGCACCCCTGGATGAGCTGGAGCAGGAGGTGGCCTGCAGCCCCCGGGGAGTGTCTCTTCCTCCCCATATCAAGTTTCTTGCCAAACCTATGCCTGCAGGCAGCACCACCTCTCCCTGATCTCTTTCAAGCTCCTCATCCCAGGCAGCTCCCCAGGCTGTTTGTCTGGGGCTCTGACACATCCGGGCTTACAACATCAAGCCATTGCTAAGCAAACCCATAATAACCCCCCTGGAGCTGTTTAGAGAAGAGCAAAGATGCTCTCAGTTCAGATTAAGCACCGAGGAACGATGACAGGCATCCAAAGTGACTGAAACCCCCCTGAGACAGCCTGGAGGTGACAAAGCAAGAGGAATATCAGTGGGAACAGCATTGCTCGTGGTAACCTCAGGCTTGAGCTCAAATTCAGCCTGATTTCGTGCCACCACCTCCTGCAGCCCTACAGCACAGCTCCTTCTCCTGACTAGCACCCACTGTGGGGCTGCACCCACCTACCCTGCAAAATCAAGCCCCAGCCCAGTATCTCCTAGTCCAGGGGAGTTTGCAGCACCCCAGGGATAAGGTTTAGGTTGGTCAAGCCACAGGACAAGAGGTGATGGTTTTAAACTAAAAGAGAAAGATTTAGACTAGACAGAAGGAAGAAATTGTTTATGCTGAGGGTGGTAAGACACTGTTCCAGGTTGCCCAGAGAGGTGGGAGATATCCCATCCCTGGAACCATTCCAGGTCAGGTTGTTTGGGGCTCTGAGCAACCTGATCTAGTTGAGGATGTCCCTGCTGACTGCAGGAGGGTTGGATTAGATGACCTTAAAAGGTCTCTTCTAACCCAACCCATTCTGTGATGCTATGATAAAACCAGGAGGCACCAGACTCTGTGGTTTATTCCTAACCAAGTGTTAATAATTATTCAAGCACCAAGAAGTAATGAAGGAGCAAATTCCCAAGCAGCATGTCTCCAGTGCAATGCCATGCCATGCCCATCCCTCTCCTCCCTGTGTCTGCTTGGATTTGGCCACTGCTGCCTGGCACAATGCCATGTCCCCAAAGCCACATGGCTGGGGGGGAAAGGGGGGGCAGCTCTGCTCCACCTGCCATCTGCTTACCTGGCTCAGCATCTCCTGTCCTGCTGCATGGCATATGGCAACCAGAGCTGACCCTTTAGGGATCAGGAACAAGTGATGCTGCTGCTCAGGGCCATGCCAGTGGCTCCCGCAGAGGGATCAGATCTCAGCTCTCTCCTCTTCCACTCTGCAGGGATCCCTCCCTCTTGCCTTGCCTGTGGGGACACAGATGCCAAGGGTTAAATCCCCAGGGAGTGGAGAGCTGATACAGGAGGTGCAGATATGGCCAGAACCCCTTATCCCCAGCCGAAAGTCCTAAGGGTCAGTTATATGGGTATGCAGGGCACACTGACCCCCCTCCCACTGCCCTCCTTGGCCAGAGGGAAGGGGCAGAGAGCCCCCAGCCCAAAACCCAGGACCTGTTATCCACTAAACAAACACAGAGGATGGTGTTTGTCCTTCTGGCCAGAAAACCCCAGTGGAGGTGATCTCCATCCTCAGGGAATATGCCATCCCATCCAGAGGGAGATGGTGCCAGTGCCAGGTCACCAGCCTGGCTGCCATGGAGCATCTCTCCCAGATGTGCTCAGGAAGGTGTGAACATCACATTCAGTGCTATTTTTTCCCTCTGGAATGAACACATTTTAGTGAGGTTTGTAGATGTGGTAAATAAACACATGTGCAGAGCAAAGGATCAGCACACCCTGGCTAAGGATACAGCAAGGTGACAGAGGAAAGAGGAGTGGATTTTTTCCCTCCCTCTCCATAATTATTGCAGGAAAAACAAACAGCAGGATGAAGAGTTTCCAGGGCAGTGCAGCTGTTCTAAGAAATCCCATGGATTTTCCATCCTTTAAATGATTTTCATCTTACTCCCATGCCCATCCAGCTGACAGGGAAATGGGAGTGTGATAGGGCTTAGCTCATTTCCCATGTGGACAGTACAAGATTTGCTCTCTCCAGACATTTCTGGAGGGTACTTGGGCTCCTGGCATGTTCTTATTGGCAAGGCACAAAGCAAGCCACCCTGGAAAGCTTCATTATCTTGTTTAAAACTAGAGCCTTGTTTACCTGGAAGCAAGTTTCACTGGGAGCACAACTGGTGTAACTGGTCCCATTAGGAGCAAGGACACAGGATGACCAGCAGATTCCTTCCTGGAGTGATCCAGAGAAGAGAATCACTCCTTTTGTCTATAATCCAGACCTAGGACAAGCAGCACAAATCGATCCAGCCTTGCTCTCTAGGGAATTAGAGGGGCAGATTAGTGCTGTGTAATTAAGGAGGCAGGAGCTGTATGGGAAGTGCCTGGCACAGCTGTAAATCCTCTGCATTGGACAGGGGGCATGGGGAAGTGGGGGAAGGGTACAAATGAAGACTTCATAGGAAAGTGAGAGGTTGTGGCTGCCCCATCCCATCCCTGGCAGTGTTCAAGGCCAGGCTGGATGTGGCCCTGGGCAGCTTGGTCTAGTGATTGGCATCCCTGCCCATGGCAGGAGGGTTGGAACTAGATGATCTTTAAGGTCCCTTCCAACCTGGCCATAGTGGGTGGCCCAGCCAACACTTAGGTGAGGACTTAACAGCACAGGGATGATAAGTGAAGAGAATCTACTCCAACACTGTTCCTGCCTCACCTGAGACCAAAAAAATACATTTCTCTTACTGAAACAAATCAAACTGTGCCTTTCTCACACCCCAGGGCAGGTCTGGCTTGGCTAGTGGTGTCAAACTGGATTTTCTTGAGGGATTCCATAGTAAACCCAAGGAATGACACCCCAAGAGTGTGAAAAGAGCTTTAGCATGATGGTGTCATGGAGCTACATCCCAGAGAGAGAAGATGACAGAGATGACAAATGACCCTCACCCTATCATTATGGCCAGACTCTGACACACTGAGTACTGCTGCATTATTCAGAGCAACCAAAAATACTCCCAGCTTAGTCATTAGCTGGCCTGGGCTAGGCAGTGAGCAGCAGCCAGGGCTGCCTCAGCCCTGGGCTTGCAGAGGGGAAAGGGGGAAAGAGAGAGATTTCCATGGTTTGCAGCTATTTTGACACATCCTTTGTTCTGCATGCTGGAGGCCCAGGGCTGAGCAGGGCACCTCTGGAGGCTTTGGGCTGCTGGAGAGGGAAAATTGCATTAGGATAATATTAATTGCCTTAGTGTAAGTGTGGCAGCTTAGGCTAAGCCAGCAGAGCTGAGGCAAAGCATGAGATCAGGGGAACCCACAGGCTTTGCTTCATAACCAAGGTGAGATCTGAGCATCAGCCTTGAAAAATAGCTTCAGTGCAAAGGGTGTGAGGAGAGGACATGGAGCTGGGTGAGCTTCACAAAGCCCAGGCTGAAACCTCCTGTGGTGCAGCAGTTCCCATCAGTGCTGCCACAAAGGCTGCCTTTGAAAGCCTGTGGACCAGAGAACCTCCAGAGATGCTGTTTGACTTCTTCACTAGTGACTTTCCAGTACCTAAAAGGAACTTCCAAGCAGGCTGCAGAGGGCCTGTTTGCAAAGGCCTGGAGTGAAAGGACAAGGGGCAATGGTTTTAAATTGGAGAAGAGTAGATTTAGACTGGACATTAGAAAGAAGTTGCTCCCCACGAGGGTGGTGGAACACTGGCCCAGGTTGCCCAGGGAGGTGGTTGAGTTCCCATCCCTGGAGGCATTGCAGGTGAGGCTTGCCTGCTGGCCATTCCTCCTGCAGCTGGATGCCAGGAGTTATTCTGCTCCAGATGAGTGTAATGCCCTCTCTGGAAGGTCTCCTCCCAGTGCAGGGACTGTATGTATGGCTAGGCTTCACGAACGAAGCTCCAGGGAGGGCTCCATCCACGCTCCTCCTCAGTGCCTTTTCCAAGTGCTGATAAAAAGAGGCTAGCAGATAGCACCCTCAAGCCTGCACTAGGGATTTTTTTAGGTGAGACACAGCATGTGCAGAGCTGGNGGGCAATGAGTTTAATGCTCCCTCTGCTGTGGGCACAGTTATGGCACCAGGGGCCACAGGAGACCACAAGGGATTTTCAGACTGTGCCTGACTGCAGGGACTAGCATGACACTAAACCTCCTCCCTCTTCTCCTCCAGGAGAAATCCCATCCTGTGCTGAGGCCTGGCTTGTGAGCAGCTCACTGGGCCAAGGGCTGCAAGCACTCTTGACCAGAGGTGTGGTGGCTGAGCCAGTGCCAGATGTGCTCATGTGCAGCTAGACCCCTCCTGGCTCACTCCACTGGTAAACAAGGCAAGGACCAAATGAGCAATGACCTCACGGTGACATGGGAAGGCAATGGGCACAAACTAGAACTCAGGAGGTTCTATCTGAACAGGAGGAGAAACTTGTTTGCTGTGAAGGGGCTAGAGCCCCAGCCCAGGCTGCCCAGAGAGCTTGTGGAGTCTCCTTGTGTGGAGAGATCCCAAACATACACGGATGTGCTCCTGGGCAAGCTGATCCTGCTTTAGCAAGGGGGTTGGACTAGATGATCCCCAGAGATCTCTTCCAGCTCTCTCCATGCTAGAATTCCAGAATCCTATGGCACCCAAAGGGATCCCTGAGCAAACTGTGATTGCTGCTATCTCCCCAGCAGGGTATTTCCTAGCTTGCAGCACCCCATGTTAGCTCTTTCAGACCCTTGTTACAACACAGCAGGGCCAGGCATGCACTTGGCCAGGAGAAAAGAGTGTTTGTGTGTCACTGACCGCCCGGGGAGCAGCAAGGGGACACACAGGAGATGACCCTGGGGATGTGGGAAGGGCTGTGCCTATAAAGAGCAGGAGGGTGGGGAGAAGCAGCAGGTTTCCAGCTCCTCGCCACTCACTGCTCACTTCCCCTCTGGAAGGGGTATATATTCATTCTTTTCCCCTGCTGGGCAGCAGCACGGGTAAGGATGGATGCTGGAGCAGCCAGTGTGCTCCTCCTTCTCCTCCTCCTCCTCTCCATTCTGTGGTTCCTGGTGCAGAGAACTGAGAAGAGGAGAAGCCAGCTGCCTCCTGGACCAACTCCATGGCCCATTCTGGGCAACCTACAGCAAAAGGCAGTCCTACCCCTCTACAAGACCTATGAGAAGGTAAGATTGGAGCTGCCAGTGTCAGACCTGCTCCCAAGCCCCAGCAGGAGAGAAAACATCAATGTCCCATGTCAAAATTAAATGGCAGTCCTCTAGATGACTCTTTCTTTTCTCTTTTTCCTTCCCTCTTCTGTTCCTTTGCTAGAATTGCCTAAATTCCTGCTACTAGGAGCATAATACTGTTATGGAAGTCTTTCTCCTCCTGTAAGGGACCCATGGCAGTGACACTAACCCCTCTCTGAGCTAAAGCTCTGCTGCCATCTGAGCTGCTGTCTGGAGATCACAGAACCAGAGAATCACAGACTGGGTTGGGTTGGGAGAGATCTTTCAAAGTCATCTAGTCCAACCTCCCTGCAGCCAGCAGGGACATCCCCAACTAGAGCAGGTTGCTCACAGCCCCAACCAACCTCACCTGGAATGGTTCAGGGATGGGATATCTCCCACCTCTCTGGGCAAGCTGAGCCAGGCTCTCACCACTCTCAGTGTACAAAATGTTCTCCTTCTCTCTAGTCTAAATCTTCCTCTTTTAGTTTAGCACCACCACCCCTTGCCCTGTCCCAACAAGCCCTACTAAAAAGCCTGTCCCTATCTTTCTCACAGTCTCCTTTAGCTATTGAAAGGCTGCAAGAAGTTGTTCTCCAAACCCCCAATGTGGAGCTGGGATCAGGGACAGGACTGGGTTGGGAGCAGGCTGGTAACATTGGCTTTGAGGCAGCTATCTCTTCTCCCTGCCCAAGCCTTCAGCAGCAAAGTGGCCACAAGATTCAACCTACACATCAAGAAAAGGTTGAGGTGTGGGAGCCTCAATGGGCAGAGCTTTCCTGTCCTCCCCCAGCTCAGCAACACCTATGGCTCCATCTTCACTGTGTGGCTGGGGCTGACGCCCGTGGTGGTTCTCTGCGGCTACGAGGCAGTGAAGGATGCTCTGGTGGGGCACTCCGAGGAGTTTGGAGGGAGACCCAAAATACCTCTGCTGATCCAGCTCTCCAAAGACTATGGTAGGTGTCATAGAAATCATAGAATATATGTCAGGGGTTGGAAGGGCCCTAGAAAGATCATCTAGTGCAACCCCCCTGCCAGAGCAGGAGCACCTAGACCAGCTCACACAGCAATGTGTCCAGGCAGCTCTGCAATGGCTCCAGACAAGGAGACTCCACAGGCTCCTGGGCAGCCTGGGCCAGTGCTCTGGCACCTGAACTGCAAACAAGTTCCTCCTCAGCTTAATACTAAACCTCCTGTGCTCCAACTTGCTCCCATTGCCTCTTGTCCTACCATTGGATGCCATGGAGCAGAGCCTGGCTCTCTCCTCCTCACACTCACCCTTCCCATATTTCTAAGCATTGCTGAGGTCTCCTCTCAGTCTCCTCTTGTCCAGGCTGCAGAGACCCAGCTCTCTCAGCCTGTCCTCCTAGGGCACATGCTCCACTCCTTTCAGGATCTTGCTGGCCCTGTGCTGGACTCTCTCCAGCAGCTCCCTAGCCTTCTGGAGCTGAGGGGCCCACAACTGGACACAGCATTCCAGGGGAGGCCTCCCCAGGGCACAGGAGAGGGGAGAAGAACCTCTCTGGCTCTGCTGGCCACGCTCCTCTTAACACATCCCAGAGAGCTTCTGGACACTCTTGTTCTCCAAGTGAGTCTAAAGTCTTCAGCTGCAGCTGCTCACACTCAAGTCACAGGAGCCCAGAATCCTAGCATGAGTGGGAGTTGGAAGGGACCTTCTGGAGTTCAGGTAGTCTAACCCCCTCCCTGCTAAAGCAGGGTCACCAGAGCAAGATGCCCAGGACTGCATCCAAAGTCTAGTGAAGAAATCCAGACTCTAGTGAAGGACTCAACACTCAAGACCTCAAACACCTACCTCCCCACTGCTCTGCAGTCCCTCCAACTATTAAACCTCTTGTCCAAGGACAGTGTTAATCATACTTAGCCAGTTCCAGCTTTGTTCTGCCCTGCTGGGGAGGTCCTCAACCTTTCAAGGACGCTGTGCACACACCAGGGTCATTCCCTGGCTCATTGCCTGATTGTTCCTTGGGTGATTTCAGAGCAAGGTCACTCATTGCTGGGGAGGAGTGGTGGGGCAGGCAGGTGAGTGGTTTCCTCTGCCTCCCTCCAGGGTTTTCCTCCAACAATGAGAAGAAGTGGCGTGAGCTGCGGAGGTTCACCCTCACCACCCTGAGGGATTTTGGGATGGGCAAGAGCTCCATGTCACAGCGGGTGCAGGAGGAGGCCCAGCACCTGGTGGAACTGCTGGCAAAACTCAAAGGTGATGTTGGTCCTGTCCATCTTAGCCCCTGCTGGAGCTAGAGGACACACAGGACACTTGTGCTCCTCAGAACTGTTTGCAATGGTTGGTTAGTTGCAGATGATCCTTGTAGAGAAAGGGTTTGGACCTAGACTCATCCTACCCAGAGGCAGCTGCAGGGATATGGTATGCTCACGGCTTAAAGCCCAGGCTGGGAGCTCCTGCTTCTGAAGTGCTGCAGGAGGTGGCAATCGCTGAGAAGTATCTCATGCCAAAAGATCAGCAATAGCCAATTAAACTGCATGGCAAATTACTGCCCCAGTGACGTGGCAGTTAGCAGGGTGATGTCCTCCTCCCCAACAAACCTGAGCTGCTGCCAGTGCCACCAGTGATCTTCTGGGGCTTCCTGAAAAGAAGAGGAGATGCAGGCTCAGTTGTGTGCTGGCTCCTCTGCCTCCAATGTGCCGTGCTGGCAAGGGCTTGGATGCTGCAGGGAGATGTTCTGCAGCTCCCCAGATCCCCAGAGCAGGTCAGCAGCACCTGGAGATGCTTCTGTATTGCTCAGACCCAACCACTGGGAAGGAGTTTAGGAGCAGGGAAGTAGATGTAGGAGCCCAAAGGCTCAGGAGGGTACTTTGCTTTGGCTGTTAGACCTGGTAGATTCAATCACAGCTGACAGCTTAAAGGCTAGGGGCTCAGAGGGTGTTTTCAACCAGATAAATACTGACTTTTTGATGCCTTTCTTGCTTCTTGTGTGGCTGCAGGAAATGCCTTTGAGCCACTGACCACGTTCAGACATGCAGTTGCTAATGTGATCTGCTCTGTTGTCTTTGGGAGCCGTTACAGCTACAGTGACACAGCCTTCCTGCAGCTGCTGGATGCCATTGGGAACTACATCAGCTTCTTCCTCTCCCCCATAGCCAAGGTAGGTGTCCTTGTGCTCAGCACCTTCACATCTGATGCACTTGGATAGCTGAGGGATGCTCCTTGGCTTTGATGGGACAACATGGCTTTGAGGGAAGGTGCAGGAGGCTCCATCCAGCCACTTGAAGCCTCCTGTGCTTCCTCCATGCACAGGTCTACAACACCTTCCCCAGCATCATGCTCCACCTCCCAGGGCCACACCAGAAAATCTTGGCTGACTGTGAGAAGCTGAAGGACTACATCAGAGAAAGAATTGAGCTTCACAAGCAATCTCTGGATCCCAGCTGCCCCCGGGACTATATTGACTGTTTCCTTATGAAAGCAGAGAAGGTAGAGATGATGTAAAGTGGGATGGTAAGATCTGGCTACAGCCTGGAAAATCACCCAGACAATACTCAATCCCCTCCCCACCACATCCTTGCAGGAGAAGGACAGCCCAGACAACTTGTATAGCTATGAAGACTTGGTCATGTCAGTATTCAACCTCTTTGGTGCTGGGACAGTGACTACTAGCAATACTCTGGTCTTCTTCTTTGTGATGCTGGCAAAACATCCCCATATTCAAGGTAAGGGCAGCAAAATGTGACTGCTCCCTGTGCCTGAGGGTTTCATGGCATCCTTGGCAGTGTTGGGGCTGGGAGCAAGCTGCTCTAGTGCCAGGTGTCCCTGCCCATGGGATGGCACTAGAGGAGCTTGAGGGTCCCTTCCAGTCCTGCCAATCCTGTGATTCTGTGTACAGTAAAGGCACAGACAGAGAGTCCCAGTCCTGGAGGGTCCTGTGTGGGAGGAGACTCAAATCATCCTGTATGGATCATCCAAGGATGACAGACATTTAGACACAGCTTCACACAGGCCAGAGGGATCTGAGGACCTCCTCCCCTTTCTCAACCCCTGCCTGTGCAGATGGCCTAACCTAGGAGAGCTGATCTGGGGAGCATTGTGGACAAAAGACCTTATTTCTGCTCTCTACAAGGACTTCCCCTGGGTTGCTAGATCATTGTTTGCCTCTAGGAGAGGCATTCCTGAAATGAGAGGGGGGGGAGTGGTTTGTACAGCAAGCACAGCAGCTCCATCTCTGCCTTATCCTCAGCCAAGGTGCAAGAGGAGATTGATGCAGTGGTGGGCAGCAGCCGTGCTCCCTGCACAGAGGACAAGCTGCAGATGCCTTACACCAACGCAGTGATCCACGAGCTGCAGCGCTTCCACAAGACTCGCAACGAGAACTTCCCACGCATGACCACCCAGGATGTGCTCTTCAAGGGCTACACCATCCCCAAGGTAGACAATCAGAGAATCCNGCTCCATCAGCTCCATGGCCTTTCTGTGTTGAGGGCTCTGGGAGTCTCTGTGGCCCCAAAGGGAGGAGTGGTAGAGGAGTTGGAGGTTTGCCTTTGTCCCTGTGCTGTTTGCTCTTTCCCAATCCTCAGTGGGAGGGCATGGTGATAACCTTTTAGCTGAGGAGTAGAGGGAGGTCAATGCTGCTTCTAGCCATGCCCACACACTCATGTCTCTTGTCTGTCCTGGAGAACACTACTTTTTACCACAGAGATGTGGTGAAAGTAGCCTGAGTTTGTCCTGGTGTAGGGTCAAGGCAGCTCCCACCTCCTCAGCAGATTTGGGAGCAGCCATCAGTGCAGGTTTGACTGCAAGCATTTTGTACTGCAGCCAGCTTGAAGGGATACATCCAACCTTTGGACTTTGTGCAGCGAGAGGGATTTGAACACAAATCAATGGGAATAACTCAGCAACTTCTATTCCATGACCTGGGTAGAGACCAGCAGGATCATGGGGACAGAGGAGCTCCACATTAGTTGTCCCTGCCTGGCACAGAGCCATCTGGGTGGGCATCAGTGGGTGTACCCAGCCTCCCTGGATGCTTCTCACATCCTCAGCAGAACCCAATGTTGTGGTGCTGATGTCTCTCCTTCCTCCCCCTGCCTCTTCCCTTCTTCCACAGGGCACAGTTGTGATTCCAGTCATTTCTTCTGTGCATTCGGATCCAACCCAGTGGGAGAACCCCAAAAATATCGACCCAAGCCACTTCTTGGATGAGAAAGGAGAGTTCAGGAAGCGTGATGCCTTCATGGCTTTCTCAGCAGGTCAGTGCTCAGCCTTTCACCCTGCCTGCAGCAGCTCTGCTCCAGGGACGTGAAGATGGGTTGGCACTAGAGTTATACCTTTCATACAAGCTCTCTCTTGATCCCTTGATGTCTCTTTTCCCCTCTGAGTGCTGGCTGGAGCCATCAGCCCTCCCCCTGCTCTTGCTGCCCGCAGGGAAGCGGATATGCCCAGGAGAAGCACTGGCCCGCATGGAGCTCTTCCTCTTCCTCACCACGCTGCTGCAGAACTTCACCTTCCAGCTTGCTGTGGAGTACCAGGAGATGGATTTATTCTCCTTGTGGCTCCAGATAGAGAGGAAGGAAGTGCCATGCAAGTTCTTTGCTGTTCGGCGCCCGGTGGCTGCGTAAGCAGAGAGCAGCAGGAGAAGCAAGAGGTCTTCCAGGTGCCTTCATTGCTTCTGCAATCAGAGCAAGCCACATCACCATGAATGCTACAGCAGCAGTCACCAAGCAGGAGGGGAGCTTTGAGCTTCTCCTCAGAAAACTACCAGCCATCTCTGCCACCAGCTCCATGGGCAACCTGCTCCCAAATCCTTCCCTCCACATTCCAATGACGTGAGAAAGAAGGCACTGGGCTTTCTCCTCTTGTCCTGATCAGCTCTGATTAAGGCTCCAACTCCTTGTGGCAGGGCTGCCTGTGGCTTCCTGGGCTGAGCTGGGCACTCTCCTCTCATTTCTGTGAGATTCAGAATGTCTCTGCAATAAAAACTGCATCATAACTGGATGCTGGTGTTTGCAAGGACACTCGTGGTGCCTCTGAACCTAAGGGTGCTGATGCTCAGCTTCCCTGCTCTTCATGGGTAACAAGCTCCTAATACTTCTGCTTCCCTACTTTGTTCTCTCTCTGTAGCCTCCTGCACTCCATGAAGTCTGTGATGTTGCCCATCACCCTCACTCCCATCCCTGCATCCCACTGAAACTCTTTGGAACAACTCCTAGGCCATCAAAATGTTATAAAATGATGCTTGGGGGGAAATTATAACATCATTAAAGCTGAGAAAGATCTCTAAGATTATCAAATCCAACTGTCAGCCCAACACCTCCATGGCACTTAACTATGTCACTAAGTGCCATGTCATGGTTCTTCTGACCACTTCCAGGGTTGGTGACTCCCTTGGCATCTAGTTCTTCCCAGTGCAAACCTCCCAGATATGGGATCTCAGCTCCACATCCATTCCTGGGGTGTCTTTATCTTTCCCAAGTTTTTTGTGTGTCCCAGGATAGAGTAAGCCAGGAAAGCAATTTGTTTGAGCTGATTTGTCTCCTAGGCTTTAATCTTCACATGAATCTTACACATCTCAGGAATTTATTGCTTGCTTCCCAACATTAATCCTCAGGGCTGTGACCTGTTTGGAGTTTATATGGGGGTGTCAGGGTTGGTTTTGGTGGAGTGCTTGTAGGGGGAAGGGGGGAGCAGGGAGCCTGCCCTGGGAAGAGGGGGCTGTGCCCTCCTGGAGGGAGATGGGAGATGCTGGGGACTTCTCCTACCCTGGGATGGCAGTTTCTCAGTGGTGGGTGCTGCCATGCTAAAGGGCCAAGGTTATTTCCTAGATGTCACTGGGAGAGGAGTATTTCTGTGCATGGAGAGGGAAGTGCATCTCTGGGAGGGTTGCTCCCAGCTTTGATGGAATTAGACAAGCAAAAAGCACACTAAGACAGCTGTAGCTGGGTTTGGAGCTGGAGCTGGATTGGGTTTAAGCAACTCTTTGTGGTATTAGAGGCTTGAGGCAGGACACTCCTGCCCACAGTCACATCCAGGCTCCTTTCAGCAGCTGCTCTGGTTTGAGAGGAAAGTCTGTGAAACTCTCCATAGTGTGATGATTACTTTGGGTTTGTTTATTTGAACAAAATCTTCACCTGCCAAACCCTTTGGTGAAGCCAGACCTTGCTAAGAGGGACAAATAACAAGAGCTGACCCCTAAAGCATAATAACAAACAGGTCATAACAACAAAGTGTCCATGTACAACTTTGAGGAAGCCAGAAACCAATGCAGATGTGGGAGCTGGGCTGTTGTAGTCCAGATGTGCTGCTGAAGGGTTGTTCAGACAGGGGATGAGTGAGGATGGGAGGCTGGCAATGGCCTTATTGCAGCATCCCTGTGCTGTGGGATGGGGATTACACTTGTCTGAAGTGGCTTTGCCCAAGATGGACTTGATAGTTGGATGTGATGATCTTAGAGGTCTCTTCCAACCTTAGTGATTCCGAGTTTTCAGCAAGGATTTCACACTCAGCCACGCGAGGGCACTTGCTCACAAAAAATCAAGTGTTAAGCCCAACATAGCTCCAGTCAGGAGCCCTTTGGCACAACCCCCTGGAAAAGAAGCATCCAACAGAGGAAGCCTGACAGCCAAACCTCACGGCAAGGCTGATGCCTTCAGCTCCTGCTGAAGTGAGGAGGATTAGAGCATTTTCTGCCTATTTGCAGCTGATGAATCAGCATCTCCCTGCAGGTGTGGGTGCTTGGGCACTCACAAGATGCTCCAGCCACTGAGGAGATGTGAAAGTATCTACAAAAGCAGAGCTGCTGGACCAAGTCCTCCTGTGAGCGGTACAGTGAATGAAAAGCTGGGAGATGGGCATCAGAGATGCATTGGAAGGAACTTGACCTATGGAATGTTACACATGGTATGTGAAGACACTTATGAAGGTAACTATCAGGAGGTTGTTTTATATCTTAATTCCCTTCTGAATTAAATTGAGCTTTCTGGGTGCTTGGCCTCCAGGTGTGACAAGCTGGGGGGCTGTGGGTTATAAGGACAAGTGCTTGTATTCCAGCAGAGGACTGGTGCTTAATGCTGTGAAAACAAAAGCAAGGCAGTATTAAAGAGGCCACAGCAAAGAGAGAAATAAAAAGTAAATCAAGTTTTTATCTAGTATTGTATTTACCAGTAACAACTTTGGGTTGCTTGGCAAATGGCATGTTGACTCCAGGGAGGGTTGTAAGTGTTGGGTGTTAAGTTGGTGAACAAAGTGGAGATATATATATAAATACATAAAACATATATATATATTTATATAAATATATATAAATACTATCTTGAAATTGAGGTGAAAGCAAAACTGTCTGCAGGGAGCACTGATGTGGAAGGATGCTTTACTTCTTCGTGGTTGGATCACACACCCCATGAGGGTAGATCATGGACATCACTTAAGACAGCAGTGATTCTAATTCTATATTTTCTAAGGTTAAAAGAAATCAAAGAAAAAGAAGGAAAAAGTATGAAAAAGACCATTAAACAGCCAGGTATTTCCAGGCTGAACTTCTTGATGCATGCCAGGCTTGGTTCTGTGGTGCCTCCCTGCTGTGCTTTCTCAGGTGTCATGTAAGATTGAAACGAAATGTTAACTTGAATCCAGGAGAGCTTTGGGGGGAGCCACAAGAGGGATATCTGTGTCACTCATGGCACTAGCAGCCAGCTTAGCTCAGGTTGGACCCGAGCAACGATTTCTTTCGCCAGAAGGCTTGGGGCTGGCTGCAGTGGTGGAGTCACCATGCCTGGGGGGGGTTCAGAGAACGTATAGCTGTGGTGCTTAGGGACATGGCTGTGTGGCAGGTTGATGATTGGACTTGATCTTAGAGGTCTCCTCCAACCTTGGCGATTCTGTGACCGTGACAAGCTTGGTGCTCACCGAGGGGCCGCTCCTGCCCCTCACAGCGCGGGCTGGGGCGGGAGCAGCCCGTCGGCCTCACTCCGCCTCCCTCTGGCGTCAGTGGCGCGAGCAGCCACGTCTCGCTCTCCTGAGCACTAGTGCGCACGCGCGGCATGAGGGGCGCCCCATGCCGTGATTGGCCCGCGGCAGTGACGTCAGCGCGGCAGGCGGAAGTGAGGTGCTCCCGCCATGCTCCGGCAGGTGAGGCGTGAAGGGGGAGCGCGGCCTGGGCCTGGGGCAGTGCTAGCCGCGGGGGCAGGGGCGGCAGTGTCCGGGCAACGGTGGTGCTTCCTGCGGCCCGCGGGACTTCGTTGCCAGCGGAGGGTCTGATGTTTACTGTAACGTTCGCTGATGTGTGCGGGCAGAGAGCTGTTGGGGCTGGGCTGGGCTCGGGGAAGATCAGCGCTCCCAGCCCAGAAGCTAACCGTGTCCTGGGCTGCATCCCCAGCAGTGTGGCAGCAGGGCAGGGAGGGGACTGTGCCTCTGCTCTGCTCTGGACACATCTCCCCTGCAGGGCTGGGCCAGCTCTGGAGTGCTCAGCACAGCAGAAACATGGAGCTGGGAGAGCAGGGACAGAGGAGGACACAGCAATGATCTGAGGGTGGAAGCTCTCTGCTGTGAGGCCAGGCTGAGAGAGTTGGGGTTGTTCATCCTGGAGAAAAGAAGGCTCCAGGGAAACCTTGCAGCCTTTCAGTACTTAAAGGGACCTATGAGAAAGATGGGGACAAACTTTTCAGCAGGGCCTGCTGGCACAGGATAAGGGGTAGTGGTTCCTCTTCACTGTGAGGGTGGTGAGACACTGACCTGGGTTGCCTCGAGAGGGTGGGAGATGTCCCATCCCTGGAACCATTCCAGGTCAAGTTATCTGGTGCTCTGAGCAACCTGAGCTAGCTGAAGATGTCCCTGCTCACTGCAGAGAAGTTGGAACTAGATGATCTTTAATGTCACTTCCAAAACATCCTGAACTTGGAAACATTCTTTTTTTTCTGCTCTAACTGTGTCTGTTCCCTGCTTTAGGACAGCAGTGATGACATTGAAGATGTGTCTCTCTTTGATGCAGATGATGATATATCCAGGAGATCAAAAAAGTCAAAGATAAGGTCAGTGGCCAGAGGCTGAAGCATGAGGAAATGTGTGATGGCAAACACCTTTTTTATTTACCTGGAAGTAACAGAGTAATTTTTGGATAACTGAAAGAGCCACTTCGGGAAGCACAGTTAGAGTTTGTAGGTCTGTCCTTCCTGCTTCTGAGTGCCCTCACATTGAATATGTGTTTGTGTTCGTGTCTGTAAGGGATCTACACTGGTACAGGGACTCTGTGTAACAGGAGTTTCTCACTGTGTTGAGTGCTGGTTCTGGACTAGGCCCTTCTGCTCTTCCCCAGTCTTTGTTTTGGAGTAAGTTTGATGCTGCCCTGCTGTCTGCCATGTCTTAGTGTAGTTAGCCCAGCCACCTCCATCCTCATTCTGCCTGGCTCTGCACTGCACATTTCTGACCTGCAGAAGTCAGACAGAAGGGCAGGTTTGCAGTGCTGAGAAATGTGAGCTTTCCTACAGAGTTCCTTCTGTCAGAACCTTGGAAATTTACCCCATAAAAATTGTCTTATACTGAACAGGAGGTGAAACTCCCTGTCCTCTTCCACCCTGAGTTCTGTCTGCATCTGGGACATGGCTGTATATAGAATGTACCTTCCTCAGGAGGAGCTTCTAGTCAGTGTATTTCCCCATATTCTCAGCAGCTCTTGCACACTGGCTCCCTGTGAGGATGCTGATTGTTCTCCTGGGAGTTAGTGGGTGATGGTCTTGCCAATGTCATTTCTCTGCAGTGCTTCAGTCTTGGCTGAATGGGCTGTGACTGTGCTGTCCTTCATTTCAGGCATCCTGTGGCATCATTTTTCCACTTATTCTTCAGAGTCAGTGCAATAGTTGTCTATCTGCTGTGTGAGCTCTTAACTAGCAGCTTCATTGCCTGCATGGTGACCATTATCCTCCTGCTGTCCTGTGACTTCTGGGCTGTCAAGGTGAGTTCCTCTTAAGCTCTTTATTATCTTCATCTTTCTGTAGGAGAGTCATTGAGCAGTGATGCTCCTCTCACCAAAAAAAGTCATTTCTTTGTGCCTTTCCCACTGAAGTACCCTCAAGTACTGTGGTGTGGCAAAGCATTATGAGCAAGGAAAAATGAAATCATCAGTTTAATTGGGATATTATGTTTCATTCACCATTCCTCTCACTGAGGTACATCTGCCAGCAAAATAAGGATTCTTCTTCTCCAGGGTTACCAGGGAGAGGACAAGAGGAAATGGCCTCAAGTTGCCTCAGGGGAGGTGTAGATTAGATACAAGAAGGAATTTCTTCCCTAAAAGGGTTGTTAAGTCTTGGCCCATGCTGTTGGAGTCACCATCCCTGGAGGGGTTTGAGAAACATCTACTGTGGTCCTCAGGGCCATGGTTTAGTGGCATGGGGCTGCTAGGTAGATGGTTGGACTTGATGAGCTTAGAGGTCTCTTCCAACCTCCATGATTCTGTGAAATAATAACTAAATCTCTGTGTGCCTAACTTCTTTTGGCAATCCAACTTTTAAAGTAGCAGTGGCTTAGTTATCAGCTCTCTTTAGAATCACCAGAAATAAACCTCCTAGTAGTTTGGAATTGTACAGGGCATAGCAGGAAAGTGTTTGTTGTGGACATAGGAGCCTTGAAATGTTCTTCTTCCTAATGTGGGGCAAATGAGCACAGAACAGAAACAGCTGAGCTTTGGCAAATGGTTTCTTTTAGCAGTAGATCATAAATTAGCTGCTTACTTCTCCTCTGTTGCAGAATGTCACAGGGAGGCTGATGGTTGGCCTTCGCTGGTGGAACCAGGTGGATGATGATGGTAGAAGTCACTGGGTGTTTGAAGCCAGGAAGGTAGATTCCTTTCTTTCCAATGGTTTCATTTTTTTATGAACTCCCTGTTAATTAGTGGGCATGCTTGTGATAGTAAATAGCACAGAGCAAACATTTCCTTCCAGCCACAGCTCTGTGACCAGACACTTGTTTCATGTGGGCTGCTGAGTGAGCTTGCTGGGAGTTGAATGACATGAGAGATTGATCTGGCTTCACCTAAGTAACCTTCAAGTTCCAGTAAAGGTTTCCATGTCACATCAATAACCTACAAGTTTTCTGGTGTGAGTTTGGAACAGCTCCTGTAGCTTTTAGCTATATAGCATTTGTCATGGCTCTTGCTTTGCCTTTGTGCTCCTGAGGGCTGCTGCTGCCTCCAGCATCCCAGCTGTCAGCAAAGAAGTTTTTCCTTCTCTTCAAGTGGAATCTCCTGAGCTCTAGTTTGTGCCTGTTGCCCCTGAACTGTTTTTCCTGCTGAGCAGACTGTGTTCATCTCCATCTCCTTTCCATTTCTAGGTATCAACCCAAGGGAGGAAAACCTCATCAGAAGCAGAGTCCAGAATTTTCTGGTTGGGTCTAATCACCTGTCCTGTGATCTGGGTGATATTTGCCTTCAGTGCTCTCTTTTCTTTCAAAGTGAAATGGCTGGTGAGTGGATCCCTCAGCTCACTAACCAATCCTGTGCCTTACAGGCAAAGGAGTGTAAAGGAATGACTTGATTTTTCCTGTCTCTCAGGCAGTGGTGGTGATGGGAGTGGTGCTTCAGGGAGCCAACCTTTATGGTTATATCAGGTGTAAAGTGGGCAGCAGAAAGAACTTGACAAGCATGGCAACCAGCTATCTGGGGAAGCAGTTCTTGAGGCAGGTAAGATGTCCAGACTGTTGGAAACCCTCCAGGCATGTTTGCTTCTGTTCCATCAGCTTAGATTGGACAAGCTGTTCCTTGGAGTTCTGCAGAAGGATTCTTCACACCTGATTTCCTTGTGCATTTGAGCCCCCTTAGTGAAGTCAGAGTCCCTCACTAATTATTGGCATCAAGTTGCCTTTGCAGCACACCCTGAGCTTGTGTTGTTTGCTGGCATGATGGACAAGTGCCAGAGGAGTTCCTGGACTATGGCTGGTGTGTTGGAAATGAGGAGTAAGTGGATGTGATGACAGAATGAAATGGGTTGTGATAAACTACTGCTCTTGGGTAACGCGTTGTTGAGTTACTGCTTTCATTGCACTGGTCTCTGGCCACAGAACCATGCATCTGGAGGGATGTTGCATTAGTTCTTGTCTTTCAGTGCCCAGCTCTTAGCCAAAAGGGGTTGTCACTGCCTTTTGTAGTCTTTCTCTCTTCCAACCAGCTCTTCTTAAGGTCCTTTGCTGCCCCAGTGCTGGATTTGCTTCCACCTAGAGCTTCCTGGAGCACAATTGTCCCCTGCTCCCAGCTCTTGTCTCTGTAGTGGCAGATAACTATGGGGACAGGAGATTTGGCTGTCAGAGGTTCACATATTTGCTGGGATTACTCTCATTAGTGTAATCAGCAGCTTAAACATAAACTTTCTTGGCAGTCTGTACTGAGATTGTTCTCTCCTGTAGCTGCTTTAGCTTCTGAGTGCTTTTATTGCAGCTGTGGTTAACCAGAGGCCCAGACTGGGCTCAATCTCTGGCAGAAAGGGATGTCTCACTCCTGAAATCCTGGCAGTGAGTCACATCATTCCCCTCTACTCCTCTAATTCTTGTCTTTGCCTTCTGCAGACTGTAGCTAAAGAAGAGCAAACTGCCTCCTGAGCATGGTAGAAGCCTCAAGCCAGGCTGGATTCACAGTAGTGGACAACAGAGAATGCTGCTGACTGAGATGTGGGAGCTGCATACATGAGGTGTGAATGAAAAGAAGTCAATAAATAGTGCAAGACTTCAGGTTAACAACTCCTGGCAACTTCTATTTTGATTTTTTTTCCCCACTAGCAGTTTGTGTTTCAGTCCTTTCTTTAGCTTGATTAATTAGAATTCATTTGCCTAGGTGGTTTTCCTACAGATTAAGGGCTTGTGGATAAATTAAAAGAGAAAATGGCTGGATTTCCTTCTTGAGTAAAACCATGCCCAAGCTGTTGTTAGTCAAGAACTCTCCCAGCTCCTCCAGCAGTTGGTGCCTCAGCTAGGTTTGGTTATGGACATTGCTGCATTTTCTTCTGGGAGGTCATTGCTGCTTCTGTTCCAGAGTTCAGGTAGTGCTCTTTTTGGCTCCCCATCTCTCCTCCTGTGATGTGAACAGTGCTGAGGTGGTGGCAGTGAAGAACACCTGAAGGAAATGGTGCTGTTGGCTTAATGGGAAGATGATTGAAGCCCTGTGGGAACTGCAGAAAGTGACTTTTAGTCATCTGAACCATTCCTAGAGGTCTCACTCACAACTGGGATTTATGGAAGTCCCTCTTTTACCTGCAGGCCTGTGTCTGTACAGAGAGTAAAGAGCACAGCCAGAGTGAAACCAGCTGAGGAAGAAGGTTGCAGGCACAGTTTCAGGGGCAGTGAAGCTGGGAGCAGTCATTGTGTGGCTGATGCTGTTCAAGGGATGTGCAGTAGCACATGCTTGTTGCTGTGAGCCTTTCTTTCTGGCCAGGGGAGTGGAGGCTGATGTGATCTGCAGTCTCCTCCCCAGGGGCTGGCACTGACAGGAGCTTTCATCTCTCAAATGCATGTGCTGTGCTCCCCATGGGCTGGGAAAAAGCCTCTTGTAGGAGCATGAAAAGGCTGCCAGTGTTCATCTGGGTGTAGAAAGTGGTGTGTTTGCTGTGAGGAGCTGTATGGAAGGGCTCAGTTCCTTGTTGTCCTGGAATTCTGTCCCAAGGCAGGTTGTGCTTTCCCAGCAGAGGATGTTGTCAATGTGGGGTCAGGTATTTTACATGCAGAACGTGGCTTCTTTTGGGGTACTGGGTGTTTGTACATTGTGGGATGGCATCAAACATGATTTCTCTCCCTCTCCTGTAGCAATACTTGGGAGCTCTGTTTGTTTTAACTCTTTGGATTGATATTTTTTTTTCCTTTTGTAAATATGTATTTATAAACTCTTGGAATTAAACAATGCTTTGTTTAACCAGACCAGTTAGCCTTTCCATGAGCTGTGCCTGAGCTCTGTTTGTACACTAATGTATTCCTCACAGGTTGTATGATGCTCCTCAGGGAGCTCTGCTCTTGGACACGTTTCCCTGTCTGAACACTTCCTCTGTAAGCTTGCTGGAGCTGTTAGCAGGCAGAGCTGAGGGAAAAAGCTGGGCTGGTGTGGCCAAAAGGTTCCTCCTGAGGGCACTCACTCCTTGGCCTAGCTCTGTCGCTCACTCCTGGTGTGGCCAAAAGGTTCCTCCTGAGGGCACTCACTCCTTTGCCCAGCTCTGTGGCTCACTCCTGGCAGTGCTGCCAGAAATGCTTGTGCCACCCTATAGCAGGAACTTCTTATTCCCATGGACATGATGATTTATTTCTAAGGAATCCCAGAATTGTGAAGGTTGGAAGAGACCTCGAAGATCAAGTCCAACCATCTACCTATCACCCCCATGCCACTAATCCATGGCACTGAGTAGCACATCTAGATGTTTCTTAACCCCCTGCAGGGATGGTGACTCCAGCACCTCCCTGGGCAGCCTGGGCCAAGACTCAACAACCCTTTCAGGGAAGAAATTCCTCCTTATATCCAATCTAAACCTTCCCTGGTGCAACTTGAAGCCATTTCCTCTCATCCTCTCACTGTTAACCCTGGAGAAGAGACCTACTCCCAGCTCACTGCAACCTCCAAACAGAGAGAAGGTCTCCCCTGAACCTCCTCTTCTCCAGATCAACCAAAGCCTTGAATGCAAGCAGGCCAACTGAAGCAAAGATGCTCCTGCAGCCAGGGGAGGGATGTGGAAGGGCAGTGCCTGGCCCCTAGGAGCCAGGAAATCCTCTTTGCTCCAGCCCAGCAAGTCCCCAGTTTGCTACTGGCACTTTGGCTCCTTCAGCCACGTGGTAGCCATTATGAACACAAGCTTGAGGAGGGGAGATTTAGGTTGGCTGTTAGGCAGAAGTTGTTGGCCAGGAGGGTGCTGAGCCACTGTGCCAGGTTGCCCAGAGAGGTGGTGGCAGCCCCAGCCCTGGCAGTGTTGCAGGCCAGGCTGGCTGGGGCTGGGAGCAAGCTGCTCTAGTGCCAGGTGTCCCTGCCCATGGCAGGCACAGGGGTTGGGACTAGAGGAGCTTGAAGTTCCCTTCCAACCCTGACAATTCTATGATTATGAGGAAAATGTGGGGCTTAGTATTTCTGCCCCTGCTGCCAAAGCTCTCCTAATCTGCTGGAAAACCAGAGAGGCATTTTCTGGAAGTGACAATTTATTTCCTCAAGGACAGAGGCAGTTAGTAGTACTTTGCCTTGAAATAGAGCCCTCTGGGGCTTATTTTTAGCCTCTTGGCAAACCTTCAGTCCTTCTGGCTTCTGAGAAGTTGGCATTTTAGTGCATTTCTCCACTTGATGGATCAGAACCAAGTTTTCTTATCACTGCTGCACTTGGGTGTGAGGCTGGTTTGATTTTTTTGCTGGCTGCCTGCTGGGCTTTTCCTGTGCAGCAGGAAGTGGGAGTTGCTGCAGGAATTCTCTCAATATGCTTTTTTTTTTTCTTTTCCCCTTAGTATGCCTGAGGAATTCACACTAAGGCAATTTCTGGAGCATTAGCTGTATAATGGTGACCCCACCCAAGACTTCCAAGCCTGGGTGGTGGCTGAACTTTCAGGCCTTTGCAGAAGCAGAAATACTCCAAGAGCAATAATAATAAGCTATTTGCTCTGATATAGTGAAGGACACCTTGGATGTTGCCAGTACAGCTGGAAGGTGAGTTCAAAATCATCCTTGTTTCACAAGCAGAGCCATTGTGAGTCTTTGGAGCATAGTGTCTGAGGCTAGAAAAGGCCCTGGGGATGTTTGCTGTCTGCTTTTGGGGTGCATGTGGCCTCATCATTCCTCTGTGGCCCAGAGGTGAGCTGCTCCATTGCTCTTTGGCTGCAGCAGATGCAATGGAGTAGATTTAAACTGGACATTAGGAAGAAGAAGTTCCTCCCCACGAGAGTGGTGGAACACTGGCCCAGGTTGCCCAGGGAGGTGGTTGAGTTCCCATCCCTGGAGGCATTGCAGGTGAGGCTTGCCAGGGCTCTGGGCAAGCTGCTCTAGTTGGGGATGTCCCTGGCCACTGCAGGGGGGTTGGACTAGATGAGCTCCAGAGCTCCCTTCCAACCCAAACCAGTCTAGGATTCTAGGATTCTATAAGCTAGTGGCCAGCTCCAGGGCCCAAGCAGCCTGGTGGTGGGCATCTCCTACCCCATCCAGGCTGATTCTCTCTCCTGTTGCTGCAGACCAGCTTTGATTTGTCACCCACTGTGGTGCTAGAGTCCCCAGGAGCTGGCTGATGCCAGGGCTTCAAAGCAGGAATAATCTGAATATTCTCAAGACACAACAGCTTTAGGGGAGAGTTTTCCTCATGGGTGCATCTCCCCTTCTCTGTGCTCCCCCTGAGCTATGACCACAGGGAAGGGTGAAGGAGGGATGCTGAGGGAGCTAGTGTCTTGCCCCCAGGCACATGGAAAAGACACTCTTCCTCCAGAGATTCCTTGAGGACTTGCCAGGCCCAGAGTCCTGCAGGGGAAGGTCTCTTGTTGCTTGGCAAAGGGCATGCTCAGCCCTGCTCCCAGGGGCCAGGACATTCCAGTTGGTATTTCCTAAACAAAAAAAGCTGCAGTGACTAGCAGAGAGGGAGTGAGTGCCCTGTGGGATGTGGGTGAGGAGGGTGGCTGGTGGCTAGGAGCCAGAGCTGCTTCCAGGGCTCCTGGCAGGAAGGAATTTCTCACTTCCCTCCTGCTGCCTTTTCATGCAAACTGCCTCAATTTGGCAGTGGCTGTCCCTTCTTCCCCTGCAAACCCCCAGTGAACCAAGAGCCTCTCCACCACCCTGATAAGCCAGGAGAAGAGCAGAAGGAAAGGAAACACTCTTTCTCTTGTACTGATAGCAGCATTTTTGTCCCACAGAGGACATGTGGGCCTGTCCCTATCTGCCTGGCTGTGCTGAAAGCAATTCCAGTTCCTTCCTCTCCTCTGGTGCTAGCCTGTGGCTCAGGTCAGCTGTTGTCAGGGATGTGCTATGCTGCTTTCCATCACTCAGCCACAGTGCTCCACTGCTTGAATTTCCTCAGCTCCCAGCAGCTTTGGGTGCTCCTAGCTGTGAGAATAGCTCTCTGGGTCAGCCATCAAGTCTGGAGTAGTAACTAATTCCATATGCCTTGTCAAGGCCATGTGGAAATTGCACACAGGAACACCTTTGGTACCTGCAGAGGCTTGTGGCTTTGTGTCTGTGTCACCTAGTGAGCTGCTGCTATTGAGTTGACTGATGGCTTTCTGAGTCCAGGCAGACTCTGCTGTGTGCTGAGAGCTGCACAGATGAACACTGGCCATAAAAAGATGCTTCACACCTCACTTGTGTGGATCCTACCTCCAACTTCATTACAAAGGCTGGACTTGATGATCTCCAAGGTCTCTTCCAGCTGTAACTGTTCTAGGAGGGGTTGGATTGGATTCGAGGAGGGGTTGGATTGGATTCGAGGATTTGGTGCCCATCCTGTGAGGAAAAGGAAGGCCAGGACTGATGCCAGGGGTGTTCCATGTTTTCCACTGGACACAGCAGAGAGATGCTGGATTTGGTGTTAAACATGAGGTTTGAAACCCTCAGCCACACTCAGACTGCTGGTGGCATCCAGTTTTTGACCATGCTGGTGTTGCTGATGCTAAGGAAACAGGAAGATAGAGCAGGGATGCCCCTCTGGCACCTGCTGGAAGGCTGACAATGTATGGAGCAGAATCCCAGAGGCTGTGTCTGTGTCAGCACTCCTAACACCCATCAACTTCTCTCAGGACTTAGTGGTAGCCAAACCCTCCCAGCTGGGACTCTCCTCAGCAAAAGCCACACTGATGCTATTCAGTCATTTCTTCTCACTGTGAATTCTAGCATCCTAGGATGCATGAAGAGGAGCGTGGCCAGCAGAGCCAGAGAGGTTCTTCTCCCCTCTCCTCTGCCCTGGGGAGGCCTCCCCTGGAATCCTGTGTCCAGTTGTGGGCCCCTCAGCTCCAGAAGGATAGGGAGCTGCTGGAGAGAGTCCAGCCCAGGGCCAGCAAGATCCTGAAAGGAGTGGAGCATGTGCCCTAGGAGGACAGGCTGAGAGAGCTGGGTCTCTTCAGCCTGGACAAGAGGAGACTGAGAGGAGACCTCAGCAATGCTTAGAAATATGTTAAGGGTGAGTGTGAGGAGGAGAGAGCCAGGCTCTGCTCTATGGCATCCAATGGTAGGACAAGAGGCAATGGGAGCAAGTTGGACCCCACAGGAGGTTTAGTATTAACCTGAGGAGGAACTTGTTTGCAGTTCAGGTGCCAGAGCACTGGCCCAGGCTGCCCAGGAGCCTGTGGAGTCTCCTTGTCTGGAGCCATTGCAGAGCTGCCTGGACACATTGCTGTGTGAGCTGGTCTAGGTGCTCCTGCTCTGGCAGGGGGGTTGCACTAGATGATCTTTCTAGGGCCCTTCCAACCCCTGACATACTGGGATACTGTGAGTTCAATTTTCTTGTCTGTTATTCCTCATCTTCCTTCCAAAATCCCCCCACAAACCCCCAGTCCCACACTTGCCACCTTCCACCCATCTGGCAGCAGCACAAGCAGTTGCTTTGGCCAGGGCTTAGCAGCTTGGTGGGTTCCTCCCTGAACCCTTTAGATTCCTCCTTGGCTTGTTGAGTTATTCCTCTGGGTGCTGCCAGCTTGTACAAACCTCCCCTCTGTTTAGATCCTTTTGGGTGAGTTCCTGAAGATTCTTTTTGTTCTCTTTTGTTTGAGTCCCACAGCAATGTGTAAACAACTGCCTAGTAACCACTGGAGCACATGAGTCACTGAGCTTTGCTGCCACAGGACATACTCCCTTGCTCTTGCCTCCTGTGATGTTTCCAGATGAAAGGAAGGGTTAGCTGTTGAGATGGTTACTCATGCTTTCCTACTGAGTGTACCAGTGTGGAGTCCAGCCCTTTTTGGATGGTTTGGCTGACTTCTCCCCTGTTAGATCCTCTTAGCCTTGAGGGATATTCCATGCTTGTCAGAGCTCTCTATTCTGCTAGAAGGTTTAAAACTCCAGTGCAGTTTCTCTTAACTAGTGGCTGGGTTATTTCTGGCTTTTGTTGGAGCCTTCCCTCTCATCTGGACCCTGTTTTAGAAGGAATTGGAATCACCCACCAAAACTCCCTCTGGTCTTGGGGACTTTCACCCACACTTCCCAAGCAGCTGAGAACTCACCAGGTCCTGACCTAAAACCTCACCTAAAATCTCTTTGGATGAGGAGAAAATGAAACACCCTTTGGTACATCTCTTGGGTATGCAAGCTCTGATTTCTGATGGTTTAAATTGCAGGGATGTGGGATAACCTTTAGAGAATCCCAGCATGGTTGGGAGCTGGAAGGGATCTCTGGGGATCATCCAGTCCAACCCCTGCTCCAGCAGGCTCACCCCCAGCAGCTTGCCCAGCATCACTTCCAGGTGCCTTTGGGATCTCTCCACACCAGGAGACTCCACAAGCTCTCTGAGCAGCCTGGGCCAGGGCTCTGCATGCTCACAGCAAAGAAGTTTTTCCTCCTGTTCAGATGGAACCTCCTGGGTTCCAGTTTGTGCCCTTTGTCCCATCACTGGGCACCATGAGCAGAGTGTGGCCCCAGCCTCTTGCCCCCTGCACCCTTCAGCTCTTGCTCAGCATTGCTCAGCTCCCCTCTGGCTCTGCTCTGCTCCAGGCTCAGCAGCCCCAGGGCTCTCAGCCTTTCCTCCTGCCAGAGCTGCTCCAGTGCCCTCAGCATCTTCGTAGCCTCTTCTGGACTCTTTCCAGTAATTCCTTGTGTGTCTTGAACCAAGGAGCTCAGAACTGGAGCCAGGACTCCAGCTGTGGCCTCACTAGGGCAGAGTAGAGGAGGAATATAAGAGCACTTTAAACAGCCTTTTCATTACCACTTAGCCAGTGATGCCCTGGACAAAACATCATAATCCCCCATGGCCCTTGTGTTTCAGGGCAGCATCAGCACACATCTGGAGCAGCACAGCTGGCCTGACCTTGCCATTGGATCCCTCCAGCTCCAGCCAGTCTGATCCCATCCCTCTCCCACCCAAAGCTGGCTGGCAGCAGAGGGAGCTCTGAGGCTTGGCTTTTTAATCATTAATTCATTATATTTTTTTTTGCTTGTTCAATGGCACAAAGGAAGTTTTCTGGGAGGCTTTGTTGGAAAGAGCCCTGAGGATCAATCCTCCCAAGGGCCAGGAGCAAGCTGCCAGCCCAGCACAGTGTGGGATCCTGGGGGGGGATGATTGTCACCTCCTTGGCTGTCAACCTTGGCCACAGTCACCCATCCTCCCTCCAAGAGGCAAACTCTCCCTGCAACCACCTCTCCTTCCATTAGTGCTGCCTCAGATCTCTCTGGTGGGGATGTAACAGGAACATGATTTCCCCACCCTGATGTTAGGAGGTGGTGTCAGCTGGAAAAAGTAAGTAAAAAAAAAGCAGCTTTATTCCCAGCTGGCTGGGTGTGTGGGAGCAGGCAGCTTGGTTGTCTCCTCAAACAGACCTGGGACTGTCCTGATTTTGGAGGAATAAACTGGGATTGCAAGAAATGCTTCTCAGGAATTGATCCAACCCTATGCCCATGTGTTGAGGAGCACATCCCAGCTCCCTGTACCCCCCCAAGGGTCCAGCATCCATCCCCAGGTACCAGCTGGGTGTTTTCCTGGAGCAGTGCCATGGCTTACAGTGACTGTGTGGATGGAGATCCTTACTAGCTTGGAGCATAGCCTCATGCACTGGATCCTGGGATCATCCTACTTGCAAGCATCTTGGTGGGGATTAGAATTGGGGTCCCTAATGGGGAGCTGAGCTGCTTCCCAGCCCAGCCAGCATTCAGAGCTCTGGCACCTGCTGAGCTTAGCAGCACTGAACTGTCCCAGAAACCAGAAGGGAATTTTACCCCAGGTTACAGGTGGAATTGTGGGAAAATGGTTAAGAACCTCAACCATTTGAGGTCACACCTCAAATCCTGGCTTTACTTTGAGGTACCTGTGAACTCCCAAATCCATCCTGAGCTGGTTTTGCTGTTGCTCCTCATCCAGGCAAACAGTTCAGCTTCTCTTCTCTGGTGACAGAGAAGTACAAACAGCCCCAGTGGCAAAGACAAGCTTTCTGCTTTTAGAGAGAGCAACAGGACTTGTCCTTCCATTTAGCTGCTTTCCTCCCACGAGACCTTCAGGTGCTCTTACATGATTTTAGGATATCCCCAAACCTCTTATCCAACCTTTGGAGTTCATTTTTACCAGGTAGGGACTGCAGTTTGGACACTGAGTCTATAAATCAAGCCTATGCTTTCAGGCAACCCAAGATTTCACACCTCTGAATCACTCTCTCCTTGCTTCATCATCTTGCATTAAGGACATATTAAAGATGAGTGGACTCCAGTTGAAAATCCATTAAAAATGAGAGGCTGAATGACTAAGGCAGGATTTTTTACCTCTGCATCCAAGTTGGCAAGCCAAGCTGGGCATTTGGAGAAAGAGCAGTCATCCTCCAAATATTTCTGAAGAAAGAAAAAACCCTAAAAAAGCACAGGCAGGGAATGACTAATGGGAGGAGACAGGAATGGGCTGAGCCATCAAGAGCCTGCAAGGCTCCAGCTGCCTGGCTCCACTTTGACCTATGCAAATCTGCTTGGAGGAAGGCAAAATACAAGGATGCTCAGAGGCTGGAGCACCTCTCCTATGAGCACAGGCTGAGAGAATTGGGATTAGTCAGTCTGGAGAAGAGAAGGCTCCCAGGAGACCTTCTTGTGGCCTTCCAGGATCTGCAGGGGCTACAAGAGGGCTGGGGAAGGACTTGTTAGGATGTCAGGCAGTGCTAAGACTAGGGGAATGGACACAAGCTTGAGGAGGGGAGATTTAGGTTGGCTGTTAGGCAGAAGTTGTTGCCCAGGAGGGTGCTGAGCCACTGTGCCAGGTTGCCCAGAGAGGTGGTGGCAGCCCCAGCCCTGGCAGTGTTGCAGGCCAGGCTGGCTGGGGCTGGGAGCAAGCTGCTCTTGTGCCAGGTGTCCCTGCCCATGGCAGAGGAGGTGGGATAGAGGAGCTTGAAGTCCCTTCCAACCCTGACAAGTCTAGGATTCTATGATCCTACAATGTCTTTGGAAAGGAAGATTTCCTTTCTTTCTGCTGGCTCTGATGCAGGATATGCAGCTCACACCCAGCACAGCCTCCCTGGCTCGGTGTCCTCACACACATGTGTGCACACACATGCATTACACCTACACACAACATGTATGTGTTCTCCATGGCAGCACAATGAGTTTTCCCTCCTGGCTGTGGCTGGAAGCTTTGGTTTTCTGAAGTGAAGGCAAGGTCTGAGCTGTCAGCAGATCCTTGGGGAGGTCTCCCAGCTTCCAGCTGCAGGGATGAGCTCAGCATCAGCCAAGCCCAGGGAGCCTCCACCTTCTTTGTGAACCCTGGAGGCTGGGATGGAGGTTGCTGCTATTCCCATCAGGCAGTTTGTTCACTTCAAATGACCTTCATTCTGTTCCTTACCTGCTCAGCCCCTGGGTGCTGCCAGGTGGGAAGGATCCTGTGGCCGGCCATGTTCTCATGGATTTGCTGTGGATTTCATGCACTTAGATATAAGGAGGAATTTCCTCCCTGAAAGGGTTGTTAAGTCTCAGCCCAGGGAGGTGCTGGAGTCACCATCCCTGGAGGGGCTGAAGAAACACTTAGCTGTGATCCTTAGGGCCATGGGTTAGTGGCATGGGAGTGATAGGTAGAGTTGGACTTGATGAGCTTAGAGGTCTCTTCCAACCTTTGTGATGCTGTGGCTGTTGAACTCCTGTGAGTGCTTAGCTTTGACTCAGTGATACCCACATGTGCAGAGTATATATATATATATATATGATATATATCATACATATATATGTTATATATATCATATAGATAAGTTTTATATATATCATATAATATATAGATGTTTTATATATATGTTATATATAATATAACATATGTTTTTATTTATGTTATATATATAATAGAATATATATAGTTTTTATATATATGTTATATAATAGAATAGATATGGCTTTATATATATGTTATATATATATCATAGAATATATATGGCTTTATATATAATAGAATATATATGGCTTTTATATCTNATATATATATATAATAATATAATATATATGTTTTTTATATATATATGATACCCAGTGCAGAGGCACTGGTGTGTGATAAAGAACCAGCCCCAGCCAGGATGTGTAGGTGCAGTGCATCTGCAGAGCTCACCTCTGCCTCCCCAGCATCCTCCTGCTTCTGGCAGCATCCTCAGAGCCAGATGTGAATTCCACAGCTCAGGTCTCTCCTAGTCTATATATGTATTTGAAGGAAATTCCAGCTCCTCCCCCTCCTGGCAAAACTCCCTGGCTCTGCTCTCTGTGGTTTGAGCATGCAGGACCTCTTGACTTCCAGCTGCAAAGATCTCATCGTTCTACAAGAGGAAGCAGCAGAGCTCATATGCCTGGGAATTAGCCCATCTCCTAAAGCTCTGCCGAGCCTGGAGGCAGCTGGCTGACCCTTCCCAGGGTCGGAGGGGAGACATTCCGTTTTTCCTGTGTCATTCAGAAGAAAAAGCAAGCTGTTGACTGGTGCTCAGAGCCCTTTTGAGATGCTAAGGGGATGCTGAGAGATGGTTTCTTTCCCGGTGATTTAGCTGGAAGCCAAGGTGTGTGCAGCAAGCAGCCAGGGAATGCTGCTAACACACTGCTGGGAGAGGGGTCAGGCTCCTGCAAGGAAGGCCAAGGGAAAATGAGCACAACTAGAGGGCTAAATCTGATCAAAGGAAGTTTTATCTGGGGTTAAACAGTCCCTTGAGTGATCAAGCATCCTGGCTTGGATCAGCACTAGTGTGGCAGCAGGGATTGTCCTCCTGGACTGGGCATTGAGGAGGCTGCACATCAAATCCTGGGCTCAGTTTTGGGCATCTCACTCCAAGAAGGATATTGAGGTGCTGGAATGTGTCCAAAGAAGAGCAATAAAGCTGGTGAAGGGGCTAGAGCACAAGTCCTGAGGGAGCTGGGGTTGGTTAGTGTGGAGAAGAAGAGGCTCAAGGGAGATCTTGCTCTCTACAGCTCCCTGAAAGGAGGTTAGAGTGAGGTAAGGGTTGGTCTCTTCTCCTCAAGTTGTGCCTGGGGAGGTTTAGGTTGGATATGAGGAACAATTTCTTCACTGACAGGGTTGTTAAGCCTTGGCCCAGGCTGCCCAGGGCAGTGCTGTCACCATCCCTGCAGGGATTGAAAAGATGTATGGATGTGATGCTGAGAGACATGGGTTAGTGAGGAGAATGGCAGTATTAGGCTACTGGTTGGACTCAATGATCTCAGAGGTCTTATCTAGCCTTGCTGATTCCATGATTCCATAATTCTCTGATTCTGTCCCAGGAATCAGCCCAGCCTGGAGCCTCCCTGGCAGCCCTGGTGGCACCAGGCAGGGATGCAGAAGGACTCCCTGGCCCCTGCAGATGGAGCAGTTCCAAGGAAACACATTGACATCAAGGCTGAGCTAAATGTTGCTCTCCTGAAATTTCTGTCAGGATTGGGATCTCCAGGAATGGATCCAGGCCAGTGTGGGAGCCACAGAGGCAGGAAGGCTCCAGCAGTTGTGAAAGGGCAGAGGGGAACCTTTGCAGGGGCTGCTGCTCTGCCCTAGCTGTGCTGGGCAGGACGAGATAAGAGCATCTCCGGGAAATCTGAGTCAGCCCCGGGCTGTTGGCTGGGGTGAACACCCAGCCCTCAGTCAAGGCTTCAGGCAGCCTCAGAGCCTCCCCGACACGGCAAAACAAGCTCCTGCATTGCCAGGGCCATGGGGGAAGTCAAGGGCCATTATTCCTGTCCGGGATTAGTGTGAGCTGCAGTAAACAAGCTGCTTCTCCAGGCTGATTTCCTCCCCTCCTCCTTGTGCTGCCTGGCTGATTCCCTGTAGGGAATGCCCCAGTGTGAGCTAGCCCAACTCCCTACTCCCCACTCCCACAGACTTGGAATCCTTTAGGTTGCAAGAGAGCTTTCAGATCGTTGAGTCACCACTAAGTCATGTCTCTCAGCACCACAGCTCCATGGCTTTTCAATCCCTCCAGGGATGGAGACTCCAGCACTGGCCTGGGCAGCCTGGGCCAGGGATTGACAACCCTTTGGGGGAAGAAATTGTTCCTCATGTCCAACCTAAACCTCCCCAGACACAACTTGAGGAGAAGAGACCAACCCTCACCTCACTCCAAGCTCCTTTCAGGGAGTTGTAGAGAGCAAGAAGGTCTCCCTTGAGCATCCTCTTCTCCAGGCTAACCAACCCCAGTTTCCTCAGCTGCTCCTCACTACACTTGTCCTCTAGACCCTCCACCAGCTTTATTGCCCTTCTTTGGACACACTCCAGCACCTCAATGTCCTTCTGGGAGTGAATAGCATGGAATAACCTCCCCCTCCCAAAGGGCCCAGCAGCAGGCAGCTGCAGAGCTTCCTGACACCATCTCCAGTAGGATGGGCTGTCCCAGGGCAAGGACTGCTCACTTTAGAGATGGTTTCTAGGAACATGGATAAATATCCTCTATGGATACTTCTTCCCTGAGCTCCTCTGCTCCTCCTTACACCAGCATAAACCTTCAGCATCAGTTCCTGTGCCAAAGCATGTCACAATGCAACAAAAAAACCCAACACCTTTCTGCGTATTCTCAACGTGCATCCTCCTGCTTTCATTAGCAGCACTGAGACCTGGGTTCATCTGCCATCACATCTCCTCTCCATGGCTCTCCCATGACAGAACTGTGTCCAGTTGTGGGCCCCTCAGCTCCAGAAGGATAGGGAGCTGCTGGAGAGAGTCCAGCACAGGGCCAGCAAGATGCTGAAAGGAGTGGAGCATGTGCCCTAGGAGGACAGGCTGAGAGAGCTGGGTCTCTTCAGCCTGGACAAGAGGAGACTGAGAGGAGACCTCAGCAATGCTTAGAAATATGGGAAGGGTGAGTGTGAGGAGGAGAGAGCCAGGCTCTGCTCCATGGCATCCAATGGTAGGACAAGAGGCAATGGGAGCAAGTTGGAGCACAGGAGGTTTAGTATTAAGCTGAGGAGGAACTTGTTTGCAGTTCAGGTGCCAGAGCACTGGCCCAGGCTGCCCAGGAGCCTGTGGAGTCTCCTTGTCTGGAGCCATTGCAGAGCTGCCTGGACACATTGCTGTGTGAGCTGCTCTAGGTGCTCCTGCTCTGGCAGGGGGGTTGCACTAGATGAGCTTTCTAGGTCCTTTCCAACCCCTAACATTCTGTGATTCTGTGATTGTCTCTTGGTTGCTGCTAACAAGAGCTGCTCCCTTCAGCCACCTCTCTGCTATCACCTCTCTGGAATAGGGAACTAGTATCCACAGTGCTGGTGACCCGTGGCTTTTTTCTGGTGGGATAACATTGTCCTCTCCTTTTCTCCTCTGGTTTGGGAGCAGCTGGATGCATCCAGCAGTCCTCACTCCTCCCAGCACAGGGCTGGGACACATTGGGGCTGGGACAGCAGCACAAGTGACCTCAGCACTGAAACTCCTGGCTCTGCAGCAGGGCTCTGCCTCTTGTGCCTTTGCCAAATGTCTCTTTCTTTATGATGCTCTGGGAAAACAGTTACTGTCACTACCAAAGTGCCTGGCTTCCCTGCTGCTGGCTGGGGAGAAGAAGGATGGAGGTGGCAGACCATGCCCAGGTGCAGCCACTGGGGATGGGGATAGGGAGAGCTCATGTAGCCCTAACACACTGCCTGTCCCATCAGAGGCAGCAGCCTGCCCTCATCCCTGCTCCTAGGGTTATTTTGGGTGGAATTGCTTGTTTTGGTGGAGTTTGCTGCTTTCTGCTTGTTGTCTTGTCCCCATCTCACTTTAGCTCCAAGCTTGGTGCCTTCCAGCTCCCTCCCTGTGCCTCCCCTGCAGGCATTGCCCTCCTGCTCTCTGCCTGAAGGCCTCAAGATTGGCATTATCAAGCTCCACCACTCCATAGGATGGAGATGTGCTGTCCCTCCTCCTCTTCCCCAGCCAGCTGAGCCTTCACCCTTTCCTTGAGGACACAGAGGCTTCTTCTAGCAGCCCAGGGAGAGCCCCAGGGACAGAAGCTGGCAGGGAGGAGGCAGGATCTGGTGGGTTTGGTCCAGTCCCACCAGCTCCTGCCCCATGGACTAGCCCCAGGGTGGGTGGTCCATCCCCCCCTCCCCTCAGTGCACAGCCAGCCCTCTGAGGCTCTTCTGGCACAGGAGACACCATTACACACTTCCCAAACTTGTCTGCTGCTTGCCAGAGGTATTACTCAACCCAGACACACAGCAGGAGCATCTAAATCCCTTTCTGATGTGCAGTTGGGTGAGGAATTACACCCAGCTTCCCACAGGGATTCCTCACCCACCTGCTGCAGGTGAAAAGCAACTGATTACCATGTGAGCTCTGGGTTTCAGTTAGAAAACATCTATGTGGTGCTTAAAGTGCACAAGGTGACCTGGTGGGACATGCCATGACATGCAGGGCTGCCTTGGGAAGCTGACCCCTCCTCATCCTCTCCCATCCCCTCTTTGTCCTCTCTCTGCCACACAAGGACCAGGAGAGGGGAAACAGCAGCTCTGGGCTCAGACAACACAAATTCATGGCACTGCAGAGGGGAAGGAAGATTGAAACCTTCTGAATTCCCTGGGGATTGAGCTCTTGCTCAGTGTCCTGGTTTGAGTTATAAGCCTGAAGTGACCATGCCACACACATCATGTTCAGTACAGAACTGAGGGGCAATCCCTGACACTTGCACCCCAAGCTTGGCTCTTGGGATCTCTTCCACAAAGCCTAAGCCCCAAGCAAGGCAGGTGCAGGATGAAGCTATTTAGCACCTAATGAGCAGCAAATCTCAAGCAGGAGAGGTTTGGGTCTCCCCTGTCCCTGCAGGTTGAGCACCTGAGCTCTCTGGGCTGCTGCAGTGGGAACTCTCCTGCTGAGGCTCAGCAGCTCAGCTCTGCTGCTGCAGGACTCTCTCTGCTCTGCCTTCCATCTCCAGCCAAGAGTTCCTGACTGCAGGCTCCAGCCCTGAGCCTGATTCCCATCTGCTGCTGAGAAACCCCTGGAGTCATTTCCAAGCCTCTTCCTAAGGTATGCAGTGTGGTGGCTGAGGTGAGGCTCAGCTAGTGGCACTGACTGAGGAGATGGGTTGGGAGCCCAAAGCACCTCTCTAGTACTAGGGCTGACTCGTACCCTCTGATGCTGATGGGTGCTTGAGGTCCTTTGTGCTGTGCTGAGCACCTAGCAACGGCCAAATCTGCTACAGAGCAACTCCTGGAGTTGAGTGCTTGCCCCAACTTCAGCAGAAGCTACTGTGCTGCTTGCTTGGGCTAACTGAACCCAAGTACTGGGAAAGCAGTGGAGAGGCAGGGCTGGGAGGTAGAAAAAAGGGGATGAGTGAGACTAGGACTGGAAAACAGAGGAAGGGGTGAGGTGTCTGACACTCCAAGGCTGCTTCCCATCCTCTCAGCCAGGCTTGCAGGGCTCTGGGTATTGTGTGAGGCAGTAGAGAGTGGCTAGAGCCCAACAGCTCTATAGTAACACACTGTTTGTTGGCAGCAGAGCAGCTTCCTCCAACCTGCTCCCAGCCTGGGTGTCCCTGAGGTGAACAAGAAAGGGGAGGAAAAAAACATGCTTTGGCCTATTTAGCATCATGTAACTCTCTATTTTTGTTTGTTTTGTAGCCTTACCACACATCCAGTGAGGAAAAAGATGGATGTTTTCTTAAGAGAGATCCTGGAGCCTTCAGAGCAGGACATGTTTGACCACTTGACAAGGCTGGAAACACCTCCTGTGAACACCTTGAGGAGCTTGTGCACAGGTAAGGGATGTCCAGTTTGCCTCTCCAGGATGGACATTGCCCTCCTAGTGGCTTCCTGTAAATACTTTGGGATTCCTTATTGAGGAGATTAAATATCCCCTGGGTTGGGATTGAAACTTGGATTGTAGAGATGTTAGTGATGCTGTACCTTGGGGCCTGGAGCTGGCCATGAGCTGGGAGCTTGGGGCTGGTGTTGAATGGAATGTTTTATTGGGATGTTTCCACGTTTCAACTTAATATAGAGCTTGACTTTAATGTTGTATGTGGTAGCTGAGCTTGCTGCTCAGTTCTGCTGGCTGTGCTGGGCTCAGTATTCCCTGCTTATATCCTTCCAGGACTTTGGGAGGAAAGCTTTCAATTCAGGCTGAATCTTTGCAGCTATCTCCTTAGGGAAAGGTGTGATGCATTCCCTGAAACCACTAGGATTTTGTGGTGGGCAGCTCAGCAGAAAGCAGGGAGAGTCATTGCCCACCTTGCTGATCCCCCCCCCCACTAAGGAACTGACAGTAATTAGTGGCTAATTACAGCTATTAGAGACTCATTCAAGGCTTTGCTGCCTCTTTGCCACGTGTAGCTGCTGGTGGGGGCTAAGGAGGATGCTTTTGCAGCAGGTAACTTGTTTTCTGTGTGCCTTGATGTGGTCTATGGATCACTAAGGTTGAGTCAGAGATGATGCTGTGGGGGTAAGGATATTCTTGATGGCACTGCTGGTTTGGATTTGAGGATATTGAGCTGTTTAGAGCTCTGCTTCATGGGTGGGGATCATGAGTGCTCCACTTGTAAGCTCTGATGTTGTAGGCTTGCTGTGTCCCAAGGGCTGAGGTGTGTATCTTGGGGAGCTTTTGCCTGTGTTGCTGGGGTCACTGTTGGAGGAGACAAATAGCATGTGCTGTGTGTGTGTGTGCAGACAGACAGGCAGATGTATATGTTATGCACTTGGAGGCCTGCCCAGGGGAACATGGAAAGCAGATGTTGGGATTTGGTGACCTGCTGGAGAAGCCATGGGTCTTTGCTTCCTCCTGTGCCTCTGTGGTTTGGCATGGAGAAGAGCTGGAGCTAGTCAAGCTAGTAAAACTCAACTGTGAGTTGAGCACAGCCCTGGCTGCTCGGACTGAAAGGAATGTCTTGTCCATTTTCAAGTTCCTATAGCAGAAAAACTGAGCCAAAATTGATGTTAAACAGGAACTGAAGCGTTGGTCAGGAAATGGAGATGCTCTTGACTTCTTTCCCCCATTGCTAAGGGAGTCTGGAGGCTGTTCTAAGTTATCCTGGAGTGACCATAGCCCAGCTGGAGCTAGCTCTCCTCTCAGTCTCCTCTTGTCCAGGCTGAAGAGACCCAGCTCTCTCAGCCTGTCCTCCTAGGGCACATGCTCCACTCCTTTCAGGATCTTNCATATAACAGGAGGAAGAGCTGATAAAACTGAGCATAGAAACCTTTTCCCTCCCCAAAACAAGCTCAAGTGATTGCAAGTGTGCTGGCATCTGCAGCAGGGTCCCAGTGCTGGCCCTGAACACTGGAGCCTGTGTGTGCCTCAGCAGGGTGTGATGTTCCAGCCAGCTCTGGCTCTTGGCTGCTGCTGGGCTGTGGGGAAGGAATGGGTTTGCTGTGGAATAGGGAGGTGGCTGTAGGACCCTGCTGCCTTTCTGCAGCCTCCCAGAAAAATAATGAAGGCATTAACTCTGTGGTCCTGTCTGGGCTCTGTGTGCTGCTTAGATAAGGTATGGCTGCAGAGAGGAGACCAAGTGCTCCAGGGAAGGTAGGGTCAGTTCTGCTGAGGAGGGAAAGTTTGTTATAGTGATATTTTAACTCCTTTCTTTTCCCTTTTGGAGTGAGGAACAGCACTCTTGTGAAATTGATGCTGGAGAGGATGTTTCAAGGGACTTGTGCCTCTGCTGCTCTAAGCCATGTGTGCAGCTGGAGCAGCTTCAGCCCTGGCTGCCTTTCAGGACAGATGAGGGGAACTAATTAGCTCCAAATCCCCTGATTTGGCCCCTTGGAATATGGAGTATCTGCAGTCCAATGGGGGATTTGGGGAGCTCAGTGACTCTTGTGTAGGGTTGATGGACTGGAGGTGGCTGGTGGGTCAGAAGGGACTTGACTTTAGAAAGCCAAGATCTCAGAGGAGGTTTAACCTTCTGCTAAGGAAACTGCCAGCCAGGCTGTGCCATGGTTGGCCACATGAACCTCTGGATGCTTTGGGAAGCAGTGGTCTGTACTTTCACTTGAGGATGCCTTCAGCCAGCTTGCTGAGGTGTTTCTCTGACACATCCCTTTCCTACCAGCTCAGGGACAGGGAAGCCTTTTTGGGGCACTTGCTGTAGCAACTCCTTGCTTCTGTTTTTTGGCTTTCACCCTCTCCTGTTGTACCTCTGGGCAGGTGATGATCTGCTGCTTGTACAGCCTGCTGGCCCCTTCCTGACTTCTTTTTGGTGGCAGGTCTGGGTGGGCTTTCCTTTTATGCCCTTGCCTTTGTTCTGCTCTTGTTGTTTGTGTAGAAGTGAAGGGACCAGGAGCTCCATCTGGGGTCATCCTGGGTCTCCTCAGGGTGGAGCCAGGGGGGGATGTTCTCTTCCCATGGAAGATTAATAGTACACCCCTGGTATTTCTGTTCTCAAGGCTAGTTAGGCTGGATGCTGAACATTCCTGCCTCCTGTTTTTCACGTGGTGGGTGGTGTCCCAGCCTTACAGCATCTTCCTGCTAAAAACAGATGCTATTTCAGCCCTGGCTCACGTTGCAGGCTGCAGCCAGGCCAGCTCATGGACAGCCAGGCCTGAGCACACACACACACACACACACCCTGCTCCTCCTGCCAGGATCTCCAGGGAATGCAGGGTGTGTTGGGATGTGTGCTGGCCTCTCACAACAGGCATGGTTCAGATCCTTGGCTGGTGAAAGGAGCTTATCCAGCTCACTCCTGAGCTGGAGTTTGTAAGTCTGGGTCCAGCAAAGCCAAAAGCAGGCTTGGGATGTTGGTGTAGGACCATGTCTTGGTTGTGTGTTAACAGCCAACACCACTCAAGTTGCTGACTGGGATGGATGGAGCTGTTCCCAGAAGGGGAAGGTGACCTTTCTGGGGGTCAGCAGGTGTCACCCTCCCTCTTGGACCAGGCTGCTAGCTGAGAAAGGAGATGCTTTCTGTGTTTTACCTCTTGATCTGATCATCACTGTTTGGCATTCCCAGAGAAATGGGGATGTCTAAGCAAATGAACACCAGAGAGGGTTTCTCCAGCAGCCACTCACAAGCTCTGAGACTTGCCAGGACAGCATTGGAGCTCAGTGGGAAGGATTTGAGCTCTCCTTAAGCTCACTGACTCCTCCAGCCAGCATTGGCATCTCCACAGGGGTTACCAAGTCTGGGGCCAAGCCACTATCCTTCCTAGCTTGCCACACACATGTGCTGCCTCTTCCTCTTGTGTTTTGCTGATTCACATTGTAGCATGTCTCAGTAAAGAGGAAATATGTGGTGGCTTCCTTGAGTCATCTGCTTCCTCTCTGGATTCCCAACAGAGTCTCCCAGACAGCAAAACAGGGAGGAAGATGCAGGAAAGGTGAGAAAGCTGAAGCCCAGAGCATCCTTCTTATTCCTGTAAGATCCAGGAGCTTTCCCAAGGCCACCAATGCTCAGTTTAACTTGATGATGGCTGTTGGACATGACAAAGAGCAGGGTAGACCCTTTGGCATTGCTGGCTCCTTCTGGCTGTGCTTCATCAGGCATGCTCCCCTCCAGGAGTTTTGTGCCAGGAAAAGTGCTCTGAAGTTAATTGGCCAGGATGCTTCATCTTGATGGAACTGTGCTTGTGCCATTAGCTAACTGAGTGAGCAGCAGCAGCAAACTCTTCAGCTTAGCCTGGAAAAGGCACTGAAGGCACCTAAGCAGGCAAAGGAGATGATGCACTCTTTATTTGGGGCTGTGAAGGGTTAACTTTTGCTGAGCTCCTAGAGCAGTGCTCTATTCTATGGAAGTTGAGCAATCTGGGAGTTATTAAGGGGAAACTCAATCTGGGAATTAAGAGAGCTCCAAGCAGTAGGAAAGCTTTCTTGGGAGGTTTGAAGGAAGTTTTCTTCAGGCTAAGCACTGGTTTGGAGTGGCAATGCCAGGATTTCTTGTAGGAGCCTCTGGGAAGTGAGGAAGGAGCTGGCTGAGCCCTTGAAACCATCCCACCAGCTTAGCATGGCACTTGCATGGCTCTCCTGGCTCTCCTTTGCCCAGGCTGACTGCAGGGGAGCCTAGGTGACCCTTATGAGCTTCAACAAGACCAAGTGCAGAGTCCTGCACCTGGGTCAGAACAATCCCCACTACCAATCCAGGCTGGGGGAGGAGATGATGGAGAGCAGCCCTGCAGAAAAGGCCTTGGGGTGCTGGTGGCTGAGAAGCTGGCCATGAGCAAACAGTGCACGCTGGCAGCCCAGAAGCACAATGGCATCCTGGGCTGCAGCAAGAGAAGCGTGGCCAGCAGAGCCAGAGAGGTGATTCTGCCACTGCACTCTGCTCTGCTCACACCTCCTCTGCAATACTGGGGCCAGCTCTGGAGCCCTCAACACACAAAGGACATGGAGCTGCTGGAGCAGGTGCAGAGGAGGCCACGAGAATGCTCAGGGGCTGCAACACCTCTGCTCTGAGGACAGGCTGAGGGAGCTGGGATTGTTCAGCCTGGACAAGAGAAGGCTTCAGGGGAACTACTAGTGACCTTCCAGGACCTAAAAGGAACTTCCAAGAAGGCTGGAGACAAACTATATTTACAAAGGCCTATAGTGAAAGGACAAAGTGCAATGGTTTTAAATTGGAGAAGAGTCGAATTCAACTGGACATTAGAAAGAAGTTGCTCCCCACGAGGGTGGTGGAACACTGGCCCAGGTTGCCCAGGGAGGTGGTTGAGTTGCCATCCCTGGAGGCATTGCAGGTGAGGCTTGCCAGGGCTCTGGGCAAGCTGCTCTAGTTGGGGATGTCCCTGGCCACTGCAGGGGGGTTGGACTAGATGAGCTCCAGAGCTCCCTTCCAACCCAAACCAGTCTAGGATTCTAGGATGACTTTGCCACCCAGTCCATTCTGTGGCAGACTGGAGCTCCTCAGCACTGCTGCAGTGTTCCCTGCAAGAGATGCATGCAGCAAATGGCTTGCTGCAGGCTTTGCATGGATGCAGCTGTGTGAGCCCTGCTTCTTGGTAGGACATCTCTGGGCTCTGACCTTTTGGCTGCAGTGAGGGCTTCTTGGGGTTAAAGGGCTGGGGAGAGGCTGTGGCAGCAGTAGGGCAGGAGGTGGATGCAGAGCTAGAGCTGAACATCTTGTCCTTTGCATCCTACTTGAGCTGTTGCTTTGCACTGCTGCTCATTCAGTCTCCAAGGGGGGAAAAATGCCCAGAAATTCCACAGCCCCTTCAATAATCTTTCTGTTTAACAGAAAGAGGGAGGGGGAAAAAAGGTCTCTTTGTGTGAGGGCTGAAAGAAATCACCCAGTGCCACAGCCTCCCCGAAATCTTAATGTCAACTATTTGCCTCCTTGTGTTTTCACATAAACAAGCACTTTCTCCTGAAGATCTGTTCCCTGGCTGCTCCCTCAGCTTGGTATTCCCCCTGCTCCGCTGCTGTCAGGGGGATGGAGAACCCATCCCCCTCAGGCATGTCCCAGCCAGGCTTGTGTGGGTGGAGAGATGCAGGATTAGCCAGGGGGGATGTCACAGAATTCCAGCCTGATGCAGTTTGCAAGGGATCTCTGGGGATCATCCAGTCCATCCTCCCTGCTCCAGCAGGCTCAGCCCCAGCAGCTTGCCCAGCATCACCTCCAGGTGCCTTTGGGATCTCTCCACACCAGGAGACTCCCCAAGCTCTCTGGGCAGCCTGGGCCAGGGCTCTGCATCCTCCCAGCTAAGAAGTTTTTCCTCCTGTTCAGATGGAACCTCCTGGGTCCCAGTTTGTGCCCTTTGTCCCATCACTGGGCACCCCTGAGCAGAGTGTGGCCCCAGCCTCTTGCCCCCTACACCCTTCAGCTCTTGCTCAGCATGGGGCATCTCCTCTGTGGGATTGCTGCTTGCCTGAGAGCAGGAGACCAACTTCCAGCATGGGAAGACTGGTGAGTGATCCTTGTTTATATCAGCCTGGCCTGGTATCTCCTTCTGCTCTTGCCAGGGCTCAGATGTTTCCCTGCTTTAGGTGCCCATCAGTCTACCAGCACTGCACAGGTCCCAGAAGCTGAGAAACCACCTCCTCTATTTGAGTTTCTGTTTGCATATATGCACTGGAGCATCCTGGGTGTAACTCTGAAGATTTCTCTCCTGGAGTCCACTTCTCTTTTTCTTATTCTATCATGTTCTGTTCCCCTTTATAAGAAGAGAAATGAGAGGGCTGAGCTGGTGGAGGGGATGTGATACACATGGGTTCTTGCCTTCCCCCTCCCCATGTCAACATGTCTTTTGGGGTGATGTGATGGTACCTCCTGGCCTGGGGCAGGATCTTGACTAATTGCTCTTGAGCCATCATAATTTCCCTCAGGGTTCAATTTCCCTTGGCTCCAAAGCCCCTTGAAGGCACCTGTCACCTCCACCTGAGCTTAGATCAAGCCTATCCTGGAATAAATAGAAATAAATCACTTGGCAAGCTATTTAGTTATTTCTTCTATTGACTTTTTGTTGTGGCCTTAGCAGCCAGACAAGGTTTTTCCCCTTCCCTGGGATCTGCCATGGGGATCCTGAGTTCCTGAACGTTCCTTGATGATACTTCTGTTGCTCTCCATTTTCTGGCAGCCCTTCCAGAGCCTGTGATCATCTCTTGCCATCTTTATGGCCCAGATTCCCTCTCCACATCCATGGGGAGGAGTTTGGGTTGGAAGCAGTTCACGGAGAACTTCAAACAGGCAAATGAGATGAATGAAGAAAGGGGAGTTTTGTTGCTCTCCTCCTTTCATCAGCTTTGTTGTGTTCCCAGCAGTTCATTTGGCAATCACTGTTCCATCTGCCTTGGCTTTTTGCTCAGGGTCACATGCAAAGTGCTGGGGAGTTGCACAGGGCTAGGGAGGACTGAAGCTGACTTCTGGCAGGGGAGCACTCATTTCTCTTCATGTTGCTTCAATTGAGAGGTTGGAAACCTTGGAGGCAGGAAACTCCTGTCCTGAGGATCCCCCAGCAATGCAGGCTGAGCTGATCTATCCAATGGTGGTTGTCATTTCTTAGAGGAATGGATGTGATCCCACCCCAGGACATGGGGAAGAAGGAGGGACATCAGCTGCTGGTGGCTTTTCAGCTTAGATCAGCAGTTTTCAGTGCTGTGCTTCTATCTGGTTGTAGAAAAATAGCTATTCCAGTTCCAATGTCAGTGGACAATGCCATGATCTCCATCCCAAGCCCCTTCCCTCTGCTCTAGCCTTGTGCTACAGGAGCATGTGTGCCTTCAAGCTGCTCAGCAAGGACCTGCTGCACAGCTTCCCATGTCCAGAGACAACCAAGTCTTATCTCTTCCCCTCTCCCCAGCCTTTGGAGATCTTGGCTCCAGCCAAGAATATAGGAACCACATGGCCAAAGCCAGATGAATGGGAAGCAGAGGCTGGGGGCCCAGAGCTTGTTAGCAGGGGCTGGCTTCCAACCAAATGAAATAACAGAGTTGGAGGGGGGGGGGGAAAGAGTTCTAATTATTGGGAACTGTTGAAAACAGAAAAGCAAAGCTTATTCTTTGCCAGAGTTCCCTTTGCAGCATGTGAATTCATTTCCCTGCCCTCTCCCCATTTGCTTGCTCTGGGCACTGTCAGAACAACCTGATTTATAAGCAACAGCTCTGGCTGTTTTTCAGGCAAGTCTCTCTAAATATAAGAGTGTGAAAGCTGTCCTGCTGCCAGCAGCTCTTAGCATTAAACCCCACATGAGCTGCAGCATGAAGCAAAGTGCTGGCTGCTTGATGGCTTCTATGTCTTGCATTAAAAGAAAGCAACCTTCCTTCCTTCCTTTGAGGAGGATTTTCTCCTTTTATTACCCAGAATAACCCAACCTGGAGTTGGAGAGAAAACAAAACAAGCAGTGGCTGTGACCTTATTGTGTCTCTGCTCCCAGCTCCCTTCTTTGCTATCAGTTATAGGTCATGAAGGGGATGTTTCTTGAGCAAGGGTTCTAGCAGCAGAGCTTTGTTGGAGGGAGAGATGTTTCTTGAGCAAGGGCTCTAGCAGCAGAGCTTTGTGGAAGGTTTCCTTATCCAGAGGAGGTAAAGAAAATGAGCAGAATGAAGTGTAACAAACTGGCAGAGCTTGCTAATTTTAAGCATATTGATGACTGTCTGAAAATTGGGGATAGCCTGAATAACACTTAGCATATGCTTTAGTTTTCTGGTCATTGTGACCTTACTTCTGGGTTCATCATGGGCAGGCTTTGTGAATGCAGCTCCAGGGAGGGCTCCATCCAGGCTCTTCCCAAGCGCTTTTCCCAAGCGCTGCTGGCTGCAAAGGCCAATTTGGGACAGACCAGAGCAGTTGCAAAAGGCACAGCACAAGGACTCCTCAGGAGGTAGAAGCTGCAAGACACGATTCTTTCTACGCTGTCTTTTCTCCTCCAGAGTGATCCTGCGTGCCTGCTCCAAACCATGGGCGGCATTCAAACTAGTGTGTGTGNTCCTAGGGCACATGCTCCACTCCTTTCAGGATCTTGCTGGCCCTGTGCTGGACTCTCTCCAGCAGCTCCCTATCCTTCTGGAGCTGAGGGGCCCACAACTGGACACAGCATTCCAGGGGAGGCCTCCCCAGGGCACAGGAGAGGGGAGAAGAACCTCTCTGGCTCTGCTGGCCACGCTCCTCTTCATGCATCCTAGGATGCCATTGGCCTCTTGGCCACAAGGGCACATTGCTGCCTCATGGGCATCCTCCTAGCCACCAGCACTCCCAGAGCTTTTTCCCCAGGGCTGTTCTCCAACAGGTAAGAGGAAGTTTTCAGTCACTGAACCCACGACCCTAAGATTAAGAGTCTCATGCTCTACTGACTGAGCTAGCTGGGCTCCAGATCAGCTCTTGTTGTGCTTTGCTGGGGAGGTTGCTTTGTCCTGTGCTGTAGTCACTGCTCAGAGGCTCCCTTAGGATGGGCTTGGGAGGGATGCTTTGCTGTCTATCCCAGGGCTCTTGGAGGATGGGCTGAGCCAGAACTCCCTAGTCATCAGAAACACTTGGGAAAAGAGTTGGGTTCTCCTTTATCAAATTCTTTTTAACCCTTTTGTAGTGTTTTAAGGAGCCTGATGAGCTAAATGGTGAACTGGTTCTGTTGAGAGGGTTAAACCCTCCCAAATAGTGAGTCAGAAGAGGCATTTGAAGAGACATGGGCTATCTCAGCTTGTCCAAACAAACATTTCCTTTAAGCACAGAGTGTGCCACTGTCTGAGAGCTCCCAATTTAAACCAAGGCTCTATTTCTTTGTGTTGTTTTGTGCTGTTGTTGCTGGTAGAGCCAAACGTGTAGGTACAGAGCAGCAGCAGGGGAAGCTTTTTGGGTATGGAAACTTAGTGTTTTTGGGTCTGAAAACACATCAAGCTGTTTCTATTTATAAACTTCGGGAAGAGCCTGGGCTGCCTTGTTGGCTGCTGGGCTCCAGACACCACAAGCACCAGCACCCAACTCTCAGCTGGTGCTCCATGGCTTGTCCTGCTTGGCTCTGCTGATGCATCCCTGGAGGGAAGATGTCTCTAGAGAGCAAGGGGAGGGGGAAAGCAAGCAAAAGCTCAGCCTTTGGGCTGCAATGAAAGCTGCTTGCTGTCAGCAGGCATTCCCCTGAGTGCTGGCTTGTGGCTGGAAGTGTGGAGGGGGCCGGGCAGGGGGGGAAGGCAGAGCTCTCTGGGCACCAGCAGTGTTCCCGCAGCACTGCTGACGTCAAAGCGAATTCCTGATGCTTTCCACACCCCGAGCTCATCCGGTACCAGCTAGGGCATGGAGAGAGGCTGCAGGAGCTCAGTGGGGCATGTGCTCTGCCTTGGGAGTCTGCAGGATGTAGGTCAGTGGAGAAGCAACTCAAAAGATGTGTTTTTTTGCCTTTTTTTTTTTCTTTTGTCTCTATAAATTTAGAATCCTAGAACTGCATCAGGGTTAGAAGAGACCTTCAAACTCCTCTATCCCAACCCCTGTGCCTGCCCTGGGCAGGGACACCTGGCACTAGAACAGCTTGTTCCCAGCTCCAACACTGCCAGGGCTGGATGAGGCTGCCACCACCTCTCTGGGTAACCTGGCACAGTGGCTCAGCACCCTCCTGGGCAGCAACTTCTGCCTAACAGCCAACCTAAATCTCCCCTCCTCTAGCTTGGATCCATTCCCCCTAGTCCTAGCACTCCCTGACATCCTAAACAGTCCTTCCCCAGGCTCTTGTAGCCCCTGCAGATCCTGGAAGGCCACAAGAAAGTCTCCTTAGAGCCTTCTCTTCTCCAGAGTGAATAATCCCAACTGTCTCAGCCTGTCCTCATAGAAGAGGTGCTCCAGCCTCTGAGCATCCTCATGGCTCTGTTTTGGACACCTTCCAGCACCTCCAGATCTTTGTTGTCCTGGGAGCTCCAGAACTGGACACAGTATTCCAGGTGAGGTCTCTCCAGAGTCTCTCTTGTTCTGCTGGCCATGGAGCCAGCAAAGAATAATCTGCAGCAGCAGGTTGAAATGATCTCATTTCTCTTAAATTGTAACCTGGAGTTCCAAGCTTTTTTGTTTTAATGTCTACCAGGAGCTTGTGGGTGGAACCTTGGGAGAAATGCTCCTAACTCTGTCTGTGCATCCTCGTCTCTGAACACCTGAATTGTACAAGCATTTTGGTTGAAAGAGACCTTTCAGCTCCTTGAGTGCAACTGTTAACCCAGCAGTGCCAAGCCACCACACATCTTGATGCAGAGTAGCTACCTGCTCTGGCACTGCTCTCCCTTCCTGCCTCATCCTCCATGGCCATGGTAAAGCCATCACTGATCCCAGCCTTGGTATTTGGCTCCAGAGAGCATCTTTGGTGCTACCAAAGGCATCCTTCTTTCTAACCCTTCCCAGAGAGGGAAGAAGACAGGAGGTAGCTGAGTGTGCTCTAATGTCTTGTTTCTTACCTTGCAGAACTTGTGCAGCCCTCAGCCAACCTAGGTCTGCCTGGTCACCTCATCCAATGCCACCAGCCACCATCTGCCTACATCACTTACACAAGCCCCGTGGTCAAGATGCTTGTTGAGCAGGATGAGCAGAGAAAAGCTGCATCCAACCACCCAGCAGAGCCACAGCCAAACAGAGAGCCTCAAGGAGCTGAGCTTGAGGAGGAAACCCAAGTGCTGTCAGAGCAGGGCAAGAGCAGCACCCCAAACACCTCTGTAGCAGTGCTCCCAGCTGAGAGCAGTTTGCCATCACCAAGAGTTGGCAAAAGAGTTATTTTTGCAAGAAAACCTCCTTCACGTGCACTACCATGTAGCTCCCTGGCATCTTCCAGCAAGAAGAAATGATCTGTCTGCAGCTAGAAACAAAGGAGGAGGAAAGATGCTCTCAAGTGTGTTAAACTACACCTGCAAATAGCACTTGACTTGCTGACTCTCTTCCTAATAGCTCTATTTGAATGAATGCAAAGCAGCACAGAAGGTGATGGAATAGAAGTTTGTACTCTTGGGTCTGGAGAACCTCTTCCCAGTGAATTTACTTCATGTGCATCATTAGCTGTTTGCCACTTTGCTGCTTGGGAATGGCCCACAAAGGGTGCAGTGCAAGGCTCTGGTATCATAGAATCCTAGACTGGTTTGGGTTGGAAGGGAGCTCTGGAGCTCATCTAGTCCAACCCCCCTGCAGTGGCCAGGGACATCCCCAACTAGAGCAGCTTGCCCAGAGCCCTGGCAAGCCTCACCTGCAATGCCTCCAGGGATGGGAACTCAACCACCTCCCTGGGCAACCTGGGCCAGTGTTCCACCACCCTCGTGGGGAGCAACTTCTTTCTAATATCCAGTCTAAATCTACTCTTCTGCAATCTAAAACCATTGCCCCTTGTCCTTTCCCTCCAGGCCTTTGCAAACAGGCCCTCTGTAGCCTGCTTGGAAGTTCCCTTTAGGTCCTGGAAGGTCACTAGTAGGTCCTGAAGGTTCTCTTCTCCAGGCTGAACAATCCCAGCTCCCTCAGCCTGTCCTCAGAGCAGAGGTGTTCCAGCCCCTGAGCATTCTCGTGGCCTCCTCTGCACCTGCTCCATCAGCTCCATGTATGAAGCTGTGGATGCCTGCATGCCCACACAGCCCAGCACACACACTCAGGGCCCAGTTCTCTGCTCTCCTGCCTCTTGGCACCTTGCTGGCATGGATGCTGCTGAGAGCCAGCAGCCACCACAGGGATTTGGCTGAAGGTATTGACCTCTGTGCATCTGTGACTAAAGGAAAAGAGCACTGGGAATTGCTGTCCACTATCCTTGAAGCTGTAGAGAATCAGAGAATTGTTTGGCTTGGAAGAGACTTAGAGGATGATCAAGTCTAAGTGTTAGCCAGCAGTGCCAGCTCACCACTAACCCATGTCCCTCAGCATCACATCTCCATGGCTTTTCAATCCCTCCAGGGATGGAGACTCCAGCACTGCCCTGGGCAACCTCTTTGAGGGCTTGACAACCCTTTTGTGGGGAAGAAATTGTCCTAATATCCAACCTAAACCTCCCCTGGCACAACTTGAGGCTGTTTCCTCTTTCCTATCACACATGATGCTAAAGGAACAGGCACTGGATGAGAGAGGAGTTTATAATGAGCATTTCCTTGTCCTTTGATCCCTTTTCCCCTGGCCTGCCTGTCCTTAGGTCTGCTCAGGGAAGATTTACTGGACTTTACTTCTGGATTTGGGAACACAAGTCAGGAAAAAAGCAGTGAAGGTGCCCAGTTGAGCCATGAGACCTTGGAGTGCTCTGCTGGGGATGGGACATGGCATTTCTCTGGAGTTCCTCGCTCTGGCAAACGTGGTTGGGAATTTCTTGGCATGAAGACAGCAAAAGGCAACTCCATCCTGCAGGGGTGCAAATCCCTTCTGCTTTCAGATTCCTCTCCTGCAGGGACTGAGCTGGGCTCAGATCTTTTCAGCAGTTAGTGTATGAAACAAGGAGCTTTCCTTGAGATGGTGATGGGAGAGGGAGGAAAAGTTGACTGATTTTTTTTGTTTGTGAGTTTTCCATCAGAATTCACTTTGCTTGAGGGGAATCCATTTGGCCTGGAAAGCTTTGGAGTTATAAACAAGTTACCTAACAATCAGGAGTATTTGCTGCTGTGTCTAGTGCTGTGCTGTTCCCCAACTGCTGCTGTCAGCTCATGTGATTTTTTTTTTTAGGCTGAGATTTCACCAGTGCCACAGGTCAGCAGAATGCTTTGGGATATCAGCACTGAGCTTCTGCAGGAGAGGAGGGGAAAAAAAAAAAGCAAAGAATTAGAAAATTCAACCAAAAAATGAGGAATTCCTGCTTTTTGTGGATATATAAATGTGTTCCCTGCCATATTTTGAGCCCTGGGGAGCTCACATCCCTGGGGCCTGTGCACACAAGGGATGTCAGCAGGATCTTATCTGCCTACCTCCAGCTTTAGTCAGAAACCACAGAGCTGGGAAAGAAAGACAGAAACCTTCATTTCCAGTTCTTCCCTCTGCCTGTGCTGTTGGTTGTGAGGGATCCTGGAAAAAGGGATGTGGTGAGGTCATGTCTTTATCTCCTGGCTGAGGCAATGGCTGCAGGGGTACAGAAGTTCCCAAGCTGCTAAAGGGCTTAGANGAGGAAATGGTTGGGAGAGCAGCTGGGGCTGTGGGCACTGTCCTCCTGTCCCCCTTGGCATCCAGCTTCCTGGCCATGGCACACCATCTGGAAGGAGGATTGATGGCTTCTGTTCTATCAGTGCATGGAGTTGGCACTAGGATGATGTTGCATGGGAGGTCCTGAAGCTAGTGGGAGAGGAATTAATTGGGAACCACTATCCCAGTTTCTTGAGGTTACTGGTTTGCTCTGCAGCTGCATATTCCCAGTGTGGAGTGAGGTTGAGGCACTGCTTTTTCTCTGGGTTTGCTGTAGAGCAGCTCTTCCTCTGCAGGGGATGCTAAATCACAGTATCCCAGTATGTCAGGGGTTGGAAGGGCCCTAGAAAGCTCATCTAGTGCAACCCCCCTGCCAGAGCAGGAGCACCTAGACCAGCTCACACAGCAATGTGTCCAGGCAGCTCTGCAATGGCTCCAGACAAGGAGACTCCACAGGCTCCTGGGCAGCCTGGGCCAGTGCTCTGGCACCTGAACTGCAAAGAAATCATGGAATCACAGCCTGGTTTGGCTTGGAAGAGACCCTACAAGGTCATCTAGTCCAGCCCACCTGCACTAAGCAGGAACATCCCCAACTAGATCAGGCTGGTGCTGTGCAGAACAGGAGTGTAACATCATGGATCTGAGGATGAGGAGGAGATGTAGAGTCTCTCTTGTGGGAAGAATGGAATCAACCCCCAGCCCTGCATCTGTCAGCAGATGTAGCAGCACCTACTTGCTTATTGTAATATATAACTAGGGGCCCAGAGCTAATTGCAGCTCTAAATGACTTTTATTATGCTGTGGTTGCTCCTTGCCTGCTCTATTGAAACCAGATGCTCAGGTTATTAAATAGATAGAAGCCAGGTGCTGCCTGCCTTCTTGAAGCAAAATAGGAGCTGATTTCCTGCAGGAGGGAATGTGCTCATATATATGCCAACAGCCCAGAGTGGGGCTCAGGAGAAAGGCTGGAGAGAATGGTGGGCATTGTGACTTGGGGATCCCTAGGGAAGCTTTGAGGATTCCTGGCTGATGGATTGCCTTGGATGCAAAGCTGCTGAGGGTTTTGGAGTGCTTACTGTGCTGCAGAGCTGTTCCCTGAGCTTGTCACCACTGTGGTGACAAGTGGCTCTGGATGACATCCCAGCCCTGCTGAAAGCCATGTGGATCAAAGGTGATGAAGATTCTGGGAGGATGCTGTGGTCTAGTCCCTAGATCAGCTCCATGAGGTGTCTCTGTGCCTCTAGCCTGGTATTTTAACCACACAAGCAGAGCTTTTTGGTGGAGGATTTGTCACTGAGACCCTTTGAGCTCAGAATGCTTCACCATGATTGTGAGCACAGCAGGTAGAATGCAGAGTTGGTTGTGAACAGAGCTAAGAGTCACTCAGTTAACACCCAAGTGGTTCTAAAACAGCATCTCCCAACAATTTTCTGTTTGCATCCACCACATCCATCATCCCACAGCTACCTCTGCCAACAGCAGCAGCTCCAGGCAGGAAAGCACTTGCTCCACTTGAGCAAGGACTCAGGTTTGGGCCCTGGAGGAATCAAGTTGCTGCCAGCAATTACAGTTAGGATGCTAAACACTGCCCAGCATTGCTCCATCTGTCCTCAGCAGCCTGTGTGGGCAGAGAGGAGCTGCTGCACACACCAAGGTGATGGAGCTGCAGGTGCTTGCTGCTCTCTGATCATCTGCAGCTCTTCACCAAGCCTGTGACAAATGTCATGGGCTCAGAGCCTGCTGCAAAGTGCCTTCTGCTCAGAGGCACCTGGAGACCAGCAGAGCCAGAGAGGTGATTCTGCCACTNGGCCACTGCAGGGGGGTTGGACTAGATGAGCTCCAGAGCTCCCTTCCAACCCAAACCATTCTAGGCTTCTAGGATTTGGGGTGGGTTCTGTGGGTGATGTGAAGTTGAGGAGGAGATTGGAGAGAACTGCTTGCTGTTTGCCTGGTGAAGCTGACCCTGCATCAGACCTTGGAGAAGCCTCTTGGAGTAGAGTTGGACCTCAGGTGAGCTGAGAGCCAAGCTCTGAGAGCCTGGCTTTGGGTTTTGCTGAGTCACTTGGACTGGAAGCAGAGCAGTGGGAAAAAGTGCCATTTCCATGCAAGAATTCCCCCTCCCCAAGTGCTGCTCTGGCTGTCTAGCTACAAAGATGCTCTTTATTTTGCCTTTCCCCAGCATTTCACCCTGGGTGCACTTGTGCTGCTGCAGGTCTCAGGACTGCCTCTTGTCTCAGTAGGAGCTTGGTATGATGTCAATGTTTCAAGTGGGTGAAGCAGAGGAGGCAAAAATAGACATTTAGACATTTTTTCCAGTTAATGCCTTTTCAGAAAAGGAATATTTATAGCTGAGTGCATGGACACAAGGTCTCTTTGTGAATCCACCACCAATCACAACCCAGCACATGAGCTCCTTGGACCTTTGTACTGTCAGCCTCAGGGCTGGCCTAGGCTAGTCTCTGTCTCTCCATACTTCCCCACATTGCTGGAAGTCTTTCCCAGTCCAGGAATGAAGCACCCACAAAGATCTGGGGATGCTTAGGGGCTGGATCCATTGTAGCCAAGTGTCCTGGCTCATCTAGTGCCAGACTCTCCATCCCTGGAGGTGTTTAAGCAGTGTCTAGATGTGGTGCTTTAGGGACAAGGTTTAGTGGCATGGTGGTGAGAGGTAGATGGTTGGACTTGATGATCTTAGAGGTCTCTTCCAAGCTTAATGATTCTCTGTGTGACACCAGAAGCCAGAGTTAGACCTATTGCTGCTCAAACCTAACTCCCTAAATCACAGAATGGCTCACGTTGGAAGGGACCTTAAAGATCATCTAGTTCCAACTTCCCTGCCATGGGCAGGGATGCCAATCACTAGCCCAGGTTGCCCAGAGCCATATCCAGCCTGGCCTTGAGCACTGCCAGGGATGGAGCAGCCACAACCTCTCTGGGCAATGCCAATGAGATGCCAAAGGTGGGATGGAAGGATGGCTAGGAGGATGCCCATGAGGCAGCAATGTGCCCTTGTGGCCAAGAGGCCAATGGCATCCTAGGATGCATTAAGAGGAGCGTGGCCAGCAGAGCCAGAGAGGTTCTTCTCCCCTCTCCTGTGCCCTGGGGAGGCCTCCCCTGGAATGCTGTGTCCAGTTNGAAAACTCTTTGGATTTGCAGTCAGGCTTGCCAGTTCTTGAAGAACTTCTACTTTTGGGAGAGGTGTTTGTACCCAGACCTCACAGGAAGACCTGTGCCAGCCTCCTGGCAGAGTGTGTGCAAGACCTCTGAGTCTTCCACAGCTCTTCTGAGGTCAAAAGATTTTTTTTCCCCTCAGTGCTGGCATCCTGAGCTCCCTGGTAGCAGCCTCAGGAGAAGATAGATGGCATTCCAGCCACCCACAGAAGTCATGGCAGCTCCAGGCAGGCAGCAAACTGGGCACTTTGTAAGTCATGTGCTGTCTGCCACTGCATCCTACACTCGGTGCTGCTGAGCAGAGAAGAGCTTGTCGTTTGTTAGCTCTCTGCACGATGCTTTGTCCCTTTGTGCTCTTCCCCTAAGGTTGTTCCCTCTGGCTTGTTTGACTCTGCTGGACCTCCGAGAGTTTATGGAATGCTATGGAAAGGCAAAATATTGCTGGTCTTGCTTGCACACTTCAGCAGAGGTAGCAAGATGCTCAGGCTGTGCTGAGAAGCTGCTGTCTGAAAGCATGGCTGGGGAGCTATAGGGCACAAATCCTGCCTCTCTCTGCTCCATAAGCTCAGTCAACAACCTCAAAGCAAGGTGTAAGCTCTGCTGGGGAGCTGCCAGCCCTCTTCAGTTAGCAGGACAGCATCTCTGCAGTGAGGAGGTGAACTGCTGGCTCCTGCCAGCCATGGGCAGCAGCAACCCCAGCTTAGCAATCACCCAGACTGAGACTTGCTTCTCTCTCAGAGGCCTTGTACCTGAATTTGGGCTGTTTTATAGCAGAGTAGCAGCTAAGGCAAGCCCTGATCTGCTGCTGCTGCCACTGCTTTCTGTTCTCCTTCCAGCCACATGTGCATCCTGCAGCACATTTCCTGGCAGATGCTCTAGCAATTGCATTACTATTGATCTCCCTGAGCTGGAAGCAGCTTCTGCTATTAGCCAAGGCTGTTAGCAGGGCCATGGGGAGCTAGGCAGGGCAGAGATGAAAATATGCTCTCTGTGGCTGCCCCAGCTGCTCTGGGCTGCTGGCCAGACTCCTTTGGATGGCTTAATAGCAAAGTACCACGGTGATAAGGAGAGCTATCCCTCCCCATGGAGAGCTAATCCACAGGGAGCAGGGCTGTAGACTTGCTGATTCACTCCTTAATGGATGAAGAGGGATGCTCTGCCCACCCTCCAGCACCTAGATGAAGCAGGGTAGGGAAGGAAAGGCAAGGTGCTGCTGCAGTTGGTGCTGGGGCTGTGTGGAGTTGTGTCAGCACTTGCAGCAGAAGCTCTCCTCCCTGGAGCATCCAATAGCATTAATGAGGAGGAAATGAGAGGGTGAGCCTCCATCAAGTCTGGGTGATGCAAGAGTTGGAGGAGACTTGTTGTAATGGTGACCTTGAGAGCAGCTTGCCTTGCCTGCAGGGTGCTGGGATTGGAGAGTGACAGGGAGGGCAGAGGTTGTGTCCCTCCCCAGGGAGTGGAGGTTATTGCTTCCTCTGTTACCAGAGAGGTGTGCAGAACCCTGTGTCTGATGCTCTGTTTTGTAGCTTAGCATGGAAAAAACAATGCATCCTGCTTGGGCAGGTTGATCCAAGCTTGAGGAGCCTCTAGTCAGCAGGATAGGGAGATTTTGGAGTGGGTTTGGTGCCTGCAGACATGCCAAACTCTGCATTGCAGGTGATGGATGCAACTCAGGGCATAGTTAGCTTCTGGGCTGTGAGCTCACATTGCTACCTGATGCCCAGCTTTTTACCCACCACTACTACCCCTAAGTCCTCCCCAAGGTTGCTCTCCATCCCTTCATCCCCCAGCCTGGATTGAGTCTGGATTTGCCCTCCCCCAGCTGCAGGACCTTGCCCTTGGCCTTGTTGAACTTCATGAGGTTTGCATGGGCTCCCCTCTCAAGCCTGCCCAGCTCCCTCTGGATAGCATTTAATAACAATTGAAGACCTCTAGATTTAATTTTGAATTATTTTTTTATTATTTTTTTCCCCTCAAAAGGAATCTTAATTTCATTTGATCTCTTTTCAAGATGAAGATGCACTCCCTCTGCTGCCAAGCACACAGTTGGCAGGAGCTAGGCAAAGGTTCTTCTTGGTGTCCTAAGATGCCTCAAGTTAAAGCATCCAAGAAATGCTCATTTCTGACAGTGGCAGCCTCTCCTGTCCATTCACCTGCCAGCATTTACACTGCTTTTGGAGCTCTGGGGGTTTCTCAGTGTCAGTTCTGAGTGCTAAGATGCTCCATGTGCTCCCCAGGACAAGAACTATCACTCCCCAGGAAGAGATTTTATTTTTTTCCCTAACTACTGTATTTCCCAACATCTCAGTTTCTTTTCCTGCAGCAGGACAGGCTGAGACTGGCACAAGTTTTGTGCCAAAGAAGCAGAGCCAAAAACTAGAGAGGGAGGGACAGCCCCACAGTGAACCTCTGCCCCTGCTCCCACCTCCTGTAGGGAGGAGAAACCTTTCCTCAGAGCTGTGTCACAACTGAGTCGTGCTGAGAAGTTTCATTTCTTCAAACAGCTGGGTTTGGACAATTTCCAAAGGAGTTCTGGTGATGAATAAGCACTTTTGCCCTGGAAAACTCTTCCTCCCCCTCCCTGGAGCAGCATAGACTTCCAAGACTAATGGCTGCATTGCCCAAATTCCATGCGAGCCACCTCGGTCTTCCCTCTCCATCCCTTCAGTGCATCACTGCCTGGGGCCAGAGGTCCTCAGGGGAGGCAGAAGGATTCACTGCAAGCTGCTAACGTGTCCCTTGGTGGGATTGCACCTCTTGTCTGGTGACAAACTGGGGTCACACTGGGAGCAGCTTCTTGTGTAATGCAGCTGAGGTCATCTGAGCTGGGCTTGTGTCTCCTGCTCCTTTCCTTTGTGGCAAACCAAGGCTTTCCCCTTGAGGTCAGTGAGGGTGTAGGTATCCCCTCAGCATCAAGACCAATATCTCCTACCCAGGGCTTTTCCCTGACCCTCCAACATGACCAAATCTCTCCTCCATGTGCAGCCTCTGGCCAATGGCATCCTGGGCTGCAGCAAGAGAAGCGTGGCCAGCAGAGCCAGAGAGGTGATTGTGNAGACATCTCAAAGGAGCCTCTCTGCTGTTGCCCAGATGTGAGAGCAATGTACCTGCAGAAACTTAGCTAGGGCTGGTTGTGTTGGGAGGTTGTTGGTGTACCTTGGGCCTTTCAGGCTCCAGCTCCTCTGCCTTTCCTTCCTTCTTTTTCACTTTTGACTCTTGGAATCTGAGGTCTGGATCCTCCCAGCTGAGGAAAGGTTTGCAAGGATGTGATGCAGGCTTTCAGAAGAAGCAAGCATTAATCTCTGGGCAGTTTCCCCTTAAAGATGGAATGGGCATTGCATAAAGAGGCAGGAGAAAGTTTCTGTGCTTGGCTGCTCTTGCCTCTGGCCCTGAGCACGTTGATCACATTTACCTCGACCTTCTCCTGTTACAGGCCTTTATTTTTTTTTCCCCCCCATAGAAGCTATAAAAAGCTTGTAGTGAAATTAAAACCACAACATAGCTCCTGACTTTGCTGGAGGGATGTTCCTTTTCCTTTAGAAGTGGAGAAGAGGAAGAGGAGAAGGGCTGTGTGTGCTTCAGAGGGAAGGAAGGCTGCTGGGTTCCCACCACCACCAACTCCCCAGGGAACTGTGCCTCTGCATTTGTGCTGGCTCCAGCTCTGGAGTCCTCAGCACAGGACAGACATAGACCTGTTGGAGCAGGTCCAGAGGAAGCCAGGAGAATGATGGGAGGGTTGGCAGCTCTCTGCTGTGAGGACAGGCTGAGATTTTACCTGTGTATCCTGCAGAGGATTAGCTGGGCTGAGAGATAACAGTGCAAGGTATCTGCTAGGAAATGCAAACTGGGAGGCATCAAGTGTGGTTCTACACAGGCTTTTCACTCCAAAATAACTCCTAATCTTACTAAGCTATGTGTCTCCTTCCCCTAGAAAGCTGGAAGCCCACAGTGGAGATCTTTCTGTGCGGCTATGGGATGTACCAGGCTGGAGGAGAGATGCTGTGAGTGGCCACAGCCCTGAAGACCAGGACTCAGTCTGCAATCTCCTCCTCCACCCTGCTATGGTTTTGTTGTTGCTGTTTCCTCCTTCCCCTGGTAAAACTCATTTTCCTCCAGAAAGCTACATTTTGCCATCTGTGTTTTGAATCACAGGCACTTGCTGAAGGAAACAAGCAGAGGTGTTATGTGTTAGAGCCTCATTCATGGGCCTGTTTTGTGTGTGTGTATGTGTGTGTGTAGGGCTGCTGCTCCACACCTAAGGCTTCTTGGCTTTGGTTTTCTCTTTCATGAATCAGCTCTCAGGGGAGGAAACTGTTGGGTAATAGAACCATTTGTTTTGGCTCTTGCCTTCCAGCCTTCCTGAGTGTGTGCTCAGATGTGAGCTGCTCAGCCCAAAGGCTTCACAGGGCCTTCATCTTGAACTGCATAAAGAGCCAGTTGAAATGAAATAACTAAGAGAAGGAAGCAGCTTGCTGCTGTTCCCTGTGCTCTGCCATCTCCCAAATGCACAGCTCAACCCTGAGCTGTCTCCTCCAAAGGAGACCTTGTCTCCAAAATTGAGCTTCCTCATGCCTAGAGGTCAACCACTGCCTATTCCCACAGCCAGGACATGGTGTTTGGGCTCTGCTCAGGAGGAAACTTTTGCCCATGGGCTCTCTGCATCACTGAGGGTGGTGAGACACTGGCTCAGCTTGCCCAGAGAGGTGGGAGATGTTCCATCCCTGGAACCATTCCAGGTCAGGTTGGTTGGGGCTCTGAGCAACCTGCTCTAGTTGGGGATGTCCCTGCTGGCTGCAGGGGGTTGGACTAGATGACTTTGAAAGGTCCTTTCCAACTCTAACTCCAATTCTATGAGCTTCTTGTAGCTCTTTGTGGGGTGGATGTGGCACCTCCTGTGCTCCTACCCTGCAGCACCAGGGATGGAGGTAACAGGGACAGCTTGCCCTTGTTTCAAGATGCTGAACTCTGCCAGCATGAGCTGGGAGTCTCCTGGAGATGCTGCATGACTAAGCCTTTTATAATGCTGTCCATGCCTCCAGACAGTGTTTTAGGGCTAATGAAGCAAAGGGACAATATGAGCTGCTTTCCCTCCTGGGCAGGGTGCCTGGAGGGACTGGCTGAGGCCATGGGTGGCTGTGCATGAGCTGTGACCCTTGCCGGGAGTGGCAGGATTCCAGGACATCTCCCCAGGGAGTGCCAGCAGCTTTGGTGCAGCCCATGCCCTTCCCTCCAGGGAGTGCTGGCAGTGTCACCCTGCAGCCTCTGCTCTACTGGTGACACACAGGACAGCCTGGGGTTTATGCTCCAGCTCTGTCTCTGATTAGCCTAATAAATCATTTGGCAAGGTAAGGGAGGTTCTCCTCCCCTTCTAGTGTGCTCTAATCTGGTCATATCTGGAGTCTTGCGTCCTGTTCTGGGCTCCCCAGGTCAAGAGAGACAAGGAACTGCTGCAGAGAGTCCAGCAGAGGCTAGGGAGATGCTGAGGGCACTGGAGCATCTGTGGCAGGAGGAAAGGCTGAGAGCCCTGGGGCTGCTGAGCCTGGAGCAGAGCAGAGCCAGAGGGAAGCTGCTCCATGCTGAGCAAGAGCTCAAGGGTGAGGGCAAGAGGATGGAGCCACACTCTGCTCAGGGGTGTCCAGGGCCAGGCCAAGGGGCAATGGGCACACACTGAAAGCCAGGAGCTTGCAGCTGAGCAGGAGGAGAAACTTGTTTGGTGTGAGGATGCAGAGCCCTGGCCCAGGCTGCCCAGAGAGCTTGTGGAGTCTCCTTGTGTGGAGAGATCCCAAAGGTATCTGGAGGTGATGCTGGGTGACTCTGCTGGACTAGATAATCCCCAGAGATCCCTTCCAACCCCTCAGCATGCTGGAATTCTGTGGTCTCAGTAGATAAACTGCAGTTATTCCATTCTATCTGTGAGTTTTCTATCAGTGTGGGGATGCTGATCCCCTAGATCTGTGCTGTTGTTGTGCTGCTTCTGTGCAGAGATGAAAAGAATTAGATCCAGTCATTTGAAATAACATTCTTAGCTGCAGAAAAATCTGAGCTAGTTAAATATGTGTATTATACCATTAGAAAAGAGTTTCATCACCAATTATTTAGAGCAGGGCTGAAGAGATCATAGAATCCTAGCATGGTTTGGGCTGGAAGGGACCTTAGGAGCTCATCTAGTCCAACCCCCCTGCAGTGGCCAGGGACATCCCCAACTAGAGCAGGTTGAAGTTAGAAGATGGCTCACAATGTCTTTCTTTCTCTCTGTGTATCTTTCTTTGCTGATCTATCTGTGGATAAAGGTGTTAAATGTGTTTTCATGCTGTTTGTGTACAAGCCACTCCAAAAAAGCCCTGGTACAATTAATTAGCTGAACAACTCTATGATTGCCTCTGATGGTGCAAAGTTCAACCCAAGGCAACTCTGCCAGTTCTTATTAGAGCTTTTTCCCTTCCATGAGACCCAGACTGATGCTCACAGAGAAACACAGTTGTGACAGAAACCATGAGTGCCAAACATGCAAGAGCTCAGCAAGCTGAGCCTGAAGCTGCAGCAGCTTTGGGCACTAGGTTCCTCTTAGTTCTAGACTTGTCTGTGCCCCTGTTTGCATTGCAGTCAGCTGGAAAGGGCTAGCACAAAAATCTGCTTGCTGGCAGTCCCCCAGCCCCAGGCAGCTCTGACAGCATCCATTCAGCTCCTGCTTGCTGGCATCCTGCTGCAGTTGCAGCCCTGGGATGGATCAGGGAAAGCAACAACAGAATCAAATTCAATGGATGGCAGAATTAGATGTGCTCTGTGGGAGTGGAGTTCTGGATGCCAGCCTGCATCCCAAGGCTGTGCTTTGTTGTGAGCACACAAGAGCCTACCTGAGAAATGAGGGTGCACAAAGGGCTATTGAGGTGCATGCTGTGCCCATCACAGATCACTTACAACTTCTCTATAAGGATAGGTTCATTCTTTCCCTAAACAGGGAAATCCTGTTGTTACATGGCTGACTAGCTCCATCAGTGCATCCTCAGCCTTACCCACTGAGACATGCCTGTGGTGTTCTCCTTCCAGTACATCAGCCCAGCTTCCCTCTTTGACAGCTCTTTTAAGGTCAGTGTGTTGTTTATGCCACATATGGGATTGAGCCTTGAGTGATGGCCTCGGGAATGTGCAAACCCCTTTGGAATAACCTTCATCCTGGTGCTGATGGTGCTTGTTAAGCTTTGGTGCACTGAAGGCTTTCGAGGCAATGGTGTTGAAGTGATGCTTCCATGTGGGTGATGTCTCAGGGATGCAGCTGGGAGCTGGGACTGTTTAGCCTGGAAAAGAGGAGATTGAGGGGAGACCTCCTGGCTCTCTAGAACTACCTGAAGGGAGGTTGTAGAGAGGCAGGGACTGCTCTGTTCTCCCTAGTGGAGAGTGATAGGACAAGGGGAAATGGATGGAAATTGCACCAGGGGAGGTTCAGGCTAGACATTAGGAGGAATTTCTTTGCTGCAAGGGTTGTGAGCCATTGGAACAGGCTGCCCAGGGAGGTGCTGGAGTCCCCATCCCTGGAGGGGTTTAAGAGCCAGGTGGATTTTGCATTGGGAGGCATCATTTAGCAGGTTGCTAGGGCTAGGACAAAGGCTGCACTGATGATCTTCAAGGTCTCTTCCAGCTGGAACTGTTCTAGGATTCTATGGCAAGAGAAGGCTTTCCCTGCTGGGCAGCATGCAGAGGCTGCTTTCATCCTTCCTATGAAAGCCCAGGATTGGGAACCACTTGGTATAGCCCAGGTTGTATCCAGGTTGACCTCAGTGCCACCTTGAGTTGGCAGAGACCTTTCAGCCCATCTGTGTGCCCTGGAGGGATGTGTGACTCACATAGGGACAGCCCAGGTGTGTCTTCATGAGCCTTACTGAGACAGTCCTGCCCTGGCTGATAGCTTCTGGCTTCCTCTTGTGTCTGACACACCACATTTATCCCTGGAGAAGGTTGTGGCTGGAAGCCAAGGTGACAGTGGGTGCTGTGGAGCACTGCTGGAGCTGTGAGTCCTGACCTTGCTGTCCTTGTACACCTGAAGCTCTGGAGAGATTCTGGGGAGGTGACTGCATGTGGGCAACAGGAGAAAGCTGCTTGATAGGGATGAAGCCTCTCTGTGCTATATCCCCCATCCTGGGGCTCTCAGAGTCCTCTAGATGCTGCTTTATTTCCATAGAGATGAGCTGCTGAGGTCTGAAGGTGAGACCCTGCCTGTGGTCCCTTTCACCAGGATCTTTGTGGTGAGGATGGAGAGACAGGGTGATGCACTTGTTGGGTTTCTATGTTTAAACCTCTGTCAAGCTAAGGCCAAGGGCATGAAGAATAGAATCATACAACAAGAATGTTCTGCTGGAGATGTTTATCTGCTGTTCCTCAAGAGCATGCTGAGCTCAGCCAGGCTGAAACTCTTCTCTAGCACGAGAGGCAGAAGTGCTGTTGGCTCTGGCACTGCTCCTGAGCCCTCATGATGTGTTTTGTACCTCCCATGGCACTTGATGAGCTCTCAGAAGAAGCTGTCTCCAGTCTGGAGATTAGCCTTTATTGCAGGTGGGGCTCTTAGCAACCTCTCTGTCTCTGTTTCTCTAACAAGGTCCCATCATGTTTAGATTTGCTTAGAACCTTGCCAAAGTGCTTTTCCCATTTTTCATGCTGTGTGTCAGCTCCCTTTTCTACTCTTTGGAAGCTTTCCAGGGAAGGGTTTAGCTGTTGGGAAGAGTAAAGCTGGAGCACTGAACCCTTGTCCATCTGACCACATTGCTTTTCAGACAGCACACATTGCCACCCTGACTGTGCCCAAGGGAAGTCCTGTGCCAACATTTTTGGGTTTAGTGGTGCTGCTCATTCCCTGCCAGCTCTTCAGTCCACTCTGTGTCCCAGGACTGAGGCAAAGTGTTTGTGCCACCTTCTGTAATCCTGTAGGGCAAGATTCAGCAAGAAGTCATGGGATTTTCAGTGATAGGATGAGAAGAAACAGCCTCAAGTTGTGCCAAGAGAGGTTTAGGTTGGATACTAGGAATAATTTCTTCCTCAGAAGGGCTGTCCAGGCCTGGCCCAGGCTGCCCAGGGCAGTGCTGGAGTCTCCATCCCTGGAGGGATTGAAAAGCCATGGAGATGTGATGCTGAGGGACATGGTTAGTGGTGAGCTGGCAGTGCTGGGGAAATACTTGGACTTGATGATCTGAAAGTTCTTTTCCAACCAAAATGATTCTAACTTCCAGGATTGGAATATGAGGTTGGAAGAAGATGGTCTGAGTTTCTATCTTCATTGTTTATCTGTTGGCACAGCATTTTAACATCAGCTAATAAGAGATGGGTGAGAGTGGTTGGGGATGAGGAGGTTTGGGAGCACTTTAGCTTACTAAAGCCACTGAAAAGTTATTCTCAGGCTAACTTTCCATACAGAAAAAAAAGGCAGGTTAATTCAACTTGAGCCATGCAGTAGAAATGTGCTGATCCCAACAGTTTCCAGCAGTAAAAAAAATAAAAATAAAGAAGCTGAACTATTTTGTTTGGACAATATGAAAACTCCAGCAGGAGCAGAATGGTTCTGCTCTGTCACTTCAGTTAATTTTTGTTCATGGAGGCTGAAAATGTTACTATCATCTTGTCTTCATAGGCTGGGTAATTCCACACACGTGGAGTGTGTAGTTGAAGAGATGCAGAGGGATAAAAGGAAGATAGTAGCTGGTTGGGCTTGGTGATCTTAGATGTCTCTTCCAACCTTAGTGCTTCTGTGAATAATGAAAAGAGTCACAGAAATGAAGCACTGTAATAGCCCTAAATAAATGGAGTGCTGGGAGGAAATGTTGTTTCTTGGCAAACACAAGAATTCCCCTTCTTTTGATGCAGAATCAGGCTTGATCTCTCCCTTCATCTCAGGGTTTCCCAAGGAATGGAATTTACAGCTCCCAGCCAGCTCTGTTTCAGGATGTAGTCTGTGTTAATTATTCATCAGAGTTAGATCTAATAGGAGATAACTTGGCTGATAACACAACTGCTTGGAATTCCTGACACATCCCAGGAGGATATACCCAGCTCCCAGTGCCTGGGGATGGACAGGTTCCTCCAACCTATGCTTGTGAGCTGCTGGGGGGGGGGAAGTTGCTCCAGACCCTGTGGGCTGGAGGATGCTGGAGCTCTGTGTTTGTCCACCAGGACCCAGGCTGAGTGCTTCAAATCCCTGCAGTAGGCTGAAGAACCTAAGAGCAACTCGTGGCTCTTGGCTCTGCCTTGCAAGGGTTCAGCCTGTGACTGCTAAAGCAATAATGAGGCTGCTGCTGCTGCAGCTGCCAGAAGCCACAATCAGCTTTTGTTTGCTTCCTTTAGAGAGTGTGTGTGAGTACAAGTGAAGATCTTGGAGTCCTGGGGCTGCCTCAGCATCTCAACTGCTGCACAAAACCAGCCACCTTTCCAGCTCCTTGGGGTAATAGACTTGAAAGGTAAGGTGAAAACACATAGAATCCTAGCATTGTAAGAGTCGGAAGGGATCATCTAGTCCAACCCCTCTATTCCAGCAGGCTCAGCCCCAGCAGCTTGCCCAGCATCACCTCCAGGTGCCTTTGGGATCTCTCCACACCAGGAGACTCCCCAAGCTCTCTGGGCAGCCTGGGCCAGGGCTCTGCATCCTCACCCCAAACAAGTTGCTGATGGAACCTGCTGGCTTCCAGTGTGTGCCCATTGCCCCTTGGCCTGGCCCTGGGCACCACTGAGCAGAGTGTGGCTCCATCCTCTTGCCTCCTGCACCCTTTAGCTCTGCACCCTCACAACAAATAAGTTTTTCCTCCTGGGGCAGCAAACACTGCCATAAATCCAGGAGATGTCCCCAAGTCTGCTCCCAGCTGTGCCTGGCAGCTGCTGCTCTCAGCTTTACTCCTTTGCAAGTGATTCCTGCTCCAGGAGTGATAAGTACATGAGAACTCTTCTGCTAACACCACACCAAACAGCATTGTTTGCATCAGCAATACCTTCCCCACATGGTTTCAAGGAGGAAAACAGCTTTGGGTTTCTAGTAAAGATCTCCTACATCAGCTGAGCAGGTTCTATTTTCATTTTTCTTCTCCACAGAAGTTTCCTTTGTATCCAAAAGCAATTTTCTGTGGGGGGAAAAGAAAAAAAGGTTTTGATGGAAAATATTTTACTAAAAGCTATTCAAAGCTAATAGAGTGTTGCCAAGAAAGAGAGAAGGAATAAACCCCCTGGCAGCTACTCAGCACACTCAACCAAATCTCACCCAAGTTCCTAGAGCCTCAGGAAGGTGGTTGGATGCTCCTGGTGCTGAGCACATCACAGGCCTGGTAAAGGGGATGCTAACAAATCAATCTGCTTCACTCAGCAGCCAGAATATAGCCTTCAGCCTGGGGGATTCTAAATATTGCTTGGCATGTTCTCTTTAAAGGAAGGAAGGCTCTTCATTCTAGCATTCCAACCCAAAAGAGTCATCTCTAAGAATAGCCCTTCCCCATCCCAGGGCAGGATGCTGTCAGGAGGAAGAAAAGGGTTGGGGGGGAAACAAGGAGAAGTGCTTTCCCTAAATAGCCAGGCTGGAATCACAAAGTGATGGCTTCAACTCTGGCTCTAGGTGATTGTCCCTGGAACATCCAACCCTACTGAGGAAGCTTGGAGCTGCTGCTGGCCCCTGGGACAAGGAGCAGAGTGGCTCACTGGATTGATGGAGCCATCCCTTAGAAACCTGCTGGCCAGAGCTCATCGAGGAGCTGGAGAGGGAGCACTCCTGGAGCAAAGAGAGGATGTCCCAGCTGTGCTTGGGGTGTGCTGGAAGAGAGAAGAGAAGGCAGCCCATGGAAAAGATGAGGTGGAGTGGTGTGACCTGCTGAAGTCTCTTCCACTGCAAGTTACTCTGTGATCAGGAGCTACCAAGCTGGAAGGCTTTGTGCACAGCTGTGAGTGTCTGAGGTAAGCATGAGTCTTGTTCCTGTCTCTTTGGGTTTAAAAAGGACAATGCTGGAGTATTCCAGATTCCATGAAGTTCAAGAAGAGATTGGGTGGAGTCTGGAGTCCCATCTCCTGTTCCTTAGAAGATACAAGTTGGCATCATTTGAACAGTTTTGACTTGACTATTCCCCTCCTGGGGTCACATGTTCAAACAGGAGGTTTAGAGAGGAATTTTGGTGTGAGAGGTGAGTTTCTCCTCCAGCTTTATGACAGCAGGAATTGTGGCTTTAAGAGAAAGATTCCTTTTGATGGAAGTCCTAATGAAACAATAAAACCTGACAGCCCAGGCAGGTTCTTCCTTCCTCATTTCCTTTCTTTCTATGCTGGCAGCAGAACTTGAAACCTCACAAGTTATAAACACCCTGAGATGCTGAGAGCTCCACATCTCCTGGAGGTGCAAGCTGCATCTTCTCAGTTCTTACCATAGATCATCCCTGTTCCTGGAACACTCCTCCAGGAGCTTTTTCTCCATCTGACACTGGTGTTGTGTTTGAATTGAGCTTTTCCTCTGAATTTCAGAAGCAGATTCAAGATGATCCTCAACACTCCATGCTCTAATCCGAACTGCATGTGCCGGGCCTTAAATATCATGATGTTGGCTTGCCAGGATTGCATCTTGAGTTTCAAACCAAGAGGTCTGGGGCTGTCATTTGCCTGGTGAAGGAGGATATCAGTTGTCCTAGAGTGGTTGTGCAGAGTCTAATGGCACTCAGCAGGCAGAAAAAAAGGTGATTTTGGGGCAGAATCAGTCCCTGCCACGATGGTATTCAAGGTATAAGAAAGTGAATGAACTACCTGTGCTTTTATAGCCTAGGCTTTATAGCTAAGAAGATTTATGTGTTCAGGTGGGTTTGAAAGAATCTTGGCCTAAAGCCACGCAAAACCTGCTGGGTTTGGCCAAATAATTCACTTTGTATTTTGGGTCCTTCTCAAATCAAACTCGAGGTGGGTGTAAGGAACCCACAAAAACCCCATAGCTTGCATGAAACCCTGCAAAGCTCCCCAGGAGCTGGCTTTCCTGGGCCATAAAGGGGAAAAGAAGAATAAGGTGGAAAAATGTGAGCTCCACCAGGCTGCAAAGCTTGAAAGCCTTTAGTGCTTGTTTGTGAAAAGTGAAGCTAAGGAGCTGAGCTTGTGCCAAAACTTCTGCTGCGGGAAGGGCTGGTCCAGCCTGGGCTGCTGCCTCCTTCCTGCTGCTCTCACACATTGGCGAGGAAACCCTCTGCAGGGATAAGGGAGGAAAAGCCTTTCAAACATGCCTCTGTGAGCCTACACCTCAGAAGAGAAGGTCTACCTTCACTGGTGAGTCCTGCTCCATGTGCAGCCAAAAGTCTCATTTCAGTGACACGAATGGCCCTTTGAGATGGCTTCCCTCAGGGTACCAGTGCTGAGGATGCTTCACCTTCAGCTTTTAAACTAAAAGAGGGAGATTTAGACTAGATAGAAGAAATTTTTCACACTGAGGGTGGTGAGATGCTGTCCCAGCTTGCCCAGAGAGATGGGAGATATCCCATCCCTGGGACCATTCCAGCTCAGGTTGGTTGGGGCTCTGAGCAACCTGATTTAGTTGGGGATGTCCCTGCTGGCTGCAGGGAGGTTGGACAAGATGATCTTGAAAGGTTCCTTCCAAGCCAAACCATTCTATGTGTTTATAACAAGGCAGTTCAGACTCAGGCTCCAGTTCCAGCCTAATATTTGGCCAGCTGAGGCAGGCTGCTTTGTTGTCCTTATCCAGCAGTTAAATCTAGTTGGATTTGTTCATATCACATGCTGAAATGGATCTTAAATGCACACTGTATATTTGTCAGAGCTCTCAGTGGCCAAATCTGATAGAAGGAAATTTTATCTGCAGCTATACAGTCCCTTGAGTGATCAAGCATCCTGGCTTGGATCAGGACTAGGGCAGGGATTGTCCTCCTGGACTGGGCACTGGGGAGGCTACACCTTGAATCCTGGGGTCAGTTTTGGGTCCTTCACTCCCAGAAGGACACTGAGATGCTTCAGTGTGTCCAGAGAAGGGCAGTAAAGCTGGAGAAGAGTCTAGAGCACAAGTGTGCTGAGGAGCAGCTGAGGGAACTCAGGTCTCTTCTAACAAAACCAATTTTATGCTCCTGAATAATAAGTGATACTGAGTTGTGGAATTATTGCTTCATTTTTTTAGCAGAAAATGAGTTTGTAGGTGATCTCTTTGCAGAAGTGTTAAAATCAGTCAAGCCCAAGTGTGGTGTTTTGAATGCTTAGCAATACCTAAAGGGTGAGGGCAAGAGGCTGGAGCCAAACTCTGCTCATGGTGCCCAGGGCCAGGCCAAGGGGCAATGGGCACAAACTTTGCAGCTGCAAAGTGAGCAGACAGATGGATTTTTGGGTTGTTTTTTTTTTGTCTTACTATCTTTCTTTTTTTAAAAGCAATTTCCATGCAGTCTGGGTGTTTTTCCAGACAAACTTTTTGGGTACTTCCACAACAGGACTACATTCAGCCTTGCTATTTCCTGAGGAGGCAGAAGCTGAGAGTGTTTCTATCTGCTCTGTAGACATGATGATGCCTTTTGCTGTCTGTGTAATAGTAACCTGAATACCATAACAGAGAGACAAAAAAATAGAGTAACTCTCTCTCTCCCCTCCCCTTTCCAACCCAAAACCCTTGCCAAAGCAATAATAAAAAAACCCCTTTAAACAATAGCTAGTCATGATATAAACCAGTCCTGGAGCAGCCTGCCAAAACTCACCTCAAGAAAGTAGGTCCAAAAATAAACACTAACCTATAAAAAGCCCCACAGGCTTAAAGAGAGTCTTCCCCTTGTGCTAATTGCTTTCACATCTGGCTCAGAAAGGAGAAGTGTATAGGAGCATGGAGAGGCCACCAGTAACTCCCTGCAGCTCAGCACAAAAGCATCCATCTAGATCTGCTCAGCTGCTGGGCCTCACTTTTGGGTCTAAATGGCACTGGAAGAATGGGACTGGTTGGCTTTTTTAATAAACAGCACATGGTGTGAGGCTTTCCTGGGTGGGAGAGTTTGGAGGCAAATATAGAGAAACTGGTTTCATTTCCCTTTTTTTTCTTTTCCTCCCCTCCAGCAGTTCTCAGAGCATGGTTCTGTCAGCTCTGAACACTTTGTGCCTGGTCTCCTCCTTAAGAAGAAGTCAGTCCCCAAGGTGGTTGGTGCATCTTGGATAAATCAAAGGCTACAACAAGATTCCTCCCCACGAGGGTGGTGGAACACTGGCCCAGGTTGCCCAGGGAGGTGGTTGAGTTCCCATCCCTGGAGGCATTGCAGGTGAGGCTTGCCAGGGCTCTGGGCAAGCTGATCTAGTTGGGGATGTCCCTGGCCACTGCAGGGGGGTTGGACTAGATGAGCTCCAGAGCTCCCTTCCAACCCAAACCAGTCTAGGATAAGGTGGGACATGCAAGGGAAGCTAGCTGGGCACAGTTTTCTTAAGGCCTTTTCTGTGTGCCAAGGTGGTAACCCCAAAATGAGACCTTGGGTGCACTTGGTTGGAAGAACAAACCTTCTGTTAGGCTCCTAGCAGGTGCCAGAGAGCCAGAGATGTGGTGAGATGCTCTTCATCCTCTGCTCTGATCATCTTCTTCCATGCCAATGTCTAGACCTTCGACAGGACTGTGGATTGGTGAGTGTCTCCTACTGGCTTCTTGGTGTAGGTGACTGTCTCCTTCTCTAGAGAGATTCCAACCCCACCTGAGGTGATGCTGGGCAAGCTGCTGTGTGTGACCCTGCTGGAGCAGGGGGATTGGATTAGATGATGCCCAGAGAGCTCCCTTCCAACCTTCATCATGCTGAGATTCTGTGTGGTGTGAGCAATCTCTTTGCTTACATGTAATTTCAGCTACACCTTTCCCACAGCCTTGGCCTTTGTGGTGAGGCCAATATCAAGAGCAAAATCCAATCCCTTCCCTCTAAGCCCATGCTGTATTGAAGTAGTTAAAGGGAAACTTTGCCTAAAATACTCGGGTTTATTTCTGAGAGTTCCTTGAGCACTGCTGAGAACATCACCAGTAAATCACTTCATGCTCTGAGATCACAGGCCCTGGGATGAGATGACTTAGCTGTATCTTAACCTTGTGGATGTACAGAGCAGCCTGCCCTGAGCATGTGTGCTTTGGTGGTTGTGACTCACCACCAGAGCTCAAGGAAGGATTTGTAATGATTTATTCATGCCACATTTATTGTTTGGAAAGCTCAATCAAGCACAGCTATGGTCAGACTGAAGCAGAAGACTCTTTTTATCCGTTTCTCTCTTTGTTAAGAACCTCATGTTTGGAGGTGAAAATCACCTTAGTCTAGAGGCAGTTTGCCATGCTGCTCCCCTTTGGAACCCCAAATTTCAAGGGTAAGTTTTCTGTAGATGTGACTTTACACAGTAGGTTGCCCAGGGCAGGTTCTAGGATGCTATTTTCTTGCCCTGGGCTGGCTCCAGGGAGCCCATGGAGAGCATTGGGTTACCCCAGTGACTCCAGGGAGTTGCTGGGGACAGAACCTGGTCACTGAGCACCCAGTGCCCCTGGCAACAGAGCCCAGGGAGGAGGATGCCTGCAGCAGTGCTGCTCCTAGCTCCAGAGCACAGCAGAGTGAGCACAACTCCCCTGGGGCACCCCTAAGCCTCCATAGCCAATAACCTCAGCTAAGGTGAGTGTTGCTTTAACTGGGAGAGGAGGGCTAAAAGAACAGATATTTCTCCTGATCCCTCCCCAATATCTCTTATACCAACCAAATGTATCCAAATTAATGGTTGGAAGCTCATGGTGTGTGCTCAGGGGGTGGCAGAAAGTGTCACCTTGGGATGGCTTATCCCAAGGGGGATGCAGGGGCATTTATTTTAGCAGGAAACACAGGGAAAAGTAACCCTGGTCCATTCCCAAGGGTTTTTTTCCCTCCCTTTCTTCCATGTGTCTGTCAGCATCTGAAAAGAACTGATTTGTTTGGAGGGGTGGGAGCCAGGGATGCCATCTCCCCCCGTAATCTGAATGTTGTTTTTCAGGTAGAAATAAGTGGCAGGGAGCTAGGGAAAGCTCAGTGGTTTATCCCTAGCAAGGGACAAAAGGGCTGGTTTGTGGGAAGCAGCACACAGAGTGGTTTTTGTTGGACCTGAGCACAGACATTTCATCCTCCCTTCTGCCAAACTGGCTCAGAGGGTCGTGTTTGGGAAAGCTCTCTGGCTAAATGGGAGCCTGTGATCTTTCCCACTGCCTGTGCCACAGCCTCTTTGGCCAGGCTGGCTCCTGGGGTGACACTCAGTGCCCACAACTGCTCTCAAGTCAGGTACTGGGGCAGCCCAAGCCAGCAGAGCCAAAGTTGGGCAAGGCTTGCAAAGAGGCTCCTCAAAGTTCAGTCATTTCCCAGCTGCAGGCTGGACACTTTTCCCCTCTGACTCATCCCTATTTTCCTCTCTAGCTAAAGGACCTGTTATTCTCCTGCATTCCCTCTTTGCTAATTTAATAGCTGCATTTTGAGACACTCTACATCTGAGCTGCTGGAGTGTGTCCAGAGAAGGGTAACAAAGATGCTGAAGGGTCTAGAGCACAAGTGTTGTGAGGAGGGACTCAGGGAACTGGGGTTGTGGTCAGGGTAACCCAGGAGGAGCAGTTAAACCTCCAGTCATGTGGATGCTTTGTTCTAGAAGGAAAGGCAGTTTATTTTCTGCAAACATCTCATTTTTAAAGGGATACAGTTGTTTTTGTGCTGTAACAAACAGGATTTAGCCATTCCTTTGCAGGGATCTTGTTGTAGCACACCAGCAAGCCAATCTTTCACTGGGACTCTGAGCCAGGCTGGGAGCAGAGAGGACAGGATGGTGTTAGGGGAAGGACATGTCCCTGCAGCATGGCAGCTGGCTACAACAGCCAGAGGGAATTATTCTGCCAGGCAGTCACATCTGCAACCACACAAGAACCTCCTACAGAGCACAGGATACCTTCCTGAGGGTTTGTCCTCTCTAAACTCGTGAGACAATCACTTTAGCAGGAGCTGTTGTGAAAGGACACAGGGTGATGGTTTGAAACTAAAAGAGGAAGATTTAGACTAGATAGAAGGAAGAAATATTTCACACTGAGGGTGGTGAGACACTGCCTCAGCTTGCCCAGAGAGGTGGGAGATATCCCATCCCTGGAACCATTCCAGCTCAGGTTGGTTGGGTCTCTGAGTAACCTGCTCTAGTTGGGGATGTCCCTGCTTAGTGCTGGGATTGGACTAGATGACTCTGACAGATCCATTCCTACCCAAACCCTTCTATGATTTGATTATTCCATGATTAGGTGTGTTAGGGACATCAGGTAGCCTCTGCATTACAATTCCAGCAATAATTGACTGGCAAACTCAATCTGAAAAGAGCAGTAAGACTCACAGTGCTTTTATTGGTACTAAAACCTTCCTGTGTGGCCATTCCTCCTTAGGGTTCCTGCAAGGTTGGTGTTTATGAGCTGCTCTGAGAAGACTTTGTGGGATATCTCCTTTCCAAGTTCATTTATTTGACATCAGGTGAGCCACAGGCATTTCTCTTCCTTTGCAAGTGAGGAGATGGCAGAGGGTTGTTATTTTCAGGATGAAATAGGTGGTGGGGAAGGTTCAAATGTGGATGTTGTCCTGCCAAGCTTAGCTCACCTGCAGGCTCCTCATGCAAGGGAAGACAGAGATGATGAGGATGGAGTTTGTCAGCCACAAATGGTGCTGGGCTGCTAGCAGCTCTATGTTCCAAAGCTATTGGGACAGCTAAGGGAACTTTGAAAGAGAGAATGACATCTGCAATACCCTTAAGATCAGCAGCTCTGCTGGCCAATGGAAACCAATGAACAGCAGAGAATCAGCAGCTACACTTTCATTGGATTGACAGATTTAAGGAAAATGAAGGCATAACTCCTTCATCCTCCTTCGTTCTCCTTAGATCTAATGCAAGTGAGACAAAATCAAATCCTTCTATACACAAATGCTTGGGAAGCTCTCAGGAGAGATTTGCTTTCCAGAGTCTCAGGCCTGGGGATGTGTGGGTGATGTGTGCATCCCTGTTTGCATTCTAAGTTGCTCCTGTTGCTGCAGGAAGGAATGCAAGCGCAGGAGCTTCCTGATTGAGGTTGTCATCTTCTGTCTCCTTTGTGCAGGACACATCCCTGAAAAGCATCATTCCAGAATGGAGTTGGTTGGCTCTCCCTTAACATCAACATTTGCCCATCCAAGATCAACCCCTGCCAGTTTTCTGCCTGCCATCAGCACCATGGCTTCAAGCTACAAGAACCGTTTTCCTTACTACCCCTTGACTCAGAACTTTAGCCTCCCCTGGATCCCCAAAGCCTACTACAAAGCAGCTGCCATCAACCCAACTTTGGCTCCCTTTTCCAAAAGCTCCCAGGGCTCAACCCCCAGCAAGGGGCTTCCCTTTCTTTCCAACAGAACCACTCTCTTCACCCGTTACACCCCTGAGGACTGGTACAGATCCAACCTGACCAACTACAAAGAGTCGGAGACTTGCCGGCAGAATGCCGAGCGCCTGAGAGCTGACACCTCCCGCCTGATCCAGGACAAGTACCAGCAGACAGTGAAAACCCAAGGAGAAAGCACCAAAAACCTGGGAGTACGTGTCAATGATATAGGATTTTGGAAGTCAGAGCTTTGCCATGAGCTGGATGAGATGATTGGGGAGACCAACGAGCTCACGGATGTGAAGAAACGGCTAGAGAGAGCCTTGGCTGAGACAGAGGCCCCTGTCCAGGTGAGCAGTGTCCAGCAGGCTGCAAGCCTTCTGCTTCAACCATCTGCAGCCAGTCAAAGGTCTCATTAAGTTTCATTGCAGCCCCAGATTGCCTCCAAAGTTTTGATTAAGAGACCATTAGTGAAGTTAGTAATAAATAAAGCCCTTGCCATCTGCTCCATCCCTTAGCAGCACATGCCGAGCACATCAGAAACAGCATTTGCTTAACCAAATATTTTTATAAGCAGTATATCCAGACCCTTGGTCTGGGAGACAAAAGCCCATGTCTTTCCATGGGATGCTGGTGAGCCTGACACAGGTCACCAGACCAGGGACACATGTGGTGCCTCCTGTTGATTCAATGCTGATGTTACTGCTTGCTGTCAGCTGAACCAATTACCCTGGGCACTCTTCTCCTGCTCTCTGAGCCCACCTAGGTTATCTTTCCTTGTGTTACTTGAGATGAGGACCACCCTTGTAGGGAACCCTGCTCCTGTGGCCACCATGGATGGCATGTCCCCAACAGGTTGCTCAGGAGTGCTTGCTCCACCGGGAGAAGAGGATGGGCATCGACCTGGTCCATGATGATGTGGAGAAACAGCTCTTAACTGTAAGTTGGACAACACAGATCATGTCTTTGGACATTGAGGGCAAGATGAAAAAACAATTGGCAACCCATGCTGAAAGTGGATGCTGTGGTCAGAGCACCCTCCTGTCCTCTCCTGGTGGTTGGGCACAGGCTCAGCTGCACAAGCCAGAGCCTTGGGAATTCTTGACTCTCTGCCCATGTGCTTTTGACAGACAAGCAGGCAAGTTCTGGCTGTGGGTAAGGTTGTAGAAGCCCAAGGGGATGAGTATGACCGGAATGACTGGGCATGGACACTGATGAGGTCATGCTTTGCCTTTGTGCAGGAAGTCGATGTCATCAAGTCCTGCCAGGAGAGGATGCAGCAGCACCTGGATAGGGCGAAAGCCCAGCTGGCGTAAGGAGAAGCTCCTTAGCTCATGCTCAGGGCTGATGTCCATTTGCAGTTGTCCATCCCCTCTCCAGCTCAGCCAAACCCAATACAAATGCCAACCCCCACAGATCCCTACCTCTGCCCACACCTCACAAGAGTAAAACCCACCCAGACTCCATGGGAACTGGGCAGTGATGCTCCTGGGAGCACCTCTCTGCCCACGTGGGAGCTGTGAAGAAGCAGGATGAGGAGGAAAGCCTTCCCCTCACACTGATGGCTCCTGTTTGTATGTTGAAGGACCAACAGGGCAGCCCAGCATGAGTTGGAGAGGGACCTGGCCAACAAGCAGGTGGCCCACCGCATCGATGACAAGTGCCACCACCTGAGGAACACTTCTGATGGCATTAGCTACTACCGAGGGGTGGAGCGGGTTGATGCCACGTGAGTACCAACTGTCCCCAAGACACAGGATGCCTCTCCTTGGCAGGGAGCTGCTTGTTCTCAGCCCCCTGTAAAGGCAAATGTCTCTGCATGGCTCATCCTGTCTGCCTGGAGACACCCTCCTTGGTTTCTCACCAGAAAGGGAGAACAACCCTCTGCTTTCAGCTGGATGCCAAACATCTAATGGGCAAAAAGGAGTTCCACCTACTTAAAGAGTGTGCCAGGGTTCAGAGATCAGCCTGGGGCTGAATTGAGTCCAGCACCTCTGCACAGCTCATGAAGCTGATGCTTATTTTAAGAGATGTGTCAGTGCTTGCCTGAGTGCTCTTCATGGATGTAAAGTCTGGGAGGTTCACCCCTGCATGGAGAAAGCCTGGCAGGAAGCCCTGAAATGGCACAGAAGATCAAGAGAGCATGGTCCTGGGATAGTGTGCAGCTGCTTTTGGGTGCCAGGAGTTTGGCTTTGGCTCTGTAGTAAATGAGTGGTGACCTAAACCAGCTCTGGCAGAAATATGCCCCAAGTGGCAAAGGGGCTGAGGCAATAAATCTGCTGCTGACACAGACACATGCAGTTTGTGGAGGGGCAGAGATGGATTCAATCTTTCTAATGTTTGTGTAATTATTCACAGTAGAGCTCAGACAGAATTAAACATGAGGTCTGATTAAAATCTCTGCTTTTCTGGGGGTATCTTTTGTTTCTTCTGAGCTTTCCTAAGTATCAAGCTGTCTTCATGACCATGTCACCATTTGATAAGCATTATTGAACAAATGGTGTCCAGCTGTTTCACGTTGATGTGTTCCAATGAAGAGCAATAGACTTCATCTACATTTCATCCCCCTGGCAGGCTCCATACCCTCTCATGGCCACCTTGAGCAGCTCAGGCTTACCAGGGACCTCTCCTTTCGCCCTCTCCTAGAATCTCAGTGCCAGAGTCATGGGCCAAGTTCACAGATGCCAATATCCTGCGCTCCCAGAGCGAGAGAGCAGCTTCATCCAGGCTGAGGAACATCATTGAGAACTTGATGGTGGAGACAGCCAACGAGATGTGGAGCCAGTTCAACAAGGGGAACATTGCCTTCAGCAACCGCATCGCCGAGACAGCAGATGCCAAGAGCAAGCTTCAGACCCACCTGGCCAAGGTAGCCTGAACCCCTCCCTTTCAGGGTGACACCATTCCCCATGCAGGCCTGGCCCAAGAAGAGGAATGGTCACTGCAAGAAGCTGTGTTTGAAACTCAAAGCATTGGGGACTTTCTCCTCGAAGCAGGATGAGTTGGCAGCTTGACTTCATCCCAAGGGATTTGGCTGGTGCATCCCTAGCTGACAGCCTAGCAGCACAGGGATTTCCAGCAGAAAATGCCAACGCTGGTTGCATCTCCTGGTAGATATTTCTGCCCTGCAGAAGGTCTTTGCTGTGCCTCTGCTGGAGGATTCACAGGGTGGCTTCTCATCCAGGGATGTGCTTGCAGTCTCAGTGTTCTGCTCAGGGTCTGCTCATTGAACTTGGTTCTTCCTGCAGACAGGAGAAAAAGGAAATGATGTAGTCACTTGGGAATGGATTTCTTAATTGATGCTTGTGTTTCTTCTTCACTCCAGACCCTGCAGGAGATCTTCCAGGTTGAGATGAACATTGAAGCCATCCGGAAAGCCATCAGGGACAAAGCACCTCCATTAAAGGTGGCTCAGACCCGGCTGGATGCACGCACGCAGAGACCCAACGTGGAGCTGTGCCGAGATCCTGCCCAGCTCCGGTAAGATCCTGGAGGAGTCACTGGTGGTAGCACTCAGGAGCATCCCTGGATGACAAAATTAATCAGGGAGGTTTCTTCTAAGTAGTTCTTCCCTAAGTGCACTGATAGAATGCAAAGCAATGAGCAGGTCTCCCAGCCTTTGGGTGTTGGGAAGAAGCTGTGCACCATGACTGAGTACAGCTGGATGCCACCTCAGGAGGGGCTAGATTTTCCTCACTTGGATAAACCTCTCCTTCTGTCCTTCCTGCTCCCTGGCTCAGTTTTGAAGGATAAGCCCTTCACCCTCCCACAGGCTCACGTGAAGAGGTCTCAACTCCTTCCTTTTGGTCAGCCACAAGAAAGGGTGCACTGCATGGAGAAGCAGTCACAGCTCTCCTCCCCTGGGAACACTGGAAATCCTTCCAAAGACATAGTGAGCTCTTGGGGATTGCACCCCAAGGAACTGTGGAGAAGCAAGCCCAGCATCACTCCTCAAGCTCACACCTCATCCTGGGAGCCCTCTGGGCAGGACTCCTTGAATCCTGTGCCCAAGAAACCCATCAGCAACACCATGCTAGCCATGACCCCCACAATAGGACTGTTCATGGTGATCTCTTGCTGTTTTCCAGCCTAGTCAATGAGGTCCATGAGATCGATGAGACAATCCAGAGCCTTCAGCAGCGACTGAGAGATGCTGAGGACACCCTGCAAGTGCTGGTTCGTGCCAAGTCAGTCTTGGAGCATGACATTGTTGTCAAAGCCAACTCGCTCTTCATCGACCAGGAGAAGTGCCTGGGGATGCGCAAGAGCTTTCCCAGCACCACGAGGCTGCTGGGCTATGCTTAGCCTGGGCTCAACTTAACCTCCTGGCATCCCACACTTGCTAGGATGCTTTGGAAAGGCATGCTCAGACTTTCAGTGCCTGAGCAGAAATTAAATGATCACTGTGGGTTACATAGTCTACCAGGCTTTGGGGTTTCCTTCAGTTTTGCTCTTTCATGGCGTGCCAGAAAGTAGCTGAGATGTCCTGTGTGCAAGCAAGAGTAAATCCTCCCCGTTCAGTTTGTGATTCTAGGAGAATAAAACAGCTGTGCCTTCCTCCTTTTGAGTCTGCCTGGTGTGGAGAAGAAAGCACAAGGGGAAGTGAAGCTAGTTGTCAGCATAATTAGCTGTTGACACCCATAATGTGTTTTTAATGGTGTGGCAGAAGAAACACAAACTGTCCCACGAAGTGTTGCTGTAGGTTCTGTTCCTAACCAGAACAACTTCTGTTTTCAGCTGTTTTCTAATCATAATTTTCTTGCCTTTGGATGATTCTAAATGTCATCTAAAATGTCAGTGCTGGAGTTTTAAAAGAAGGAGGTACTTCCAGCTAGCCAATTGAAGAAAACACTGTGGGATTCACTTTGCTAAGTGTGGATTGGTTCCTAATTCAGCTTCTTACATGTAGGTGAAAGCACTAAAGCAGTTTGAAGGTACAAAAATGAAGCTTGTTGGTCCTTAATCTGCCACCCTGACTGCCATGGTGCCTGTTCTCTTGCTGGAAATCAGACCTATTTACCTAAGTGTTTGAATTTTCAGAAGGATAAGTCCTTAACCCATCTGAGGTTCAGTCTGAAAGTCACTCTGCAACTTGCCTCCTTAGACTCATGTATCACTTAGACACTCTGTAATCTTTTAACCTAAACAGAGTTGAGATCAGCCTAAAGCCTGTAGGCACTAAGAATCCCAAAGGAGTAGAAGCTCAAGTGCCTTCTCGTCCCTCAGGAATCCAGGCCATGAACCTCCTGGCCTTGCCTGGGGACTCTTGAGTGCTGAGAACATCTTTGCTCATCTCACATCCCCAGATGACTCCATCTCCCAGCACAGCTCCAGACAGAGCTGCCTGGCCTCCTGCTCTCCTAGGGGCAGCCCCTGAGAGCTGTATCCTGTGCTGAGAGCTCCTGCCTGGCCTCAGCATCTTGGCAGGAGCTCTCTCCACAGCAGGAACTCTAAACAGGAAGCAATTGTCTTTCTAAACTTCTTCTTTTTTTTTTTTTTCACTAGCACTTTTGTCTCATGGAGGCTAAAAATAGGTTTCCTTTCCTTTCCTTGTGTCTTGGAGCCTGACTCCTTCAGGAGAGAGCAGCAGAGAAGATACAACCACACGCAGGAAAAACTCTGCAGCTCATGGCACCTTCCCTTTCTCCACCTATCTGCCTCCCCAAAATAAGCTGATGACTTTGCTGAACTCAGAGTGACTTCTAGTTGCTGTTAGCATCCTGCTAGCTGCTCGGTGCTGCTGCTCTCCCTGTGTTCTGTTATTGAAGGCTCTGAGCAGCCCTGCTGGCTTTGGCTGCTCTGCTGCTTTCAAGCTCTCTCCAGGCAGGGGCTGGGGAAGGGGCTGGAGAGTAAGTGTTGTGAGGAGCAGCTGAGGGAGCTGGGGTTGGTTAGTCTGAGGAGAAGAGGATGCTCAGGGCAGACCTTCTTGCTCTCTACAACTCCCTGTAAGGAGGTTGGAGTGAGGTGGGGGTAGGTCTCTTCTTCCAGGTTACAAGTGAGAGGACAAGAGGAAATGGCCTCAAGTTGCACCAGGGGAGGTTTAGTTTGAATGTTAGGAAAAATTTCCTCACAGAAAGAGTTGTTAGACACTGGCCCAGGCTGCTCAGGGAGGTGCTGGAGTCACCATCCCTGGAGGGGTTGAAGAAACATCTAGTTGTGCTACTTAGAGCCATGAGTTAGCAGCATGGGGGTGATAGGTATGGTTGGACTTGATGATTTTAGAGGTCTCTTCCAACCCTGCTCATTGTGTGATTGTGTGAGTGAAGTGCTGGCATCAGCAACAGCTTCACATTCATTTCACTTCCACCTTCACTTCTGAGTCACAGTAGAAATATCTGCTCTNTGTGCTACTTAGAGCCATGAGTTAGCAGCATGGGGGTGATAGGTATGGTTGGACTTGATGATTTTAGAGGTCTCTTCCAACCCTGCTCATTGTGTGATTGTGTGAGTGAAGTGCTGGCATCAGCAACAGCTTCACATTCATTTCACTTCCACCACTTCTGAGTCACAGTAGAAATATCTGCTCTCTGCTTTACTTGGAGGGCACACCAGCAGCAGTCAGCACCCAAACTCTGCTGTGTTCTCCAGTCCTGCTTTCAGAGCATCCCAAACACTCCTCTTTCCCACTAGCCCAACTCTTCTCTGGCTTTCTCCTAACTGACAGCATTTCTGTGGTGTCACAGTTACCCAACTCTGCATTTTATCTGGCTGGCCTACCCTCTCAGTGCTTTTTACCCAACATTGGCAAGACATTCCTTTCTTCCATTTGAGCCATAGCCAGAGGAATTTCAGTTGCAGCTTCTCTAATTTCTTGCACAAATACTTTCCACTTTCCTGCAGCAGATTTCCCAGACATGAGAGAATTCCCAGGTCCCTTGGGGCTTTCATTCTCTCCATGCCAGTTTTCCATAAGCTGACAGTATTGATGTCACTTCTGGTAGCTGATACTCTAAACTCCACTCTCCTGAAGCACTTGGATTGTCTAATCCTATGTGTGCTTCAGTCTGAAGTCTTTTTATTTCTGCCTGGAATGTTTCTTGCAGCCTTTCAGTGCTTAAAGGAGCCTAAAAGAAAGATGGGGACAGACTTCTTAGCAGAGCCTGTTGGGACAGGACAAGAGGTGATGGTTTGAAACTAAAAGAGGAAGATTTAGATTAGAGAGAAGGAAGAAATGTTTTCCACTGAGGATGGTGAGAGCCTGGCTGATGTTGCCCAGAGAGAGAGATGGGAGATATCCCATCCCTGGAACCATTCCAGCTCAGGTTGGTTGGGTCTCTGAGCAACCTGATCTAGTTGGAAATGTCCCTGCTCAGTGCTGGGATTGGACTAGATGACCTTGAAAGATCTCTTGCCACCCAAACCAGTCTGATTCATTCTATGCCTTTGCTTTCCTACCATTATATGATCTCCTTCCATAGGTCTCTCCTAAAGAGCCTCCCTGGCTGTCTCAGCTGCCTTTCTGCACTGATGTGATGTTTCCTTTCCTTAACTGCCCTCAGGCTGAAGAAGGACCTGCCTGCTTTTATTGCTGTTTATTGCTCCTTACTGCTGCTTTATGGCCAAGCTTTATCAGCCAAGTTGCTGAGAAGGTTAGTCTTGTTGAAATTCCTTTGCATCCCACAGCCATCTTCCCACCCTCCTGCATCATCCCAAGAAAGCCTGCAGAGATGGGTTTGAAAACGAATTGTTTACTGACTGGAGGAATGAAAATAGATGAATAAAACCAGGGCAGCTTTGCTTGATGCAAACTAAGCTTCATGACTGTCCAGGCTCCAGCTGAACTGTTAAGGTTAGTCTGTCAAGAAGCTGTTCCAAAAGGATTTTTGTTGTCTAAGGAAAGTAAAATCAGTGAATGACCTAGAGGAGTCTGAATCTGAGTGAAATGGAAGCTTCCTAAACCCCATGGTAACAGTATATTGCATAATTTACACAGGTTATTATGCTCAAGAGAGAGAATTCCATCAGCTGTTTGGGGAAAAAAAAACAACAGAAAAATCCCCCAAATCAGGGAAAAAAACCACCCCAAAACTCGTTAGGAAAAAAGAGGAAAGGAGAAAACTTTGGCAAAATGCTAAGGAAAATGTTGGGCAGTGTAGGAGCATAGGAATGGAAGTGCTGGCTCAGAGCAAATCCAGCAAGCTCCAGATTTGCCAGAGCCAGCAGGAGATGCTTAGAGAAAAGCAGCAGCACAAGGCAAGTGTCCTGTGATACTTTCTCAGTCTCTTTTCCCAGCTTCCAGCAATTAGTATCTCAAGGACTTCCTGAGCTGCCAGAGCTGTCCTTGAATTTAATATTCCCCATGGATTTGTTTCACATGGGCTTATTCCAGTTGTTCCACAAGCCTTGCTGTGTCCCTCAGCAAGGAGCTGCAGGGAATGGAGCATCATTAACCTAGGAGCATCTTGGGACCCTGGAGGAGATTGAGAAAGGAGCCAGACCTGGCACTGCTGAGCCAAAAGTGACCAACTTGGGCAAACAAGGAGGCTCAAAGCTGCTCTAGATCTGTATCCTTGGTAGGTTTAATGCAGGAGCTCCCAGAGAGCTGGCTCCTTGTATATGCTATCAGCATGCAGGAGACAAGCCCAGCTCATGAGGTCTGGAAATATCTGACACAGGGTCATGTCCTCCTAGCTGGGAAGCTCCCTTGGTTGGTTTGGCTTTTGGAATCAGTGGGTCAATTTTGGTTTCACTGAAGCTGGTGGGATTTCCTCCAGTGATTTCAGCCTGGTTTGAGCAGTGATGACTACTGGCTTGGAGTTGAAAGTCAGAAGTTGGATGAAGTTGGTTTTGGGGCATGAATGCAGACAGGACTGAGATGTTTTCTTAATTCTTCTTGGTTTGGTGGAGAAGAAATGTCAGGAAAATAAGTAAGTGTCTCCAAGTTGTATTAGATTTCTGGGTTTAGAAGTTTGCTGAGTTTAAATGCTTTCCAGTTTTGTCTGCTAGAAATGGCTTTTTGGATAGCCACTGCACCACTTTTAGCATTACCTGCAGGCTGCTCTTTTCCCTGATTGGAGTTTCAGATATTTCTCCTGTGCTTCAAAAGCTGCTTTTGGCACTCTTTCCAGAACTGGAGCTGAGGTGCTTTTGCTCTCTCACATTCCCAGAGGAGCTCAAGTGCAGTATGTGACCCTCACACACTTGCCAATGCCTTGCACATCTCCCTGCTCTAGTTTTAGGGAATGGGGCAGATAATTCATCCAGAGACACAACAGCCAAGATCTCAGCCTTACAAAAGCAAACCAGAAGATGGCCTCTAACAGCAGGTAAGATCTCAGTCCTTGGGGACAAGACCTTCATGCTCTCTGCTTGCCTCGAGCGTGGTGGCTCCTGCTCCCAAAGCAACAGCACAGGCACTCAACCCACAGAGGGAGACAGCCCAAAATAGCCTCATTAGTGAGGAATGTCTTAATGGAGGTCCAGATGTTTTAGTCCTCTGGGGCTTGTGCAGTCATGGGTGGCACTGGCTCCCGATGGCTGCTGCAGCAGCATCACAGGGGATGGCAGCAGCAGGGAAGTGGGTGGCTGGTTTTTTAGAGGAGAGGGCAAATTGCATCCTTTGGAAGCAGGCAGAGCTGGAGCAAATTAGGGCTCAGCAGCATCGTGGTGATTGTGCAGGCATGTACCCAAACAGGGGGTGAGGCTAGGGACCTTGTGTCAACCACTGACTGGTCCATCCTCTCCCAGCCCCCCCCCCCCTAGAATGCTCTGAGCTCCCACTTGCTGGCTAATGCCTGTGATAGGATCACTTAAGAGACAAAGTGTGGAGGAGCCAGAGCCTGTGCTGCAGGGAACACGCCTGTGCTTGCCAGGAGGAAGGAGCCAAGCACGCTTCTCTCCCTCTGTTCTCCCAAGATTTACAGTCTTGGTGGCTCCATGCCAAACTCTGCAACAAAGCAGGACTAGTTTGGAGCTGGTGTATGAAGAGGGGATGGGGAGGATGGGGCTGGTGCTCAGGACTCCCAGGAGGGTGTAGGTCTCCTGTGGGGACTGTTGATGAGTTGTATGTATGTGTGTGTGTAAGATTTATCTCAACAGATTAGCTGTGGTTGAGGAATGAGTCAAGGCTGCCACAGAGCAGTGTGGCCAACTCTTCCTCCCCAAGCACCTGAGTCCTCCTCCAGCACTTTGGAAAAATCTCATCCTCCATTTAGTGCCAAGTTGCTCAGTTCCACAGGATTTAGCTTTCAAGTGCTAAAAAGCTCCAGCCCAAGAGCTACAGTCACTTTGCCATCACGGGAGCAAATGAGGAAGGTGTCACTTTTCCTGGATGCAGCCCCACTCTGTAAAGCAAGAGATTTCAGCACAGCCAGATGCTTATGCCCCAAATCCTTGCCGGGGGCTACCTAAACTGCCTCTGGGGCAAGGGAAGCCACCTGATGCAGCAGAGCTCTCTGTCCTTTCTGTGGGAATTCGTTGCTACGATGTCACCTTCCCCATGCATCCCTGGAAAAGGACACCTCTCTGCCAGCTCCCTCCCTGACCCTAAAAGTCACTTCTCTGCTTAAGCCAGCACCCAGCAGCCGCGCAAGAGGGGCCAGATCCTGCCCAGGGCACACACACCTCAGCTTCCCGCAGCCCCGCACCGTTCCGGGACACAGCACCGAGCCGCGCCCGGACCCTCCCCATCCTCCGTGGGGCTCTCCGCGCTGAGGAATCCTCGCTGGGGTCCAGCGTGGGAGGAGACAGCCAGGTTGAGAGTGTTTCCCGCCCCCCACACACAGGGCGGGAAGGACCCTGTGAGTGTTCGGGATGGGGATAGAGAATGGGATAGAGGATGCGGATAGGGATAAGGGATGGGAAGGGGATAGAGGATGGGAATAAGATTGTGATAGGAGATGGGGCAGTCGTTGACTCCCAGCCGGGTTCGGGAGGGGGGGGGTGTAGGCGGTCCGGGGCTAGGGCGCTGCCGCATTTATAGGAGGAGCGGCGCGGGGACCCTCCCTGTCCCGCAGACGCAAGTGGGGCGGTGGCCCCGGTTAAAGGGGAAACTTGACAGCGCGGCACGTTCCCGCTGCCCCTTCCCGTGCCCGCTGCCTGCGCCCGTGCCCGCTGCCCCTGCTCCTCGGTTCTGCCGCGACGTGAGTACAGCCCATCCCGAACTGGGCTGGGGAGGGGGAAGCCAAAGGGAGGCTTTAGGGTGGTGGGCGGGGAGGGGACACCGCTACCAGCACCCCCGGGGAGGGCAAGAGCCACCCCGAGGGAGATAGGAGGTGGAAAGGTCTTCTGGGCTCTATAGAGAGAGAGGGACTGGGTGGGGGAAGCCTCCCCCTACGCTCCGGGGGTCCTCTAGGGAGAGGGGGGGTTAGGGCAATCTCTCCTTCCTTCTCCGAGAGTCCTGAGGGGAGGTGGGCTGGGGAAAGCCAAGTTCCCCACTAACCTTGGGGGAGAGGGTCTAGGAGAGGCTGTGCTGGGCGTGCCGAGGAGAGCCCTGGAGAAGAGCAGCAGAGGTAGATGCCGCACCCCCACCCCTCTAACCCCCCTCGCCCCAAGGGGCGCCAGGGTCCCCGTTGGGGACCGACAGAGTCACCCTCGGTGGTCCTAAGGGTAGGTGGACAGAGCCCCCCCCCCCAGAGGAGGGGGGCTGAGGTAGCTCCTTGGTGACATACACCGAGATAGACCCTCCTCGGGTCCCGAGGAGCACATTCCCCTCGGAGAGAGGGATCAGAGCCTCCCCCCTCTAAAGGAGAGGTGCTGGGAAACCCCCTCAGGGAAGCCCACCCCAGGGGAGGGGGCCAAGGAAGCCCCTTGGCGAAAGGCCTCGGGGGAAGAGCTCGAAGAAGCCCTCCGGGGGTGTCCAGGAGTCCGTCCGGGCAGAGGGCTCGGACTTCCACCCCCACCTCCTCCAGTGGGTCCCGAGGGATACAGTCGGGCGCAGCCCGAGCATCCCCCGGAGCTGGGCAGGCTCCCGCCCTCGGAGCAGCTCCTGCTGCCCCCGGGGCTGAGCGTCTGCCGCAGACACACACAAACACACCCAGACACACCCAGCAGCATCCTTCTCCTCCTCCAGTTTACCCTCCACCACCGCCAAGATGCTGCTTTTGCTGCTGGGGATCATCATCCTCCATGTCACCGTGCTGGTGCTCCTCTTCGTCTCCACCATCGTCAGTGTAAGTACTGGGATACTCATGAGGCAGGGGATGAGGGCATGGCAAGAACAGAAAGTGATATTTGTATTTTGTGGTTTATTTTCCAGCCTGGCTTTTTACAAGAAACCTTTACTTCTCAATTTCTGTCTTCCTAACAATGAGCTTTGGGAGTGTTCTGCACCAAAAGCTCTTGCCATGCTGCTGCTGTCAGGGTGTAAGTGGCTTGGTTGTGTGCTCAGGGCATCCCAATCGGAACAGAGGAGCATCTCCTCACCATCCCCATGCTGCTTCACAGCAGGGAGCAGCCCTAGAGCACCCAAACCACCCTGTGTGGGGGTGACACTGCACTCCCAACTTGTTCCACCTGCTAACGGGCTCCAGCCTGCAGGACCAGTACAGCCAGTCTGAGCAAAACCCCTTGAAAGAGAGCTGGTTTGGCCACTCCCTCCTCAGCATCAGCAAGTTTTGCTTTCCAGCTCTGCTCCTTTGGGCTGTGAATTAGGCACAGCCTCTATCCCCTAACCCAGATGGGCCATTCTGAAGGCTTAATTAAGCTATATAAGCAGTGAGAAGGGCAGGATGCTGCACAGAAGGTTTGCTAACGCTATTCTCAGTCCAGAGCACATAATCAGCTTAAGAAGGGGGTTTGACTTGGTTTTAAGGCAGTAGATTTGTGGAGCTGGGTGGTTTCAGGCTTGCTTCTTTCTTTTTTTGGGTGGTAATAGTAGTAGAAGACATTACAAAACTCCTCAGAGTCGTTAGAAATCACGTGGAAGCATTCAAATATCCCGGCCAAGCACTGGGCAAGGATGGTGGAGGGGAGGGAAGTGCCTGTCCACTGTAGGACTTGGTCCATGTTTAAAGAGAATAAAGAGCTTCTGTTTTAATGCTGTGGAGGTGAAAGCAGCTAAAAGCAAATATCACTATTTACTCTCCAAACACCTTCCTAAAGGAAAGCACATGCCTGGCAGCACCCCACTGGGCACACGTGGGGCTACTGGGTGTCCAATCCCTGGGGGTTCAGGGTCCTGCTCATGGGGCTTGCCTCTCTTTGCAGCAATGGCTGGTGAACGGCGAGCACACGGCAGACCTCTGGCAGAACTGCACCTCTGGGAGTGTCTTCCACTGCCTGACATCATCCACCAACGGTGAGTGCTCCTCAGCAACCAGGGCTGCTGCTGCCCCTTGCTTTTATTCTCCTCCCCAGACTCAGGAAGCCAAGGAGGATTTGGCTTTGTGATTCCCTTTTCCCCTACACCTCTGTGAAGTTCTTCTTTCCCACCCTTTCCCCTTGCCTCTTCTGCTCTGTGCCAAGATGGAGGGACAGGGCTCCATTGTGGTCCTGGTGGGGACACACAGAGCTGGCCCAGCAGTGTGGGGGGGGATTGTTCCCTCCCCAGTTTTGGCAGTCCCTGAAGTTGAGATGGGGCTTAGCATGGGTACCAGACCCAACACCTATCACTCTGCCCTGCTGAGCTCAAGCTGTGGGACAGTTCCTGGCAGCACTGTGGCAGAACATTTGGCACACTCAGCTGCAACAGAGATGTTCAGCTCGAGTGCTTCTTGGTGGTCATCTGTTGTTAGCTCATTTCCATTACACTTGGATGTACAAACATGGGACAGCCCTTGGGGAGGGGTTTGCTGGGATGCTCTTGCCGTGCTGAGAGTAGAGAGGCTGTTTTCAGCTTGTCTCCTTCTTGCTCCGGGTGTGAGAGTGTTTTTAAGACACACATGGTGCCCTGAGGACAGCCTGGACACTTTGTCCCCCTGTCTTGCTGCCCTGACTTTTCCTGCTGTGTCAAGCTGAGTTTTTTGGGCACTGTCCTTGCGCTGTGTTTGCTGCTGAGTGTTGCATGGGGGATGTTCTTCATGGTGCTGGTGAGATGGCCCTGATGGCACCTGCACTTCTGGGCTGGCTGAGCAGCCACCTCTGCACTAAGCTGGCTGGAAGCTGATGTCATGCTGGGTGACATTGCCCAGTGAGCTGCTTGCTGAGGTCAGCAGGGAGGAGTGCTTGCTAGGACACTGTGACAAAGAGTTTCCAGTGGTACCAGTAACACTGAATAGGTGCTCAGGGAGTCAGGCAAGCCTGTGCCTCAGTTTCCCCAGAAGACAGTACTAATAATGCCAGTGATGCTATGTCCAGCATTGGTTTTCAATTAGCTTGGGTTTTACTCTCCCTTGGAAATGGTGTAATTCCCAGTGAAACCAGCTGTGATTCATAGCCATGTCACTGGGAACACAGTCACACTCTACTGGAAACAAGGTCCTGGCACAGGAGCAAACAAGTACCACCTTGTTTTGGCAGAGGGAGAATGGTCATAGTAGAGAGCACTCAACGCTTTCAAAGGCTCTTGTGATGATGGGAGACTGTCAGAGGCTTTTAGAGATGCAGCTCACCCTAATCTTCATCCTACTGGGAGCAAAACTCTCATGGTTACTCCACGGAGGGTAACTCACTGTCCCTCTGACCCTCCCTGGGCTGGAGGCAGCAGCATATTTCCCTGCATGGGCCCAGCTCTGGTTTGGGTGGGAACAAAGCCACCACCACAGGTCTCTGCTGACGCCTACTGGTGTCCAGGCTGGCTGGGAAGCTGCTGGATCCCATCCCAGGCGAGGAGCCTTCTGGAGCCATGTCCTTCATCAGCAGTTGGCTGCTGCTGGCTATCATCTGCAGCGTAGGCAGGCTGCTTCACGGCCGCTCATGCGTGCTCCAAAACTGCTGACCTTGTGCTTGGAAAGAAAAGGCAGCAGTTGTGTATGTGTGTCCCCCCAAAAAAATCCCAGAGCTGAGGCCTCTAAAGCCTCCCCAAATCTTTTTGCTTTTCAAACCTGCACTGCTTTCTCTGGGTGTTTGCAGGATGCTGTGTGTGTCAGGGAGTTGTCAGTGTCCAACATGCAGTTGGGATGGTTTCCTCCATGTCTGATTGTGTGTCTCTATTGCACTGTTCCCAGAAGCTGCTTCTCTCTGGATGATTTTTTTATCATTAAAGAGACTATAGTTGGGATGAGCCTGCTAAAAATGCTGTTGGGCAGCTGAGCTTGGTTGATAAGGTGCCCCAGTGGGCTGCTCTTTGAGTAGAGGTGCATTGTGCTCATCAAGCCTTAAAGAGGTCTGACAGCTCTTACTTACAGGCATCAGGAGAAGGAGGTTTTGCCTGGGCAAAAACTTCTGCCCCATCCACCCTGCAGCAGGGGTGTGAGAGCAGTGCTGCTGGTGGCACACCAGATGTTGCATCCAGAGCTGTAGGAATACAAAACCAAAAGATATTTCCTAGGCTTGCACAAGGAATACAAAACCAGAAGGAAAATACCATGCAGCATCCTCTCCAGTGGCTCCCTGTTCCCTCCTTCCTGTCTCCAAGCCTTATGGTCCCTGCACTACCAGGGGAGCTGCAGTTGGCCAGTGTCCAGAGTGATAGCAAGGACATGGGGCAAGGATGCTGTGGCAGGGCCACCCCTGAAGCTCACGCTCACCCCCTGCTTGGTCCTTGTTATGCTCCTCAAACTCTCTTTGCTAGGAATATGCTTACTTGCAAAAACATAACAGGCCTTACAGCAAATACCACAAACAGTCCTCATTTCAATCTCTCTCAAAACACAGGCTGTGCCTCTTGTGGAAAGCCTGAAGAATCTGTTTGTCTGTGCCTGTGCCAAGGCCTGCGCTTAACGGTTAATCGCTCAGTGCCAAGGTCTGCTCTGGGCTGAGAGCAAGAAAGCCTCCTGCAGGAATTTTGGCAGGATGAGGTCTTTACATCCAGGCAGTTTTTCTTTCTGGCCATCGTGGTGGCTGCTGTAGCTCCGTGCTTTCTTCCCCTCTTTTTGGGACTCAGTGCTTGGAATATGTGGAATTAGGTGGGGCTGAGCCTGGTGTTTTCAGCACAGATGGAGGCTTTGGAGGGGGTTTCTGTAGCACTAGAGAGATGGTGAGTTTGTTGTGCTGGGATGCTCCCCTTGGTGTCTGCATGGTGAGGATGGATGAGCCTCCTGCTGCACAGGGACCCTTTGGTTTAGTGATTGTTGTGTGGATGCCTAAGCAGCAGCTCAGCTTGGTAAAACCAGATTTACTTGTGGTTAACACTGTGGGAGGTTTAGGTTTACACTCCTAATCTTATAGATTATCCCATAGGGATGAAATAAACAGCAAAACAACCCAAGGATTGATGACAGAAGAACAGTCAGACCATGGCTCTCCAGGACATGAGCAGACTTTAGGCACAGGATGGAGCTGGGCTCAACAGGCTGCCCAGGGCGGAGTCACCATGCCTGGGAGTGTTAAGAAACATTTAGATGTGGTTCTTAGGGCCATGGTTTAGTGGTATGGGGGTGATAGGTATGGTTGGACTTGATGATCTTAGAGGTCTCTTCCAACCTTTGGGATTGTGTGCTGGAAGCTGAGCTCCCACCTCCCAGATTCCTCTTGTCACAGGCTTGATTCCTCTGTGTGTGCGAGGGCTGAAAAGTCAGCGGCAGGTGCCCACTCGTTCACCTTGGACAACTGCCTGCTCCTTGCTTTGATTTCTCTGTTCACTTCTTGGATAATGCTTTTTATTTCCCTTTTTCCAAGAGGCCCAGAACTATGGAAAAAATGTTGCAACCTTTGCCTGCTTTGGGCTGTCAGACATTCCTGGAAAGGCCTTATCTAAAGAATCCCAGAGCTGTGTGTCAGCATAGCCCCTGCACTGCCATCCCACTGCAGGCACACAGCCACTCCAGTGCTCTTCACTACATTCCACCCCAAATTTCCAGGCACCAATGTGTTTGGTTCTGTGGGTTTGTTTTTTTTTAACCCTCCAATTGAGTGGGGTTTTTTTCTGCTACTCTCCTCTGAGTTTTGCTGTGGGGGAGATGTCTGTGGAGATCCCTACAGTAACACCAGGAGACATTTTCCCTGGTGTTTCCTTACCATTTCTCCTCTCTCTGGTCTGTGGTTTTCGTGTGACTGGTTTGTTCACAGGCAGGTTGGTGAGTTTGGGCTTTTTTAAAGGGGAAAATAAAACCCCAAACCTTGGGAAATTCCCAGGCTTCCAATCCACATGATTACTGAGTGCCATGAGGTGTGTGATGCTGATGATTTGCTGATATAATGGCCACAAGCAAAGCCCAAATGGGATGCTCAGAGCAGAGATCTGCCCTGAAGCACCCAGCTGAGCAGGGATGGATCTTCCATTGATGGAGCTGCCACCAGGGTATTGCCCTGCTCTTCTGTACCCTGACATTCCCTCTTCCAAAACCCCTTTGCTCTGGCAGACAGGACCCTAAGCAGCACTCCTGCTACTTCAAATGCATTTTTTTTATGCTGGAGAAGGCAGGAGAAATCTTCATCCTTGGCACAAGACAGGGGCATCTGTGCTTTGACCCATCAGCTGTGCCCAGATGGAATTGTGCTGCTTCTTCTCCACTTTAAAATGCTAAAAGCAATGGGTTCAGATGTTTTATCCCCCCTCAAGAGTGGCTTTGCTGCCCTTCCCCTTTCAAACTCCTTCTTCCAGCAATGCTGGATGTGCATGACCTAGAAAAGCTGTGGAAGGATGGAGGTGCCATCTAACTGCACCAATTGGATCAAGACTTGGAGAGTCTGTTCCTGGTGAGGCTCTTGGAGAGGAGCTGGCTTGGGCATTGTGGAGCTGTGGGAAGGTGTTTCTCCTGGTGCCAGCAGCTTTCTGCTGCCTCAGCAGCACCAGCAGTTGCCTGTGCAGGATGTGAGCTTTGGCAGTCTGGTGAGACATCTGAATGTGGCAGCTCTGGAGAGCTAGAGACCTCTTGGCCTCAGATTCTTCTTGGATGGAGCTTCAAGGAGGAGGCAAAAGGGAAGACAGCTGAAAGGAGAAGAGAACAAGAGGAGAAAAGAAGGCTTTGGGGCTATCATCTCCTTCTGAAGGGAGCTACAGAAGACCACCAGAAGTTTGGGGCAGGAATTGCAGCATTGTGTTCATTCACTGCTTCCCTACAGTGTTTCCCACCTGCTCATCCTGTGGCCCTTACAAATACCTTGGGAGCTCTTTAAAAGCCCCCTTTTCTGGTGAGATTTCTAGGAATACCTTGATCCAGCACCCTATGGTCCTCTCCAGGAGGATAGAAAAGGAGCAACTGCTGGGTGAAAACCTTGCTTTTCCCAGCTTGAACATTCAGCAACCCAGAGTGTGACCAGAGAAGATTTGACCTCATGCAGCTAGGAGGTCTGGGAGAAAACTGCAATGTCATGGAGCTCTTTTTTTCCCACTAGCAGCTCTGCTGGATGTGGCTGATGAACTATGATGCTGTTCTCAGGAGGAGAGATGTTCCTTTCAAGCTTGTGGGTGCTGGTGGGTCTGTGCTGCTACTACAGGTAGTTGACCTTGTTTGCCTTTGTGGGCTACAACAGCAAGTTACCAAGGGGCAGAGGTGTGAAGTTCAACCCCAGAAGAATGATGCAACTGAGCTAATATTTCTGCAGCTTCAGTTCACCCTTTTCCAATCCTCTTAAGGGATGCTGGAATATTGAGGTCTAAAACAGTTGGTAGCCTCAGCAGGTGGGATGTGATCTATCTGCTTTCTAGGCTAGGGTTTCAAGTTGAGTTTAGCTTCTTGATCAGACCTTGAAGCTTGAGAATAACCCTGCTCAGAAAACATCTCTTTTCCTGGCAGCCCTGGCCTGGTACCTTTGTGCTAGTAATGCATGTGCTGTTGCTGACTTTGCAGATCTTTACTTGGCAGCATTGAAGGAGCAGGTTTTACTATCTAGATGTGGTCATGAATTTCCCCTCCCTCTAGTTTTGTGTATGTTAGGTGCAGTGGTTACCTCCTCAGTGGGTGTTTTCTTCTCCAGGGGTGGTTGCTTTTTAGAGGTACAGTGCATGTGCAGGTTGGATGGAAAGGAACCTTTCAAGCTCATCTAGTCCAACCTCCCTGCAGCCAGCAGGGACATTCCCAACTAGAGCAGGTTGCTCAGAGCCCCAACCAACCTGAGCTGGAATGGTTCTAGGGATGGGACATCTCCCACCTCACTGGGCAACCTATTCCAGTGTCTCACTACTCTCAGTGGCAAACATTTCTTCCTTCTATCTCATCTGAATCTACCCTAAAATGTTACCATCAGCTGCAGGTTGCAGCACGTGGATGTTTTTTAATGCATTGCACTAATTTAGTGATGTCTTCCAGCAAGCTGATTGCTCAAATAACTTTCTTTTCAGTTTGCAATTTGTTGCTGAGTCAAAAGAGAGGATTTGCTGTCTGTGACAGAGCAGTGAGTGAAATCCTGGCGAGTCAATGCCTGTCTTTTAAGGCCCTCTGCTCTTGGCCAAGGGCATGTTTCTGCCCCAGCCCTGGCATTCCTGCTCAGCTGTACCCCTCATCTAGGGATCAAACTTCTCTACAAGCAGGGCTGGGGCTTTGCTGGAAGGATTTGAGTTAGCCCCAGCATTTCTGGGAGGTTCAGCTCTTCTAGCTTTCAATTTCTGCTCCGAGTTTCCAGTTCTGCTCTGAGTTTCTTTCTTTCACATTAGACTTTAGGGCAATGAGATGTGGTCTTTGGCATCTCAGGGGGGGAAGTCTTCTCCCTGCTGCTGGCAGGGGTGGTGTGAGCACATCAGGGCTTGCAAATGTGTACTGTAAAAAAGCTTCTTGCCTTGGTTTCTAGCTGGCTGAAAAGGGCTCTAAAAAGCCTCCCCCATGGGTCCTCTCCGGAAGTGGCATGCAGGCTGTTATCTGTCCTTTCCACTTGGTTTCCTTTTCTTCCTCCTCCTCTTCCTCCTGAAGAACAAAGATATAAACACTCAGCTGAAGAGATGCAGGAGGAAAAATGGCATAACTGACTCCCTGCCCAAGGGGAAACCACAAATAACAGCCCTGGAGCAGACAGTGCTGACAGCCCCAGGGTGATCTCCCTGGGGATATTGACTGGATTTTGGAAAGCCTAGAGGTAGGACACAAAGGAGTTAGAAGCACATGGGATTGCAGAGGTAGCCATCCCTTCTGCAGCTCTAGTGGTGTTTTCAAAGGAATGAAAGGCAATTAGCAGTCCTGATACTGCTCAAGTCTGTGGGTAGCTGGGCTTGGGCTTAACGGGAATGCAGCAGCTTGCACTTAGAGAATCACAGAATCATTTTGGCTGGAAAAGACTTTTCAGATCATTGAGTCTAACCATTAACCAGCACTGCCAGCTCACCACTAACCAGGGCCCTCAGCACCACAGCTCCATGGCTTTTCAATCCCTTCAGGGATGGAGACTCCAGCACTGCCCTGGGCAGCCTGGGCCAGGCCTGGACATCCCTTCGGGGGAAGAAATTGTTCCTCATGTCCAACCTAAACCTCTCCTGGCACAACTTGAGGCTGTTTCCTCTTGTCCTGTCGCATGTGGGCCTTTGAGCTGTGGATCCTGCCCTTCACTTTTCCCAAAGGAGGCCAAGGGAAGTGAGCAAAGGGCTGCATGTAGGCAGGCTCAAAGCTGGGGGATCAGCTCTGGCTTTCCCTGCTCACAAGCTCGTGCAGCTGCTGCTCTCTGGCTGCTGAACCCCCTCTGCTCATGGTGGGCTTTCCTCCCTCTCTCAGTGCCTGCTTTTCTACCCTCTGACCTGGCTCTTTCTGACAATGGGATTTTGCAAAGCCTGGCTAAATCATTGGCATTCAGAACCAAAAAAAGAGGCCTGGGGAGGCGGATGCAATTCAAAGGGCAGCTCAGCTCAGCTCAGCTTTCCGTCTAGACAGCCTTCTCCTAAAATAACCAGCAGCTGGAGCATCCACCTCTGAGCAGAAAGGCTTCCTCTCTGGGCTGGATCCCACAGCCTTTGAAAGCACAAAAGACTTGGGTTTCCTGGGTCCTGAACCAAAAGTGCAAGGCTTGGGGCTGAGCAGGCTTTGGCTCAGCTGGTGTGTGAAGCTGAGCACAGCTTTAGGCCTTGGGAAGGGCTGAGATGGAAGCTCAGCTTCTCAGAGCTGGGATGGGAGCCCTTTCTTTGCTGAGATTGCAATTCAGCAGCTATCCTCTAGCCATACTTCCCTGACTTCATCTAAGCAACAATTTATGACTTGGTTTTTAGCAGCACTCGAGCTGCCTCATCCCCTCTGTGTCCCTGAGCATGGCCAGGGCTGAAGGGGCAGCTGTAGGGGGGCTTTGGGGGATCCCCTGGCTGGCTAGCAGAGGTAGATGAAGTATGTGGGACATTCTGTGTGCACATCAGTGTGAAAAGCACACTGGGATTTCCTGGAGCAGGGATAGTTTCTCCTTCCTAATGAACAGCAGCAATGGATGCACATGGATGCAAACCCAGCAGCATCCAAGTGGATGAAGCACAGCAGCAATTTAGCAGGGCCCAGTGAGGAGTTAGGCATGGGAAGCATGGAGGGGAAGGAAAAAGCTGTCTGGCATCAGCACAGGCTGCTCTGGGTAGTTTCAGTGTACTTTGGGCCTAAATTTGCTCCATTGCACCAATGGCTGGAGGCAAGATGCAAAGACAAGATAGTAGGTGATCCAAAGTCAAAACACTCCCGACCTTACTCAGTCACTCAGGATGTTCCCTGCAGGTGTGGGTTTGCTGGAAAGTGTGGAGCATCCCAGCTGGAGGCTGTACCTCGTTCTCCAGTTCAGATTCTGCTCTCACCTCCATGGATGGAGCTTGTGAGGATTTGCTGAGGAAGTGTGATCACTTCTCTGGGAGCAGACCCTGCTCTGGGCAGTCCTGAGTGGCCTCATTTGCTGCACCAAGGTTGCTGAGCTCAAGTGCAGCTTTGCTGCAGAAAGCTGTTTCTTACACTGTGTAGCCAGAGGAGTGAAGTTGGTGGGAGTAAAACTGTGGCAGGACCATGGGACTGGGACTGAGACTTCAGTGCTGCCTCTTGTTCCCCTCTCTGAGGATCCAGCCTAACATGTGATTTTGCTTTCACTGGGTGGTTTGTGCCTCACTTTACCTCTACTGAGTCCTGCCTGGCTTTTGTGGTGAATTAACCAATGTTGCATCCTTAAAGCCCTCTCAAGGATGGCTGCAAATACTCCTTTTGATCCCCAACATTATAAGGAAAGGGAAAAGCAGAAGTATTTGTGAGCACAACCCTGTCCTGGGGTGCTGTGAGGCACTGCCTCTTTCTGTCAGGCTGGGCTGGAGAGGCATTTTGTTTGTTTATTTATGTTTTGCTTTACGTGGGGAGTTCCACCCCCACCAAGCCTGGATGGAAATAGCTGGGCAGTGACTCAGCCCAGGGGCTGGTTGAACTGCTCTGCTCCAGGAGGCAGCTGGGGAAGGCTCTTTCCAGGAGGTTTGATTCTACCCCAAGGACAGAGGTGTCTTCTCTAACTGTCTATTTATTTTACCTCTGAGCTTGAAGTCTCACAGCTTGTTGCACATGTTGCTAGTACAGCTGAACTCCCAGGGCTTGACAGGAAGCTGGAGGAGAGGCTTCTGTAGACTTCAGATCAGGCCTGATATCTCTGCTCATGTTGCATTAGAAATGCTCCCTGAGAAAGCACTTGGCTCTGTCATTCATTTTACCCCAGCACTTCTGGCCCATACACATCATCATCATCATCCTAAACCCCAGGCAGCATCATGCCTCTGTTGAGGACCTCACTGGATGTGACCACATCCCTCAGCTGTTAAGAACCTTACTGGGATCCTGATGCTGAGGCCACAGGCTGGAGGCTCACTGACTGGGGTGCCAGGATTAAGGCTTCTGTCTGTCTTTCTGTCCCCAGAATGGCTGCAGTCAGTCCAAGCAATGATGATCCTCTCCATTATCTTCAGTGCCTTGTCCCTGTTCCTGTTCTTCTGCCAGCTGTTCACGCTGACCAAGGGTGGCCGCTTCTACATCACTGGCTTCTTCCAGATCCTTGCTGGTAAGTGGGAGCTGGGGGATGGAGATGTCACTAGCAGGCAAAGGGCTTCCAAGCAGAGGAGAGAGGGTCCTGAGCATGAGGACCACTCCACAGGCTCCTGCATGGCTCAGCAAAGGGAAAGAGTTTGGGTTGAATCATTTGTGTCTGTTGAGGTCTTGCATGCCCTGGGATGGTTCTGCCTCTCAGGAGGTGTTATGCATCTAAGCTCTGCCCTTGCATCATGGAAGGTGCAAAGGGTTGCTTGCTGCCCCAGTCAGGGAGCTTTTGGAGGGGCAGGGTACCAGACCCACTGAGCTAGAGGCAGAGCCATACTCATGGTCTAGGGTGGTGGGGCAGGCAGGGCATGGGGGGGCTGCCAGACTGAAGACTCTGCCTGCTCTTCCTGCAGCTCAGGGTGAGGTGCTGAGGGTCCAGAGGTGTTGCACTGGCTCTGGGACCTACCTTTGCCAGCTTGTGTGATGTTCCTGCAATTGCTGGCAGGGTTGGGGAGGTGGTGATGATCCTCTTTTATCTATTTATAAACTTGCCATAAGGAGACCTGGTGCTTTCCACATCAGCTAAGAGCTACTGGAGCTGCAGGGTGAGCCAGCTGCCTTGGAACTGTCAGCTCCTATTTTTAACTCTTAAAGAGCTCAGCCCTGGAAATGAGACATGAGACATAGCTCATGCCCTGCCTTGCAAGTTCTCCAAATATAGATGCTGGAAAGCCACTGGCTCTGTTCAGGTTTCCTGATAGGAAAGCAACAGAGAGGATTTTCAAGTGTTCTGTCTAGAGAAGTTAACTGGTGCAGCATGGTTCTGGCTAAGGCATGACAGACTATCTGGGAAGGAGACTAATCCTGCTAGAGCTTTAGGTGTTAAACTAGAAGTCAACCTCAGTCCTGCCACTAAATCAGTGGAAAAACTCTAGCTGACTTTAGACACAGTTTCTGAGCATTCTCTAAGCACCTGGTCTTCACAAGCCCTGGAAAAGCTTAGAGCTAACCTTTACTAGCAAGTGTGGCATGAAATATCTGGTGAGGGTATCTGCTTGGCCATAATGCAGGTGATGAGTGCAGATCAGTTCACCATCTCAGCAAAGATAGTTGTGTCCAAAGCCATTACAGCCATGGAGACAAGGAGGGGAAATGGCCATTAATAATACAATTACCTGCCTGAGAGCTTCCCTAATGGGTCTGGGAGCAGAAGGCTTCTCTCTTCTGAGTGATTGCTGGTGAATCCTCATGCTCAGAGGAAAAGAAAGTGGGATTGTAGCCATGCTGTGCTGAGTGTCCTGAGGGGGTGCAGGATCATAGACCTCTTTCCCTATGGGGCCTGAGGCATGGGTCAGATCCATCCTTAGCAGTATGGAGGACAGGAAGAGTGTGACTTGATCCTTAGGAAGCTTCTCCACGAGCCTGGAGGCCTTCTTGCCCACAAGGGCACATTGCTGGCTCCTGGGGAACTTGTTGTCCCTCAGCACTCCCAGGTCCTTCTCCATGGAGCTGCTTTCCAGCAGGTCAACTCCTAACCTGTCCTGCTCCTTGGGGTTATTCCTCCTCAGGTGCAGGACTCCACACTTGCCCTCGATATATATATTGCAGCAAGCATCTGATTGCATTTGGCCTTCCCTTCCTGGCTATGCTCTCCAGGCCCAAACTCATGCAGATGCAGCACAAGTGCAGTCCCAGCCATCACCTCCATTTGGCCAAATTCCTCAGGCAGACAATTGCTGCAGTCTTTTCTGCTGCCTGTAGGTGACCAGCATGGCCACAAGCCTTGTGCCCTGTCCCACCAGCATGGGCAGACAATTGTTGTGCTCTCTTTGCATGGGTTGGAGCAGTGGGAGTTGATTCTGATGTTTAGAGAATGGAAACTGCACCAGTGGCACGTTCATCATGAAACATATTCCCACTTGTGCACTTTCCCAGAACAAAGGAGCAGTGTCAAGTGGAATTACATCTCAAATATCACCCTGCTCAAATGTAGGTGGTCCCCAGATCCGTGCAGGGCATTTGGAACTCAGCTCTGACAACAGCCCCAACAACTGTATAATAGAACTGCTGGGATGGACTGAAAGAGCTTGTTTTTGGGGCAGAGATAGAGGTGGCTTTGTCTTAGCTCTGGGCAGCCCTCAGTTGCTGATGGGTTGGGTTTTTTTTTATACAACAAAGCTTAAATGCTGCCTACCGGAGCTGGCTCCAGCCAGAGAGCCCTCAGGGAGCAGCACTGCTCTGTGCCTGGTGAGGGTGGACACTGGCAGCCCCCAGGGAACACGGATGAGCCACAGGCACAGCAGGGCTTGCAGAGAGCAGGGCTTGCAGCTGAGCTCCTCACACAGCCCCAGAGGAGGACAGAGGATACCAGGGCACAGAACTACCTGCTCAGGCTCTAAGGACACCTTCTTGTGGCCTTCCAGGATCTGCAGGGGTTACAAGAGAGCTCGGAAGGACTGTTTAGGTTGTCAGTAGTGCTAGGACTAGGGGGAATGGACACAAGCTTGAGGAGGAGAGATTGAGGTTGGCTGTTAGGCAGAAGTTGTTGGCCAGGAGGGTGCTGAGCCACTGTGCCAGGTTGGCCAGAGAGGTGGTGGCAGCCCCAGCCCTGGCAGTGTTGCAGGCCAGGCTGGCTGGGGCTGAGAGCAAGCTGCTCTAGTGCCAGGTGTCCCTGCCCATGGCAGAGGGGTTGGGATAGAGGAGCTTGAAGGTCCCTTCCAATCCTGTCAACTCTATGATTCTCTAACTCCTCTACCCACAGCATCCCTAACCCCTTGCCATCTTCCCTTCCCCTGGCAGGGCTCTGCGTGATGAGTGGTGCAGCCATCTTCACAGTGAGGCACACGGACTGGCACCAAGCCTCAGAGAACACCTCCTATGGCTTTGCCTACATCCTGGCATGGTTGGCCTTCCCCTTAGCCCTGGCCAGTGGCATCGTCTACGTCATCCTACGGAAGCGGGAGTGACGTGGCCTGGGCTGTGACAAGGGCACTGATGATGTCCACGGAGGAGACGGAGGCGGGGGAAAAAGAGACGAGAAAATGGAGAAGAATTAACCCAAACCACACCAAAATAGCAAAGGAATAAACCCTCCCACCACCACCAAACCCACCTGACCCCCCCACCCATCCCCCCTAAAGGAAACGCGCCGAGGGTTCCTTGTTAATTGAAGATGTATATAGTATCTATGGTTTAAACCAAAACAAACCCTATTTATAACACTTTTTACATATATGTACATAGTCTTGTTTGCTTTTTGTTGACCATGAGCTATGTTTTCAAGCCTAAAGGAAGTGCCTAAGGAACTATTTACTCCTAACAGTGTAACGAGAGCGCGGTGACTTTTTTTTCTCCTCTCATGCAAAATCTGCTTTGACCTGAACTCTCCTCCAGCCCAGCCTGCATCAAACCATCAGAAACCTCCACTTCTGACTGGTTTTTCAGCTGGAGGGTTGATTCCCCACTCCTGCCACGTGCTGTGATCCTGGTAAAACAAAGGGGCACGTCCAGATCTGACGGGAGACCCTTCCGAAAGGTTTGAAGGATTGCGGAGCAAAGGCTTTTTTGATTGCCCCAAGTGCCTAAATGACTTATGTGCCTAAGTCCCACTGCCTTGCCACCACGCCCACTGGGAATTTTGGCCTTTTAAATCACTTAGGTTGAATTGCTCTCCAAGGGTGAGCTCTGGAGATGCTCCTGGTGCCCCCCTGGGGCTGGGGTGTGTGCTGTGTCGAGCTGGCGGGACACTGATGCTCCTGACTGTGAAACGTGCTTTCTCCTTTGCAGTGGAGCTCAACTACCCATGAGGAAGAAAGAAACCCAGTAGAGCTAGGAAATCCATTACCAGATGTATGAAATGGTGCTATCTTATTTACCATTCCTTATATTGCTAGCCATTTAACCTTATTCACTGGAAATTTCACTTAACAGTCTTGAGGTAAACGACGAAGCTAGAACTGAGAAATAATTCTGTGTATAATATAAATGAGCTATAACTGCTTTTGTACTTAGACTTGCTCTTACTATTATTTTTAATAAAGCATTTATAACTGAGGTTCCTTTTCTCCCCCTTCCCCGTGGTCAAAAGGAACAGAAACAGCTCTGGGCAGAGCCCTTGTGAGTCTTTGCTGCCAGAGTTCAGATGTGTGTCCTCTGTCTGTGTGTGTCAGCCATGTGTCTGGCCATGAATTGAACAGGCAGACCCCAGGCTGCCTTCTGAGGACTCCAGACACCCTGTTGCTGCTGTTGTTTTTGTTTCATTTTTGGGATGGGTTTTTGGGGTGGGTTTTTTTCTTTTTTGGTGGTTGGGGTTTTTTTGTTTGTTTTTGCTTCGCTTTTCTGATTTTATACCGACTGTGTGGACTAAGAAGCAATGAAATAAAAGTCAGAATAACTCAGCTGCTTCTGCTTTTTTTGCCGTTTTTGCAGGTTAGAGCCAGGCTGTGCTCCACCAGTCTGCTTGCCTGCTCATTCCCTGGAAGGTCTCCATGATGGAGCTCTTCAGCCTGGAGAAGAGAAGGCTCTGGTGAGACCTTCTTGTGGCCTTTCAGTCCTTAAAGGTGACTATAACAGAGATGGGGAAAGACTTCTCAGCAGGGCCTATTGGGACAGGACAAGGGCTGATGGTTTGAAACTAAATGAGGAAGATTTAGATTAGGTAAAAGAGAGACCTTTTTTTATGATGAGGGTGGTGAGACACTGGCCTAGGTTGTGCAGAGAGGTGGGAGATGCCTCATCCCCGGAATCATTCCAGGCTAGGTTGTTTGGGGCTCTGAGCAACATGGTCTAGTTGGGGATGTCCCTGCTCAGTGGAGGAGGTTGAACTAGATGACCTTTAAAGGTCCCTTCCAACTCAAACCAGTCTGTAATTCTTTGTGGGTTAATTGATGCTGCTGAGAGAGGCTCTGAGCTCACTGGGCTGTCTGTGTGGCAGATGTACCTGTGCTGGAGAGGTGAGACTGCACCAGAGTTATTGCCAGGGCCGGGAACTGAGCTCAGGACTTCATGCTGTAGTGCTTCTGTGTGCCCATCTTTCTGCCTCTGTCCTAAGGTACTCCTGGGATGTGACCATGAGCTCCCCAAAGACAGAGGTCAGGCAGCAGCTGGCAGGACCACACTTACCCCTTCCCAGCCTCCTGAGTGCAGGGATGGTTCAGGTCAGCATCAGCTGCCCCAGGGGGATCTGGCTGGCTCTGCCACCCAGCACAAACAGCAGAAGCCATTCAGTTCTGTGTGCCCAAACATCCAGAGCCTGGAGGTGCAGCCCTGGCTGGGGAGATTAGCACATTGTGTGCAGTGTTTGCAGCTTTAATGGCTGGCATGGAAGCATCCACACTTCCGCTTGCTCATTCATTTGGCTCTTCCATGTCTGAGCTGATGTAGCAACTGGTGCTGGCAGAAAGACAATGGCTCTTGCAAGGCTGCCTATTGAGGCCAGTTATTAACATCAGGCCAGATCTTTGAGCCCTCAACCTTGCCACATCCCAAAGGAAAGGAGAAGGAGCTGCTTCACACCTCCTTGGCCTCTCAGCACAATGTGACCACCTTGGAGCTGCTGGTTGTGCTCTTCCAGCTGGGAGCATTTCCCTGTCTGCTCCTTTTGCTTGAGATGAAGCTCTGGAGGGTCTCTTCTCTTGCTGAGGCAGCATTGATGTCGCTGTGAGCTGCAGCACTAGGACACATGGTTATCCAGGATCCTCCTGGGCTTGGCACCACACACATGGCAAAGGCGACACAGATTTCCCTTCTGAGGAGCAGGTAGGAACACAGGTGCCTTTCTTCCCCTCCTGTGTGGGAATTAAAGATGCTCTTTGTCACTTTGGATCAGTGCTCAGAAGGCACAAAGGAGTTCACTGCTCGGTTTTTGCCTCGATGCAGTGCTCTCTGTCCATTCAAGGTGCAGACAAGGGAGCAGTGCCAGTTCCTATCAACATCTCAGTGTTCCGTGGCAGCTTCATCTCAGGGATGTGTTTTGAAAAGCTTGCAGAGCAAGATGACTTCTGGACAACACAAAGGTCTGAATCCCTTCTGGAAGGGGTCTGAAGAGAGATGCCACCAGTGGGCACAGAGTCAGTGTTCCCGCACAAGTGTCTCGGTGCGGTTAGCAAACTCCTGTCACCCTGCTCTCAGCCGTAGCAGGGACGGGAGCTGCTGGACAGCCTCCTCCCTCCGCTCGCTACACCACGGTTCCTTTCGCAGGATCGAACGGGCTCTTAGGGCTTTTTTCCCCCCTTAATTCCCTCAGCCCAGACCTTTCTTGAGCCCACGAGAGGCGAGGGGGGGAGCGGGCGGGAAGCAGCTCGCGGCTTAGCTCGCCGCCCCGTGGCTGTAGAGGGATCGGCAGGAGCGGGCGAGGATTTAAAGGGAACAGCCAGAGTTTCCTGGTGGAGATAGGGTTAACGTGATGCTCTCCGGAGTGGGAGTATGCACGTGGGTCATAAGAACCCTATGCAATGCTCCAGGCTTGGGGCAGAGTGACTGGAAAGCTGCTGGCAGGAAAGGAGCTGAGGGTGTTGCTGAACAGCAGCTGGAGATGAGGCAGCTTTGTACCCAGATGGCCAAGAAGGTCAACAGCATCCAGGCTTGGATCAGCACTAGTGTGGCAGCAGGACTACGGCAGGGATTGTCTTCCTAGACTGGGCATTGGGGAAGCTGCACCTCAAATCCTAGGTTCAGTTTTGGGCTCCTCACTCCCAGAAGGATACTGAGATGCTGCAGTGTGTCCAGAGAAGGATAATGAAGGTGGTGAAGGGTCAAGAGCACAAGACTTGTGAGGAGCAGGTTGTTTAGCCTGGAGAAAAGGAGGCTCAGGGGAGACCTTCTCCCTCTCTACAGCTCCCCATTGATTTTCCGGTGAAACAAGTAGTGTCAGGTAACCTGTCCCAGATGGGAGGGCTCTGAGGCTCTCCTCCTCAGCCTTGCAGAAGAATAGACTCAGCTCACATGTGATATGAGCAGGTTTTATTATTCCTTTGTAATCAGGTTGACTAAAACAACACCACCCCCAGAACTGGGCTTGGAATAAAACACAGTATCCCAGTATGTCAGAGGTTGGAAGGGCCCTAGAAAGATCATCTAGTGCAACCCCCCTGCCAGAGCAGGATCACCTAGAGCAGCTCACACAGCAATGTGTCCAGGCAGCTCTGCAATGGCTCCAGACAAGGAGACTCCACAGCCTCCTGGGCAGCCTGGGCCACTCCAGACCTTTCCTGCCAAACTCTCCCAAACACAAGGATGCTGAGGGCTGGATTCTTCCCAAGATGAGTTGGAGCTAGGATGTGGTTTGTGAGTGTATATTTAGATCCATTCTGGACTGGAGTATTCTCAGCCTGCTTTCAGACACTAGCAACACCTTTTCATCCCATTACCCATCCCCTGAGCCCTGCTGTCCCTCTGCCATCCTCCAGCCTGCCCTCACCTCTCCCTCCCATCTCTGCCCTCTGACACTGACCCCACAACCCTCCTATTCTTACTTGGTCAGCTTTCCCCCCAGAATTATTTAACATGATTATTGATACTTCCCTGAACACAACCTCTTTGTCCAGTGATTTATGGAGTGCTTGCTCCACTGCATCTTCTCTCTCTCCTCTCACAGGGGTGGGCTGTGGGCAGGAGATGCTGCTTTAGGCCAGGTGCTGGGCACTGAGTCTATGTGAGCAAGCTCTGAATTCCCCTGCCTTGAAGTCAGATGCTGCAGAGACCCAGGAGTGTCTAGTGGGGCTGTGATTTCAACCAAGGGTGAGAGTTGTATTCCAGGACCTGGTCCTCCTCTTTTCCTCCCAGTCCTGTGTTTTTTCCTTTGGGTTTACACTCTCCCTAAGCCTCCCAGCATTAACAAGCCACTTCTTCCTAGACTGATGAAAGGATAAAAGCACTGAGTTGTCCTTGGTTTATTCACTTCCTGGGGGGTAATTCAACAGCTTTATCTTTCCCCAAAGAGTCTGCTTGCCCGGGGGAATCTTTGGCCAGCACTTTGCAGGATGGTTTTATTGCCACTCTGCAGGCCCTGGTGGGGAGAGGCTTTATTCTAAAGTGCTTTAACTGCTTGGGTTGAGTCTTTGTCAGTTGTGTTTCCTTTCATAGATACTTTTTGGGGCTTTCATGTCCCAGGGCTCCCTCTTATCTGCCTTTGGAGACAGCCCTTGTAAAAGACAAATCAAACCCCAAAGCACTCTCCCTGGGATGCTCTCAGGAGAAAGGCCTCTGCCCTCTTTTCTTTGGAGGCAAATAGATCCCAACCCTGTATCCCTCCTCAGCCTGCAGGAAAGCCTTTGAAGTAAATGAAACCAAATTAGTGTCTATGATATAGATGAGGAGAGAAGCTCCCTGCTGTGTCCCCAGCCTGGCCCTTTGCATAATCTTTAACCTCTCTCTCCCTTGCTCCTCACTTGCCTCTAATTGACCATGAAGCACCTGGGGGTGGTTTGGAGCTGATCCCATCTGGCCTGGTGCAGGGCAGGACTTCTTCCTCCCCACACCAAGGGGCTGGGGAGGATTTAATAGGCATGGGAGGAAGCTAGGATAATGAATTACTTTCCACCCTCTTTTATTTGGTGTGTTCAGTATCTAATTTTTTTCTTCTTCCCCTTAATGAGAGGCTCCCCCCCCC
>VWZO01006242.1:152063-174218 GCA_013396975.1 Bucco capensis
AAGCAGCAATTCCAAGCCTTGAGGCCATGCTGCTGAGAACGCAGCTGCGTTGGGCAGCTCACGGCTCCAGCATGAAGAACTCCTGCCTGCCTAAGCTCATGCTCTCTGGGCAACTTGCCCCTGGCTGTGGCAAGAGAGGAGCCCCGAAGAGGAGATGCAAGGACTCCCTGAACCAACAGCTCAGCCTTGGCCATATTGCTGCCCTGAACTGCTCTCCTCTGGCCTCCACTCAGCAGCTCTGCACACACACTAGTTTGAATGCTGCCCATGGTTTGGAGCAGGCACGCAGGATCACTCTGGAGGAGAAAAGACAGCATAGAAAGAATCGTGTCTTGCAGCTTCTACCTCCTGAGGAGTCCTTGTGCTGTGCCTTTGGCAACTGCTCTGGTCTGTCCCAAATTGGCCTTTGCAGCCAGCAGCGCTTGGAAAAAGCGCTTGGGAAGAGCGTGGATGGAGCCCTCCCCGGAGCTGCGTTTGTCAAGCCTGGCCATGGTGATATAGAATCATGGAATGGTTTGGGTTGGAAGGGACCTTTAAAAGTCATCTAGTCCAACCCTCCCTGCACTGAGCAAGGACATCTTCAACTAGACCAGGTTGCTCAGAACCCTATTAATGCTGAGGAGTCAGCTGAAGAGAGGTGCAGGTCATGGAGGCAGTTCTGAACTTCCACTTGTTTCTGGGCAGTGTTTCTTTGTTCTGTTTTGTTTTTTTTGCTATCACTTTTGACTGACAGCCACTAAACCTTGCTGCATCTTTGCCTTTTGATTTCAGAGCCTCTCCTCTGGAGGTTTTTGTGATCAAGTCACTTCTCTAGGCCTTTCTTGAAGAAGCTCAGTAACTAGAGCATCCTAAATCTCTGACTATTGGTCTTTTGCTGTCATCTTTGTTTCACATCACAGACCTTCCCACACTGGCCAGCTGACTTCCAAATCCTTCTCTGGCCATGCAATTAGGGGAAGGTGGCAGAGAGTGTTGGGTTGGGTTTTTTTTCCCTTAATACATAGCAGCAATTTCTCCCCTTGAGAAATTAACTCTGTATTGGTTCCAAATGGGTGGCCCCAAAGATTGCAACTAAACAAGATCCCCTGGGACTCTCCAGCCATCAAACCCTTCTCCAGGCTGCTAGACCAGCATGCTGCATCTTTGGTCTTACAGCAGAAAAGGCATGAAGACAACATCCCTTTGTGGCCAGGATATTGCTTGGCAGGTTTGCTACCAGTGCTAACCTTATAAAAGTGATGTACTCATTAAAAAAACCTCATTAAGTATCTACTAAATTCACACTAAGATGTTCCCCCTCAAAGGAAAATAAACCCCACCCTAAATACCCCCAATAGTCTCAGTGTGCTCCCCTGGGATCAGCTGCTCCCCTACTGCATCTTCACATCTGGGAGCAGTGGCAACACAAGTGAGCTTTGCTAGTGGAGGCTTCAGCTCTTTCTCTTCTTAGCACCACATTTCTGGCAACCTGGGCTCAAAGTCCCCCAGTGAGCTTTTCTGGCTGATGAGATGTGAAGTTGCAGGCAGGTAAAATGCAGACAAAACAGATTAACTGCCTCATTCCTTTACACCCAAGCTCTGTTCTGGCTCGTAATGGAAACCTAAAGCCTGCCTTTCTTTTAGCTCAGATCTAAACAGTAGCTGCTCTAAAGTATTAGGTTGGAATATGAACTCTGTATGAAAGATGAAGGGGGAATGATGTATTTTAAAAAGGATCTTAGTGGGCCCTGACTTCAAAACATCAGTATAAATTCATGGCAAGTAATACTCTCTTAATTATTCATTTTCCTTGGCACCAGTTAAACAGCCAAGTAACAGCTTCTGTCTCTTTATATTTAGTCTATTATTGTTTGAAAAAGACCAGGGGGAGGCCAGCACTGTGCAGAAATGATATTCCCCCTTTCTATATCCACACACTTATTACCAGCAGCCATAGGAAAGGGGGAATATAATCACCAGCAGCTGAGAGACAATGACATTTTTATAGACCTCCTGGCAAATCTGCAAGGGGAGAGAGCTTGACAACTCCTTGGCTTTCAAGCACATTCCTCCACCAGCTCTGTGCAGGGAGCTTGGGTGAGCTCTGAGTTGTTTCTCCCCTCCCCAGGAATCAGCCCACAGCAGCCAAACAGCATCTGCCTCCTTAGGCTGAACTGTTCCCCTTCCTTCTGTAGGAGAAGAACTGGAGTAAAAGAGCAGGGCAGAGTCAGAATCACAGAATGATGAAGGTTGGAAGAGACCTCTAAGCTCATCGATTTCCAACCATCAACCTATCAGCCCCATGCCACTAAACCATGGCCCTGAGCACCACATCTAGATGTTTCTTCAACTCCTCCAGGGATGGTGACTGCAGCAGCTCCCTGGGCAGCCTGGGTTGAGACTTAACAATCTTTTCAGTGACAGAATTTTTCCTGATATCCAATCTAAACCTCTCCTGGTGCAACTTGAGGCCATTTCCTCTTGTCCTCTTGCTGTTTGCCCAGGAGAAGAGACCAATCCCCAGCTCACTCCAACCTCCTTGCAGGGAGTTGTAGAAAGCCTGAGCCTCCTCATCCTCACACTAAGCAACCCCAAATTAAACAAACAAACAAATTGACATCTCCAGCAGTTCTTTGGCAATTCAAATGGAAGAGAATTAGCTGCATGGTCAGAAGAGATGAGTTTTACTGAGTTGTTCCTTTGATCAGGAGCCATATTTCATTTGCCAGCTGTCAAAGCTCTGAAAGATTGGTGCTTTGATAGAAACCCCTCAGCATATCTCATCAGGATGAGCCAATTTCCATTGGGTCAGATGAGGCTGGTTTCCAAACTCCTTGAATTGCCAGTTTTGACCAGCTCCAGCTGACAGAGTGGGGACTGTTGGCTGAAATGCTGACTTCTCTCAGGTTGACTCAAGCCCATGCCTTTCCCCTGAGGACAGCTTGTGTACTTGAGGTAGATGAGGTATTGCATTTCCAGCTCCCCTGCAAACAGGCAAATTTTGCCAGTTGGAAGGAGTTTGTGCTGCAGCCTCAAGCCCAGTCCTTGGAGGTTATGCCAAACAATTTAACACTGGCACTATTTTTTTCCCCAGCCAACACATGGGAAGTCTGGAGCACTTCATGTTTAGTATGGATAGAGTCCTGGTGTTTGACAGCTCTGTTTACCCACTGCAAAACTGAAGGGAAAGTGTGAAAGCAACACTTTTGGGACATTACAGTGCCTTGCAGAATGAGACCCAGGTATGGAGAAGGTTGAGGAGCTCCTGGCCTTGCACAGATGCCACCACTATAAGGGCTGCTCTCACTTTCCTGATGGATATATTGATTAATGACATGAACTTTCCCAGGATGCTGAGCCCAAAGCTTGGACATGATGCTCTCCTCATCTACCTACATGCATGCCCTGACTCCCCCAGCATCATCCCACTCCTTCCTCCATGCTGGTGCTTTATCTTCTTGCACATCTCAGCATGGCTAAGCCAAAGGCAGAGGGAATCTGAACCAAAAAGGGTGCTAGCAGTGTAATAGGAAAAGCCTTGAAGCATGGGGAACACCAGGGAAAACTCAGTCTTCCCAGAGCTGGGTTTTGTATTGCCAAAGTGGGATGGATTCCCAAAGGCAACAGTGCAATAAAACTAGATTGGGATGAAAGGAATAGAGGGCAGCTGAAAGGAGTGTAATATGGATCTGGAGAAATGAGCCTCCCTAGATGGAATTTACAGGGAATGAATTCCTCTCTCTATCTGCATGCTTTCTGAACACTACTGTTTTATAGAGTTCTCCAGCAGAGATGTAATTTTCCTTCTTTCCCCCACTCCCTCTCCCCCATTCCTTAGGATGTCCTAATCCTTGGGCTGCTGATTATTCCCTCCAAGTTCTTTTTCAATCTTTGGGGCCTTTTTAATGAAGTGCCATTGGCATTTCCTAGCTCTCAGTGTTTCATAAGGTATGAGAGGAAAGCCTCCCCATCAGGAAGGCCAGGAGGAAAGTGACAGTTGATTTGCAATCCATTTGGAAATCCTCTTTCCTTCTCCACCATTTCTTTTTGGCTCTGGCATGCACTATGCCCAGTAGCCTGCTTCTTCCCCATCCACAGTGCCCCTTTGGCATCTAATCCAAGGCATGAGGTTGCAGTAAGAAAGGGAAAGAGAAGGGCAAATCACCTCAAGCCCAGGAGAGCCTCCACTGCCTGGTTTTCTTCAGGAGACACAATTTTCGTTGGTTATACCAGGTTATTTACTTTATAAACATTGTTGCTGCAAAGGGTTAGAGATTTTGGGCTCAGTCATTGAGAGATCAATGGTTTGGAACCAGATGCTGGTGCACATGGGGTAAGGAAGGAGAATCATAGCCTCATCCCCTGGAGATGCCTCTGCAGTCATGGTGGAGCTGCCTGCTGGGAGATCCACAGTGCTCCCCTTGCAGCTCAGTGCTTACCCAGACATTGGATATAGCATAAGAGAAACCAGAGCCTTCCCTGACACAGCAGCTCTGGGAAGAGGATGAGCGAGGAAGCTGCATGGAGCAGATGTGAGTTACTCTGCTGGAAAGTGCTCAGCATCTTCAGTGGTGTGGGTACAGTAAGCAGGGCAAGGATGCTGGGGAGAGGTCTGGAGAATAAGTCTTCTGAGGAAGAGCTGAGGGAACTGAGGTTGGAAAAGAGACTCAGGAGAGACCTTATCTCTCTCTACAGCTACCTATAAGGAGGTTGGAGTGAGGTGGGGATTGATCTCTTCTCCCAGGTTACCAGTGAGAGGACAAGAGGAAATGGCCTCAAGTTGCACCAGGGGAGGTTTAGATTGGATGTTAGGAAAGGTTTCTTCCTGAAAGAGTTGTTAAATCTTGGCTCAGGCTGCCCAGGGAGGTGCTGGAGTCACCATCCCTGGAGGGGTTCAAACAACATCTAGCTGTGGTCCTTATGGCCATGGTTTAGTGGCATGAGGGTGATAGGCTGATGGTTGGACTTGATGAGCTTAGAGGTCTCTTCCAACCTTCCTGATTCTGTGATAATCAATGTAGGCATGATCCAACTCTGGAGAGGAGTAAGAGCTTCCTGTGGGCTCTGCACAAGAGAAGGCAGCACCTGCAGCTCTGTATCTATGTGTAAGATGCCAAATAATTCATGTGGATTACTGAGGCTGCTCAGCCTTTAGACATCTCCTTTGCTCCTTCCTTCTCCCCTCCCTCCCTCCTCTGCTGAAGGAGCAGAGCTTCTGGAAACACGAGCCACAGAAATGAGTTACATGAGGACTCTGTCAACATGGCAGGTCCTGGTGCTTCCCAGGCTGTGAGTGAAAGCATCTTCAGAGGGAATTTGTGATGTCAGCCTATAAATCTCCTGTCTGTTTTCCCATCTTGGGTTGAAGACAGAGAATCAGCTTCTGATAACATCTCCACATTGCTGGCAGCAATTCTGCAGCTTGTGTTAATTGCAATCTTGTGTCTGATGCCTCTGAGCCCTTAATAACTTTGTAATTAAAGTGCAATTAACAAATTAACTTGTATCTATCGACTGGAATGTTAATGTTGTTGGTAATGAGGAGATAATGAGCCAGTGTCGTGGAGAGACTCATGGGGACATCTTCAAGATTCAGAAGGCTTTTTGGCTTCTGCAGGAGGTTTAATGGAGTTTGCTGTGAATGAATGAATGAATGAATGGATTGTCCTTGGAGGAGGTGCAGTGGAGCAGTTGAAGATAGCAGGGAACCAAAGGCTCTGCAGCCAGGAAACAGAGAGCTTTGCATTCAGTCATTTTCTAGGCAGCTGGCCAGGTTTTTACAAAGGTTTTTCTCCAGCACAACTGGAACATTCAATAAAACACACACTGCTGGGCTTTGAGAAGGGCTTAACAGGTGATGAAACCACTCAGCACCAGCTAGGCCTGGAGGCAACGTTCCCACTCCCAAAGAGCTCCGTGCAGCTCGTGCCTGTTTCACTCCAGCAGCACTGGAGGAGATGGAAACAGCCCATGGACACCTCTGCCTGCCCCATCTCTGCTGCTCACAGCTTCCCTCTCCAGATGCTTTGTGGCAGTCTGGCAAAAGTGTCTCTATTTGTTCCAATTGACTCCAAGAGTCACACAGGAGGTTAGGGGTTGGAAGGAACCAACCTTCCAATCCTCCTGTCAGAGCAGCTTCAACCTCCCAAACAGAAATTAGGGATGGGCTGTTCCTTCCTACACCTGGGAAAACACAAAGAAGCTTTGGCACAAGAGAGTGTGAAGTCAGAGGAAGGATAGAAATGCTCCAGCAGGATCCTTGGCTCAGCAGTAAGAAATGATGCCTGCTATGAAGGGACCCACAGGAGAGCTGTGGGGCTAGAAGGCACTAGAGAACAGGATAGGACCTCAAGTTGCCCAGCTCATCCCTGCCTGCTTGTAGCTTGCTGCTTTTACAGCTTTTGAGCTGTAAAGTTGATCTCCTGAGGGTCAGACCCATCAGGTCTAAACCCCTGGATGAGGATGGAGGTCCAGACTGCAGGATGGAGGTGGCTCTTCCTAATCAGGTGGTTCTAGAAGTCCCACCAAAGAGAGATAAGGCTTTATATTGGGTTTGCTACCATTTCTGCATCTCCTTTGGGGTTATTTTCCATTCAGACAGACTGCTGATCATTCCCAATCCTCCCCAGTCCTCACCCAACACTACTACTAGCTGCAAAGTGCTCTGCTGAAGAGCCAAGTTCTGTTCTGTGCAGGAACTGGGACCTGAGGGAGCTGCCAGTGCTCAGCCAGCTCCAGCCTTGTGCAAGGATGTGCTCATGCATGTGGGGCTCTGGATGCTGTGCTCTGGGCTGGAGCACACTGAAATGCCTGGATGTGGTCTGGGAATTGGAGAGATCTCATTCTGGAGGAATTTGCCCCTGTTATTTGGCTTTAGTTTTCCTTTGCTCCTTCCCCCCCCAGTCACACCCTGCTGGGCCATGTGGCAGCACTCTAACAGGTATTTAAAATGCTGGAGAGGGAGCCAATTAGTGCAGTTAAAATCCATTCCTTACCATGACATAATATATTTGCAGAATGCTCAAGTTTGTCAGGATCCATTAGGGCTGAAAAGAGAGGAGCTAATTACAGGATAATTTTTTTTCCCTTGTGGTCAGACAGATGCCATGCTCCTATCCCACACTCCCTGTGTGTGTCCTGGGGCTGGAGGTCTGAGTGGTCTCCTGTATGCTCTACTAGTGTGCATTGGTCCAAAGTGACACCTCTAGAAGCTCCTCAAGCCATCACCCATCCCTGCTAAAGCACATGAAGCAGGAGCTGCAGCTACTGCAACCATCTGCATCTTGTTTGCACAGTTGTTGATGTTGTGGGACACACACTTTTGATTTCAACCCAGTGTTGGGATTAAATGTTATTTATGTCATTAAATGTTGTTTCTGCTTGATAATACTGCAGGCACTGTCTTCTTCTGGTTCCCATTCTCCTTTACTATCTCTTTATATAGCAACAGCTCTGTGTTGGGACCTATCAGAGGGGAACATCACAGACTCCACATGTAAGGTGAAGTAGCAGGAGAAGGAAGACCCAAAACTAGACCTTGTCCCCCAAAGCTGGACAAGGACCTGCTGCCACATGAAGAGGAGCTGGAGGATGGAGATTGTAGCTCTGACTGAAGCAGAGGCTGTGATTTAGCCAGCAATGTGCCCTTGTGGCCAAGAGGCCAATGGCATCCTAGGATGCATGAAGAGGAGCGTGGCCAGCAGAGCCAGAGAGGTTCTTCTCCCCTCTCCTCTGCCCTGGGGAGGCCTCCCCTGGAATGCTGTGTCCAGTTGTGGGCCCCTCAGCTCCAGAAGGCTAGGGAGCTGCTGGAGAGAGTCCAGCACAGGGCCAGCAAGATCCTGAAAGGAGTGGAGCATGTGCCCTAGGAGGACAGGCTGAGAGAGCTGGGTCTCTTCAGCCTGGACAAGAGGAGACTGAGAGGAGACCTCAGCAATGCTTAGAAATATGGGAAGGGTGAGTGTGAGGAGGAGAGAGCCAGGCTCTGCTCAATGGCATCCAATGGTAGGACAAGAGGCAATGGGAGCAAGTTGGAGCACAGGAGGTTTAGTATTAAGCTGAGGAGGAACTTGTTTGCAGTTCAGGTGCCAGAGCACTGGCCCAGGCTGCCCAGGAGCCTGTGGAGTCTCCTTGTCTGGAGCCATTGCAGAGCTGCCTGGACACATTGCTGTGTGAGCTGGTCTAGGTGATCCTGCTCTGGCAGGGGGGTTGCACTAGATAATCTTTCTAGGTCCTTTCCAACCCCTACCATTCTGTGATTCTGTGATTTCTGCCCTTGAGGCAGGCTCCAGCCCAGCAGAAGCATTCCCCAGGCCTTGTGCTGCTCAGTAGCAGCCTGCTCCCCACTGGGGACCCCACCAGCACTTCCTCCACCTCCCCATGTCTTCTTGTGCCCTGTAGACAGCTTTCCAGCTTCACTGCAGATCTGAAGTCCCTTCCCTCTGCCTACAATGATGTGACCTGACTGAGCAACTCCCACTGATGCTGCAGGCAGAAGGTCCAGGAGGGAAGCTGTGTCAGTGCAAAGATGCTCTCCTTGTAATCATGCTCCTAGCAGGGTGACTTTCAGACACCTTTATGTCACTTTTGTGTAGAAAAGCTCAGCCTGAACTCACTCATCACCCAAGCAAATAAGCAATTGCTGGGGAAGAAAGAAACTGCTTGTGGTCTGAAAACTCTGTTCAGTCTCAGTGACTTTAAATTAATGATGTGCCCCATGCTTCCCTGGATAATGCTGCTTTCCTGAAACACAGCCAGCATATCCTGCAGATAAACATTTTCCCCTCTTCTTAGATCTACAAAAAGAGGTAGCTTTGGACTACATATTTATAGCCAGGCTCTGAGCTATAAATTGGACATTTCTGCCCCACACATTCCCTTAAGGACCAATAAGACTCCACACATCAGCTAAGGAGCTATTTGACTGGGATTTGCTTTAATGACTTCAAGAGTGCTGCTTCTTTCCCTCAACCAGCAGTGCATGAATAACCTAATTCTGCAATTAATCCCCAATTACTCATCCAGTGGACTCCATTTTCCTTTCCATTCAGGACAAGTTCTTAAAAAGTTATTGCTTTCCTCCTCCTTTTTTTTTTCTCTCTCTCTCTTTTTTTTAAGGCTTCTTTAATCAGACCAAATAGGGTTTAAAAGTGCTAGAAATGGCTGGTTTTCTTTTATTCTCAGCCTGGTCAAAATCAAGCTAATGATAAAGGATATGAAAAGTGTTTTTACATTCCCAGGCTGAGAAAAGGGACATGAGGAGGAGAGGTTCCTTCACACCTTGCTGCTGGTCACTGGGGGACAGGACAACTCTCTTGGGTTGCTGTGGAAGGAGAGAGGTGGTTTCTTTACATCTTAGCCCTATGGTTTGTGATGAGTGTCCACAAAATTGACCAATTTAGGGTGAACTTCAAGGTGAGTGACTCCTTCCAAGAGAAAGAGATGGACATGAGGAAAAACAGTGAGCCCAGACAGAGTTCATGCTAGAGACTCAAAGCCAGCCAGGTGCTAACAAGTGCCAGCTCCACTAAGACACCCAACAGACACAGAACCAGGAGGAGATAACCCAAAGCTGGAGCTCCACCATTTCCAGATATTCCTGGGGCTTTTTGGCCCCTTTGTGCTGTCTGGTATTAAATGTTTGATCTGTTAATTGCCAGCAAAGATGGGGAAGACCTGAAATCTCCCTAATATTGTCAGCTGCCAGCATTTGTTATAGAATCACAGAATCATTTGGGTTGGAAGGGACCTCTGGAGCTCATCTAGTCCAACCCCCCTGCAGTGGCCAGGGACATCCCCAACTAGAGCAGCTTGCCCAGAGCCCTGGCAAGCCTCACCTGCAATGCCTCCAGGGATGGGAACTCAACCACCTCCCTGGGCAACCTGGGCCAGTGTTCCACCACCCTCGTGGGGAGAAACTTCTTTCTAATGTCCAGTTTAAATCTACTCCTCTCCAATTTAAAACCATTGCCCCTTGTCCTTTCACTGCAGGCCTTTGCAAACAGGCCCTCTGCAGCCTGCTTGGAAGTTCCCTTTAGGTCCTGGAAGGTCACTAGTAGTTCCCCTGAAGCCTTCTCTTCTCCAGGCTGAACAATCCCAGCTCCCTCAGCCTGTCCTCAGAGCAGAGGTGTTCCAGCCCCTGAGCATTCTCGTGGCCTCCTCTGCACCTGCTCCATCAGCTCCATGGCCTTTCTGTGTTGAGGGCTCCAGAACTGGCCCCAGTATTGCAGAGGAGGTGTGAGCAGAGCAGAGTGCAGTGGCACAATCACCTCTCTGGCTCTGCTGGCCACGCTTCTCTTGCTGCAGCCCAGGATGCCATTGTGCTTCTGGGCTGCCAGCGTGCACTGTTTGCTCATGGGCAGCTTCTCAGCCACCAGCAGCCCAAGGCCTTTTCTGCAGGGCTGCTCTCCATCATCTCATCCCCTAGCCTGGATTGATAGTGGGGATTGTTCTGACCCAGGTGCAGGACCCTGCACTTGGTCTTGTTGAAGCTCCTGAGGTTCACCTAGCCCCACCTGTCCAGCTTGTCCAGGTCCTTCTGGATGGCATCCTGCCCCTCTAACTTATCACCAGCACTCTTAGTGTTGTCTTCATCATGATACTAAGTGAAAGCACCCAGATGGAGGTAAGGTGCTGGGGAGCAGCTGCAAGCTATCAATCACCATGTGTGGTCACCTGTGGACCATGGAAACCTCAGCTTGGAGATCCTACTTTAGGGAATCCTAGAGATGGTGGAGGTTTGGCTGACAAGAAGAGGGTGGCAGTTGGTTAAACTTGCTGGAGAGGAGAAAACTGACCCTTGTTTGCTACAGAGTAAGGTAATTCCTTTGCTTTTATTTCTTCACAGGAATTTGAAGGATTCACCTTTAGCAGCAAGTGCTTGGTCTGTGAATCTTCCTGGCTAGGGAGCTGGTTAGGAAATCAAGAGAAAGATTTGGATGGCACTGTTGAACTTGCTAAATACATTTTTAAAGGCAAGTAGGGTAGATGTGGCACCAACAAGCTGATGGATTTGATTTTGGAAGTGCTGGGGGGAAAAATGGTGTGGGCTTTTTGTTTACTTTCTCTACTCCAGTGGATGTTGGGGAGGATATTGAAACAACTTGATGCTAAAACTGTCTTCCAGCTTCATCTGAAGCTGTGTGGTGGTGGTGGTTGCCTTTCCTCAGCTGAGCTTAAGGGCTGTGGGTGGACAACCTTGCCCAGGGATGTCCACAACCTCCACGAAAGCAAAGCCTGTGATGTCAGGCACAAGCTCCAACCCCATCCCATGGGAATGCCTGGGCTGGGAATCTGGCAGTGCTCTCTCCACATGGATGCTGTGTGCTGGCTGACACCTCTTGTTCCTGCTCCACTCTATATATCTGCATTAGCTCAAAGCTCCCTGCTGCTGAGGCAGCTAATCCTTTGGGAAGTGTGGAAGGCTAAGCTCCTGCCTGGTTTTTGCTGTTTAGTCTAGACTCTTAGACTCAGTGGCGCGGAGGCTTCAGGGATTGCTGATGGATTTACTGGAGGTTGGGATATGGCAAACAGTGGGGATTTATCCCTGTGTGCTGAGGCACCCACAGCCCCATGGAGAGGCTTTCAAGCACTGCTGCTGAGGCTTTCTGCAAGCTGATGTCTTGCTTTTGTTGTCCTTCTCCCTGCAAAGACATGACATGGATTTTTGGGGGGAGCCTGAGGCATTCAATTGTGGAATTGTTTTAGTTGGAAGAGGTTTTAAGGTCATTAAGTCCAACTATTAACCAGCACTGCTAGGGTACCACTAAACCACGGCCCTGAGCAACACATCTGCATGGCTTTTCAGCCCCTCCAGTGATGGTGACTCCAGCACTGCCCTGGGCATGGGACCTTTTTAGAGTAAATCTATTTTCCAGCCTTTGGGAGGTGGTGAGAAGTGAGAGAAGCTCTCTAGATGTCCTTTCCATGGTCCCATGGCTGTGCAGCAGTGCACTTGAAGAGACCAAGGTCACCAAGTAATCCCTTGCACTGCTAAAGTGCCTTTCTACCTTCTCCAGGTAGTGTTTACTGCTCCTTAAGGACCTGATATGGGAACTCTAACTTGAACATCACTCTTGCAGCTCTTCTGAGCTACCCAGATCTTCTCTCTCTGTGGATTTTCCTTGCTCCTCACTTGGTCCCTTGCACACAATCTGGTCTTGACCACAGCTGGGCTTTCCTGCATGAGGCAGATCTTGTCTTTTTTACATGTTAGTACCCAAATCCCACACATCAGTCATCCCCTGGGATGCAGGATGCCTTGCCTTACATCAACATCATCCCTCAGAGCCACTCATACTGTCACCAGGGAGACACTGCTGTCCTTCTACAGCAGTGAGAAGGATGCTCAACACCATATTTTGTGTTGGCTTAGAAGCTATCTGGTCTGTTAGCCAGAATAAAATCACAATGACTAACATGGAGGTAAGAGATGATGTCTTTTATTAGCAGGGCCCAAAACCTTCCAGTAACCTGGGAGGGGTGGGGGGATGAAGTTTATAACATAGAGTTCTTCTGTGAGTGTGTGAGGCCAATGTGTCCTCCCCCACACTGCCACCAATCCACTCATTGAATCCTAGCAGCATTGTTGGCTGAAATACACATAAAGGGAATAAATGTCTCTCTTGACAAGAACAACACTCGGCATCCGCTGCTCTTCCGGAGCTCCATCCATGTTACCCAGGGAGCACTGGGATGGAGCAGCACTTAGGCCTCCTTGGACTTCAAATACATTCTTCTGTTTCCACAAATGACTTGGCAATGTAAACATCTCCCCTCCCTAAGGTATTAGGCTTTCTTTGTCTTTACATTTTATTTCCTTTCACATCCAGTGCCTTCTCTGCGGAGTTGCAGGTTTAGCACATGATGTTCTGCAGCCACACAGCCTTTTGTTTTTGGCTGTTCTTCCTCCAGGCAATCCCCTTGGTTTATTTACAGGGCATCTCCTCTACATTACACACCCACACTGCTTCCTGCTCTGCACAGGAACCTTCTAAACCACCACAATGATTCTGTCCTGCAGAGCTCCCCTTTTGGCACCCTGGAGCTGTTACAGCAAAACAAAAAACCCAACCAGACAAACAAAAACCCCATACCAACAAAATCAATAGTAAATAGAAAAGTCTGGAGTGTGTGTGTATGTATGTGTATGTATATATGTATATGTGTATATTTGTATGTATGTATATATATTAACCTAAGGCATTTGAAGGCCCACACTAAGCCCATAAAGCATCTTGTCCAGGAGCTGCTTTATGCTGCTGACACTGCCCTTGTTGCTCAGACAGAAGTAGCTCTGCAGTGTTTAACATCCTGCTTTGCAGCCACTGCTCAGCTTTTGGGCTGGAAGTTAGCTTAAAGAAAACAGAAGTTTTACATCAACCTGCACCTCAGGAAGTTTNGATGCAAGGACTCCCTGAACCAACAGCTCAGCCTTGGCCATATTGCTCCCCTGAGCTGCTCTCCTCTGGCCTCCACTCAGCAGCTCTGCACACACACTAGTTTGAATGCCGCCCATGGTTTGGAGCAGGCACGCAGGATCACTCTGGAGGAGAAAAGACAGCGGAGAAAGAATCGTGTCTTGCAGCTTCTACCTCCTGAGGAGTCCTTGTGCTGTGCCTTTTGCAACTGCTCTGGTCTGTCCCAAATTGGCCTTTGCAGCCAGCAGCGCTTGGAAAAAGCGCTGGGAAGAGCCTGGATGGAGCCCTCTTTCCTGAAGCTGCCCACTCCCCACCCCCATTCTCCCTCTCTCCCTCCTCCTCTCCCAGCTCCAGTTCTCCCATCCTGAGTTCATCAGTTTAAATCACATCTTGGGGTAAATTGATTTCATTCCAGCCTCTGCTTCCACCTCTGCCTTGCCTTTAAATTGTATCTAGTCTTAAATCAATCTTATTCCAGCCCTCAGCTGCTGTGCTCTTAATTCTTCCACTTCAACTGCAACTGTTCTTAAAGGGCCCAGCTCACAGAGAGGTATTTTTCTCTCTCTCTCTCAACCTCTGCTACCTTCTTGTTTCATTTAAACCATCAGCTCCAATATTGAGCAGGGATATCTTTCCCCTCCTCCCAGCCCTCCCATCCTCCTTGTTTAGCCAGTTAATATTTCCCCTTTGCAGCTCATCTGCTTTGAAACCAATTGGATTTTCTTCCATCCCCATAATATTCTAAGCCATGATTTACTTTCAGACCTCTCCTGAACTTACTTACTTCTTCCTCCCTCTTGCAGTTGGTGGTGGCAGGAGCAAGCAATGCTCTCAGAGATAGGATGTGACAGTTGCTGGTTCTCAGTTCAAAGGGCAGGAGGACAAACCTTCTCTTTCCCAGCAGAGTTGATGGGGAGGAAGAAATGCTTTGGGACTGCAGGAGAGGAGAAAGGAAGAACCTGTTCCTATGTTCTCAATCTCATGATAAAGTGATTTAAGTAGGTGCAGAAAGATTTGGGAGAATATCAGATGCTTTTTGGACTTGAAAATAGCCTGAGGGGTTTTGAACTACTCTCCCACCAAAGCTGGCTATGAAGGGACTGAGCACTGCTGGTGTTCAGAGAGCTGCAAGTAAAAAGGCACCAAACTCCTGCTGGATTTCAGTGAGGTCTGACATGACAGAAAAGCCAGGTGGTTTGGAGCATGTGCCTATGGGCTACTAAGCAAGAAGCATTCATAGACACCAGAGATGGCAATGTGGTTTTGTGGTACAGTGAGATTGGAGGGGCAGGATGTCATCTAGAAGGACCTGGACAAGCTGGACAGGTGGGGCTAGGTGAATCTCAGGAGCTTCAACAAGACCAAGTGCAGAGTCCTACACCTGGGTCAGTACAATCCCCACTATCAATCCAGGCTAGGGGATGAGATGATGGAGAGCAGCCCTGCAGAAAAGGCCTTGGGGTGCTGGTGGCTGAGAAGCTGGCCATGAGCAAACAGTGCACGCTGGCAGCCCAGAAGCACAATGGCATCCTGGGCTGCAGCAAGAGAAGCGTGGCCAGCAGAGCCAGAGAGGTGATTGTGCCACTGCACTCTGCTNTCTGACTGCTGGGCTAAGTGATGGTGGAGGGATGGCAGGGTTTTATCCAGCTGGCTTCTTGCATCTCTAAGACCCAGCTGGGTTTTCCCTTCAGCCTTGCAGATGCAGCTATGAAAATAATTGTTTTGTGGTAAAAGAGAATGATGATGATCAATACTATCCCTGTTGAAGTTCTCAGAAGATTGACTAGTGGGGCTGGGATGTTAACTGAAATGCCTCCTTGAATAGCTATCCCTGCCTCTGAGTGAGACTAAATACTGCAGAAAAGGCTAATGTAATCTTAAGCTGTTCAATACTCTTTTCTTAGCATTCAGCTAAGTTTTCCATGGCTGGTTATCCATGGGGATGGGACAGAGGATGGATTAACACTACTCTAAGGGGCTGTTCCCTGCATTCTGGCCAAGGCTTGTCTCTGTAGATGAGGGGTTTACTATGAAATGCCTGTTCTGTACAGCAATCCTTCTAAAGCAAAGAGCTTTTCAGAGGTAGAGTATGGAGAAAAGGATTGCACATAGCAAATGGGATCAAGGTTAGCAGCCACACAGAGAAACCACTGAGGTTTGTCCCATTGGTAGCAGGCAGGCTAGCTGAAAATGTGTTTGCTGGCAGCCTGCTTCCTAGAGAACAAAGAAAAGCTAAATGGGGAAGGATGGAAATGGCTGAAGGGAGAATCCAAGCTGGATAATCAGCTTTCACACTCCCTCTCCACCACCCTTGAAGCTAAACTCTCTAACATCTTTCAATGGCTTCAGGGCTGAGCACCATTGTCCCACTGCTTCTTCTGCTACAAGTCATTACCCATGACCCATCCAGAGCTGCATGAATCTAGGCATACCAGAGCCTTCTGGAAATAGGATTGGATGGCAGAAGGCTTTTCCCTCCTCCACACACAAGAATTTCCAGCAGTTTGAAGAAGACTCCAATTCCAAATGAGCACATCCAGTTCAGATCCAGTCCAGGGCCATGTTGTTGTTTAATGATAGGATGCTTCTTGACAGAAGAGCAGAATGGATTGACCTTCTGTGTAGCTCAATAACTGTGTAGGATTGGGAGGGTGAGGAGAGCATGCACATGGATGCTTTAGCTGGATTAGATTAAACACCAGCTCTGCCTCCTGCTAAAACTGAGCTCAGTTTGTCCCCATCTGCATCTATCCTCCAGGTCAGAGGCAGCCTAGAGCCTGTGCTGAAGAAGCTCTTGCCCAGGAGGATGTGTTTCAGAGGAAAGAACAGTGGTTGGAGCTTTCTCTGGAGGAAAGATGGATGTCCTTTGCCCCTAGGATAAATCCACACCTTTTAATGATTGGAATCCAGTGTAGAAATCCAGGAGATCTGAAGCAATGCTGAAGCCCATCAGTAGGGACCCTGAGGCCCACAACCACCTCCTCACCAATGGGACTCCTTTACCACCCCATCTCTCATTCCACATCCCTTTCACCCCAGTGTGGTTACAGGACAAAAGAGCTTTCTTCAACATCTGGGAGTAATTAGAGACCAATCCAAAACCTTTCCCCATGTCAGTGCACACAGTGGAGGGAAAAGGGACAAGAAGAAATGGAGAGAGGAAAGGTAGAGCCCAGGGAAGGACTCTGCCTTCCAGCAGATGCAGAACAGATCATGCTAAGACTCTTTAATAATTTAGCATAACCTGTTTGATCTAAAGCTGCAATTGTGCTTTCCAGGCAGCTCTTTCTCTTGCAGTGAGTTTACTCTGTCCCTGCCTGTTTGGTCCATGGGGCTCAGCATCTCTCCCATGCACATGCCAAACTCACATTAACTCGCACAGGAAGTTGTGTGTGTGCCTTGAGAGCAGAACAGATCTCCTTTCTCTTCTCAGGAAAGCTTTGCCCTGTGATTTATGAGCCTGGAGAAAGAGTGTGGAATACCAGAGTGCCAAATGAAGGCATGGCCAGCAAATGAGAGGAGAAGGTGAAATCCAGGAGCCTTCAGAATTAATTACCAGACGACCAAAGGCGAGGCAAAGTGATGTGAGCTCATGTTAAGCAAGCCAGCCAGCTTCAGGTGCAAAGGGAGATTTGTTTGTGGCTCAGGGGTTTTTTGTCTCAGTGCTGACAGGGTGATAATTCAGTCCTGTAAAGCAGCAAATTAGCCCTACCTTCTTAGCATTAATTTCCCTCCCCAACAGACACCATAAAGAAAATGCATGCTTGCTCCTCGAGGCTCTAGTACAGAGAATTCCCCTTGGCAGGCCATGAGTTACAACTCCATCTCCAAAGACATCCTGTAAATAACAGGTCAGGATCTTAATTCATTAAAAAAAAACAACCCAAAATCTAACAACTAATCCAATCCATAAAGCAGAGTATCTCCAATGCTCCTTCTAAAGAGGCTGCCAGTGTTTTTTCCTCTCTGCTGTGTGCATCCCAAAGGCCCAGATTTCATTAGCTGTGCCTCCTCACCTGTATAACTCATAGCACGTGTGTGCATGTGTCTGAAGCACACACAGGAATGTTGGGAGGGTGTTGGAGTGAAGAGTGGAGTTCTCTGTCCCCACAGCTCCATTAATAGATACAATTCCTCAGCCTGACTGCTTGCCTGAGGGCCTGGCACTAAAGGCACAGATCAAACCAGAGAGGATGGTGCACAGGCACACACTGAATTGAAGGACACTGATCACTGAAGAACAGGCTTGACCCATGTAATCCCTCAGCTTTATGCTTAATATGATGTCCATGGGTTAGAATCCCTTGTTAGTCAGTTTAAGGTCACCTCTCCTGTCTTCTCCTCCCTGCAGCTGTCACCTGTGCCTTCCTGCAGCCCAAGCTGGAGCAGTGCCCTTGCTGTGCCCAGGAGCAAGGCTAAGGCAGAGCCTTTGTGCAGCCCAAGCCTTGGCAGCAACTCTCCCCAGGCACTGCTGTCCCTGCTAGGAGAAGATGCTGGGAGCTGCAGAGAGTGCAGCACTGAGCTGGGAAGTCAAATCCCTGAACAGAATCACTTCTGTTCTAGTTCAAACCAGGATACCACTCTCTGGGGATGCTGGAGGATGTTTGGGCTAGGCATTGTTTCATCCTGGCTTTGGAGAGAGCTTGCTCCTGTCTCAGAGCTGAGCTTGGAGCAAGAGCAGATTCAAGGCTGATGCTGTTGGAGCTGGCAGAGCTTCCCATGGGATTCAGTTTCTACCTTGACTCCAGCTGTTCAGTTTAATGGAATTGCCTTCCTTGGACAGTGGTGCTATCTGGGAAGTTCATCCCTCTCCTCTGGGGCTGCTTGAAGTTATTTATGTGCCCTTGAAAGAAAAAAGACACTGAAGCCATGGGAGGTCTCATCCTCTGGCAGCACAGGGACACTGTGAGGTGGCAACAGGGCTTGTGTGTGCATGAGAGAGCTTGGAAAGATTTCATTTGACTAGAAAATGCTGAGCTGCTGATGAATATAATAATTAATCCTGTGACTAGAAGAATTAATCCTGAAAGATATACTGGAGCCCTGTGGTGTGTTTGCTTCTGCTCTAATTCCTGCTAAAAGGGGGCAAATTTGGCTAGGATTGTTTCCATTTCTAGCAAGAGAATGTCCCCACTTTGTCTTTTTTTTTTTTTTTAATGTAAAAAAGCAGAAGAAAATTAACTTGCTGCTGGATTAATTTAGTGACTGTTTCACCATGGAGCACTTTTTGATTGAGTATTAGCCTCCTGGAGGAGAGACCAACAGGGGACATGGCAGGGTTTCCTCATTTTACTGCTATTTGGGGCATTGCCACTTTGATAGGACCTCCAATTTCATTTGATTTTCTTTTAAAAGGCTGAGGGGGGGAAGGGAGGAGAAGGAAAGAAAAGACCTCAGGCAGAAAGAGGCTTTGTATTCCTGCTTGTCTGGATTCAAGTGACATTTTCTGCTGAATCCATCTGAGCACCACGCCAGGGCCTTTTGTCCATCCCAGGCTTGAGCAGCTCTCTCCTTTCACATGGGGAGAGCCAAGCATCCCCATCTCCCTTCAATTTCAGGATCAGCTTCCCTAAGGAAGCACTCGAGCTGAATGAGGGCTTTTACTAATTGCAAGAGGAAGTTTTGTCAGAGCTGTGCCCACTGCTCCCCAAGGACCCTGGCAACTGATAGCCACCAGCCCCATCACCCAAGCAGAACCCTTAGCTTCCACTAGCCCTGCCAATTCACTACATTACTATTTTCTCATTAAAAGATGAAATAGGAGAGCCTTCATTCCCTCTCTCCTAATTTATTTTACTGTTCTAATATTTTTGGGGGGGCCTTAAACACCAAGTGATAATTCTACGCTGTGAAGAAGCTGCTCTTCTTCCATGGCCCCTGATTAGGGAAGACAATGGGATTAGTTCACAGTGAGTTGAGAGGCCTTGGTGACTTCTTTGCTGCCTTAAATTGTGGCCCAGGCTGGATAATGGGAGATTGATTAGGGTTAATAGACTTATTTTTCCAGGTCAGGCTGCACAGCACTCTGGGTTCTGCTGCTCCAACACAGATTATTGCAAGCCATAAATCAAGTGGCTTGGAAGGACTTCAGGGCTCCCTCCCTCTGAATTGTTGGGGAACAATTGACTTTTGTCTCCCTGTTGCTAGTGTTACCACTTCTACCCCCTCTTATCCCCCATATATTGGCAGGGGCTGATCCTGGAGGGGCTCAGCACCTCCTCCCCAAAGGCCAAACACCTTGCAGAGCTGCAGAAAGCAGCTTGGGTTTTGCCCATGCTAAGCACCTCACAGGATCTAGCCCCAAAAGGGGCTCAATTTGGGCAGATGGGCTGAGCTTTTTGTGAGTTTTATGCTTGGGGATGAATGGGAAGCTGCAAAGCTGCTCTGTGGGACTCACAGGCTTGTTTTCTCTCCTTTCTAAGGTTACTGAGCGTGTTCCAGCAGCTGGAACAACTGTGCAGGGCTGTCAGTCCTATCACAGTATCCCAGTATGTCAGGGGTTGGAAGGGCCCTAGAAAGATCATCTAGTGCAACCCCCCTGCCAGAGCAGGAGCACCTAGACCAGCTCACACAGCAATGTGTCCAGGCAGCTCTGCAATGGCTCCAGACAAGGAGACTCCACAGGCTCCTGGGCAGCCTGGGCCAGTGCTCTGGCACCTGAACTGCAAACAAGTTTCTCCTCAGGTTAATACTAAACCTCCTGTGCTCCAACTTGCTCCCATCCCCTCTTGTCCTACCATTGGATGCCATGGAGCAGAGCCTGGCTCTCTCCTCCTCACACTCACCCTTCCCATATTTCTAAGCATTGCTGAGGTCTCCTCTCAGTCTCCTCTTGTCCAGGCTGAAGAGACCCAGCTCTCTCAGCCTGTCCTCCTAGGGCACATGCTCCACTCCTTTCAGGATCTTGCTGGCCCTGTGCTGGACTCTCTCCAGCAGCTCCCTATCCTTCTGGAGCTGAGGGGCCCACAACTGGACACAGCATTCCAGGGGAGGCCTCCCCAGGGCACAGGAGAGGGGAGAAGAACCTCTCTGGCTCTGCTGGCCACGCTCCTCTTAATGCATCCTAGGATGCCATTGGCCTCTTGGCCACAAGGGCACATTGCTGCCTCATGGGCATCCTCCTAGGCACCAGGTGCTCCTCCAAAACAGCTCCAGCAGGGAGGGTTCCAAATTGCTGGAAAGGGGAGCAATGAATTCCCACAAGGTTTTCAGGCTCCTGAGTCTAAACATGGCCTGAGACAGCATGTGAAAAGTCAGTGCTGCTTGTAACCCAATAGGAGCTCTGCTTAGATTGCAATAACAGGGGAGGTTTAGATTGGATACTAGGAAAAATACCTGCACTGAAAGACTTGTTAGGCATTGGAATAGGATGCCCAGGGCAGTGGTAGAGTCACCATCCCTGGAGGGGCTCAAAAAATGTATATCTGTGGTACTTAGGGCCATGGTTTAGTGGCATGGGGGTGATAGGTATGGTTGGACTTAGTGATCTCTTCCAACCTTCATGATTCTGTGATGTTAAGCAGGATGATGCTGGATATTGTAGATGGATAGTTTTCATTTAGAGTAGTTTTCTCTCTGGTGGGGAAGTAGGAACAGCTCTAGTGAAACTCATAGCAGGGCTTCTTCCAAGCAAGCTAAGCCTCTGCTCTGTCTTAGAAATCTCTGCTGCCTTGCTGAAGCTTTATTATGCTTTTGCAAAATGTAAGCTATTCTGGGTTTGTATCTTTGTAGCTGGCTCCCAAATGGGAGCTCTCATGTTCTGCAATGGGCACTAGCTCAAAGCACATTCCATTATTCCCCTGCAATCCATGCTCCAACAAACTGCAATAACAATCCCCTCTGACAGCATGCCACAGTGCTACAAGTGATTGCTGCCATAAGCCATATCATTAAGTGTGCCAGGGCTGTGGGAAGTTACTAGAGCTAGCTGGAGATTTTTCCAACACAATAATTACCTAAAGGAAAGTGTCCCCTTTGCAAAAATCACATTTTTCCATGGGGAAATACACTATTTTCCTCCTACTCTGCTATTTTTTTTTTTATTTGCTGCTTCCCACACAGGCACTGTCATATCAAGATTTTTCCATGCTTGTTTTTTCTTGGACTCGGAAAAACTGTTCACCACTGCATAGAAATATCACCCAGCAGAGGGGATGCTGTGGGCAGTGCCCTTTCCCATCAGCCTGGCACTCCTGCTCCCACATCTGTGGATTGTCTGCCTCATAGTTTGTTAAGAAGAAAGAATTTTGGCAGGCAATTAAAGCAAAATTTCTGTTCTCTCTCTACTTCCTCTCTTCTGTCTCACTTCAGTAGGCATAAGTTCCAATGAATTGTGTTCCTGAGCCTTGCAGCCTAGCCTCTTTCCATCCCACCAGGACACACCAGTGCAGCTATACTGCTAAGGGTCACAGCTCTGTGGCCCCTGGAACACCCACAGGAGAGGAAAGGACTCAGAAGGATCATCAAGCCCAAGTCCTGATCCTGCACTGATACCCCAAGAATCACATCATGTTGTCCAACTTGAACTCTGTCAGGTTTGGTGCTGTGCCCACTTCCCCGGGAAGGATGTTCCAGAGCTTAACCACCCTCTGGGTGAAAAACCTTTTGACAGTATCACAGTATCCCAGAATGTCAGGGGTTGGAAGGAACCTAGGAAGCTCATCTAGTGCAACCCCCCTGCCAGAGCAGGAGCACCTAGACCAGCTCACACAGCAATGTGTCCAGGCAGCTCTGCAATGGCTCCAGACAAGGAGACTCCACA